>JAPSGF010000008.1:9049634-9064685 GCA_035772895.1 Perdix hodgsoniae
AGGGAAGGGAAGGGAAGGGAAGGGAAGGGAAGGGAAGGGAAGGGAAGAACACACAAAACCCACAATTTGTTTCTCTTTTTTTGTTTTGGTGGGGGGGGGGGGGGGGGGGGGGGGGGGAGGTGTTTCTATTACAAATATAAACATCTCCCATAGATTCAGTAAAGTATTCACCACTGAAACCCCTGAAGCTTACCTGATCGCTATGAATCAGAAACGGAGTGCAAACTGCATGACTACGGCTCTAGTTTAGTCTGTGTTTCTTTTTCAAATCTGTGCCACCTAACATTGATCTGTTAGACAAAAAATGCCCTTGTCCTCTTTCCTTCTAGTTTATTAAACAGTAATCTCCATTTAGAGATAACAATTGTGCTGAGCACATGTTCACTGCAATGACACTATTAAAAGTTGTACATTTTATAGCTATTTTCTTGTATTTCTGATACTTTTCTAACAGAAAAATAAGTTCACAACAATAAGTCCACAGTTTTACTCATTTATTTTCTATGACTTTCCATTTACAGTGTTTTAAGAGCATTTCAAACAATATATCAATTTGCAAGATGTTGTGCAGTTTGTTCTGTTGTGTGTAGTTTGCACTTATTAGCTGGCTCACTTGTCTGGAAATAAATAGGTCATCAATCTTTTATTGTAACACTGTCCACAAACCCTAAAAGGAACTAGAAAGAGCAATACTATCTTTTCATAGCATCGCTGCTTGTTGTGCATGTCAGTCTTCAGCAATATAATACAATCTTTTCATTTAAATAGCCTTTTATTTGCATGTTAACAACTTCTTTTCACACATTCAGCTTCTTTTAGTCAACCTCCTTCCTGTCATGTGATTTTTTTGAATCTTTCACATAGTTTCTGCTTCAGAGAACTATCTACTTCTGTTGCTCTGATCTCCAAGACAAGCTCTGCAAAACACACTGAACTTTTCTTCAGTGCGCATGCATGCACACACATGTGTATGCACACATAGTTTACTCCAGCTACTTATCACAACTAATCCAGGTCCTTTGCCTCCTCCGTTTGAATGAACTAAACTTACATTTTTAACTGCTGTTTCTTTTTTACTCCATGACAATCTAATTTCTTTGAGTCTTAGAAGCTTTCAGAGGAGTAAAATGCCTAAAGTTATTGAGCAATCTCCAAAACCACAAACAACCATTGTTGCAGCTGGTTCTCAAGAGCTGCTGCCTCAAGAGGTGCTGGCAACACCGCAGCACATACAAAATCTTATGATGATGAGGTAGTGAGTACTGGGGCAATAGGAGAACGTAATGGGGAAATCAATGGAAATACTTAAGAGGAATTGAGGAGTTATCCTGTAAGGAAGTGATAAGACCAGCTGCCCAGCTGAAGTGCCTCTACACCAATGCACATAGCTTGGGAAAAAAACAGGAGGAGCTGAAAGCTACTGTGCTACTGGAAAACCATGATACAGTTGCTATCACCAAAGCCTGATGGGATGATTCCCATTACTGGAGTGTGGCTATTAACTGCTACAAACTGTTGAGAAGGGACAGACAAGAAGATGGGGAGGGAGTGTTGCTATCTAAATCTAGATAGGGAACAGAATGTGAAGAGCTCTCCCTAAAGAATAGTCATGAGCAAGTAAAAAATAAATGGGTGACAGTTAGAAACCAAGGCAGCAAAAGGAGCCTTGTGACTGGTGTCTACTAAAGGCCATCTGACAGAGCAGAGCCTGTTAATGAGGCCTTCTACTTCCAGCTACAGGAGGCATTGTGATTGCAAGTGCTCATCCTGCTGGGGGACTCCAACCACCCAGACACCTGCTGGAAAAGTAGCACAGCAAGCTGCAGGCAATCCAGGAGGCTCCAGAAATGCATTCTGGGTAACTTTCTGAGTCAAGTAATAGATGGCCCTGCCAGGAGGGATGCAATAGTGGGCCTGTTGCTCACCAATGTAAACAAACTGATTGGTGACATCAGGATTGGAGGATGCCTGGGCTGTAATGACCATGCTGTGGTTAAGTTCATGTATCCCAGAGTCCTGAGAGAATTAGCTGATGTAGTCATCAAGCCACTCTGTGGTAACTGAAAAGTTGTGACAATCAGGTGAAGTCCCTGGTAACTGAAAAAAAAGGTAACATCACATCCATTTTTAAGAAGATAGAAAGGATCACCCCAGGATCTGCTGACCTGTCAGTATCCTCTCTGTGCTGGGAAAGATTATGGAGCACATTCTCCTGGAAGCTTTGCTAAGGCACATGGAAGACAGGCAGGTAATACAGGAGAACCAGCATGGCTCCACCAAGGGTAAATCCTGCTTGAACAACCTAGTGACCTGTTATGATGGTGTAACTGCATCAGAGGACAAGGAAAGAGCCACTGATATCATCTATCTGGGCTTCAGTAAGGCCTTTGACACAGTATCCCACAACATCCTTCTCTCCAAATTGTTAAGATTTGATTAGTGGACTGCTAAATGGATGAAGAACTGGCTACAAGTTTGAGTCCAGAGAGTGATGGTCAATGACTCAATGTCTGGATCATCAGTGATGAATGGTAAGTGCTGGGACGGAGATCCTTTAATATCTTCATCAATTAAATTCATAGCATCACAGAATGGCCAGGGTTGGAAGGGACCACGAGGATCATGAAGCTCCAGCCACATGCAGGGCCACCAACTTCCCCATTTAATACTAGACCAGGATGCCCAGGGCCCCATCCAATCTGGCCTTGAACACCTCCAGGGACAGGGCATCCACAACCTCTCTGAGTAGCCTATTCCAGTAGCTCACCCCTCTCTCTGTAAAGAATTTCCCCCTGACGTCCAACCTAAATCTCCCCTCCCTCAAAACCATTTCCCCTCATCCTGAAGGAAGAGTTGATTCCCCTCCCCTCTGTAGGCTCCCTTTAGGTATTGAAATGCTGCAATGAGGTTACCCCGCAGCCTTCTTTTCTCCAGGCTGAACAAGCCCAGCTCCCTCAGCCTGTCTTCATAGGGGAGGTGCTCCAGTCCCCTGATCATCTTTGTGGCCATCCTCTGGATCCTCTCCAACAGCTCCCTGTCCTTTTTGTACTGTACTGTACTTTTTTTGTACACTTGGACACAGCACTCCAGATGGGGCCTCACAAGAGCAGAGCAGAGGGGAACAATCACCTCCCTGTCCCTGCTGGCCATCCCTCTTTTGATAGAGCCCAGGATACCATTTGCCTTCCAAGCTGCAAGGGCACACTGCTGGCTCATATTAAGTTTTTCATCTATCAAGACCCCCATGTCCTTCTCTGCAGGGCTGCTCTCAAGGACTGCTCCTTCCAGTCTGTATGGATGCCTGGAATTCCTCTGGCCCAAGTGCAAAACTCTGCACTTTGCTGTGTAGAACCTCATCAGGTTGATAGTGCGAGCACAGGTAAGTAGTAAAATAAAGAAACCCTCAGCAAGTTTGCTGATGATACGAAGCTGTGGGTGCAGTTGACACACTAGAAGGATGGGATGCCATCCAGAGGAACCTAGACAGGCTTGAGCCTGGGCCCATGTGAACCTCAGGAGGTTCAACAAATCTAACGGTCTTGCACCTGGTTTGAGGTAACTCCCATTATGAATACAAGCTAGGGGATGAAAGGATTGAGGGCAGCCTTGCTGAAGAGGACCTGGCAGTGCTGGTGAATGGGAAGCTGGACATGAGCCAGCAATATACCCTTGCAGCCAAGAAAGCCAACTTTATCCTGGGCTACATCAAAAGAAGCATGGCCAGCAGGTTGATGGAGGTGATCCTGCCCATCTCCTCTGCACTGGTGAGGCCTCACCTGGAGTACTGTGTCCAGATTTGGAGTCTTCAGGACAGGAAAGACATGGAACTGTTATAGTGCATCCAAAGAAGGGCCACAAAAATGATCCAAAGGATGGAACGCCTTTCCTATGAGGACACACAGAGAACTGGGACTGTTCAGTATGGAGAAGTTCCAAGGTGACCACAGAGTGCCCTTTCAGTATCTAAGGGGGAGCTACAGGAAAGACAGATACAGATTCTTTAGCAGGATCTGTGGTGACAGGGAAAGGGGAAATGTTTTCAAGTTGGATGTAAGGAAAAAGGCTTTTATAGTGATATAGTGCTGAGGCACTGAAACAGGTTGCCTAGTGATTCTGTGGTTGATGCCCCATCTCTGGAGATTTTCAGGGTGAGGCTGGATCAGGTCTTAGGCAACGTGGTCTAGTGGTAGAAGTCTCTGTTCATTGGATGACCTTTAAATGTTCCTTCCAACCCTAAGAATTCTATAAGTCTATGGACTAGAAAAAAAAGGAATTTATCATTTCACATACAATTTGCTATAACATTTTTTTAAGTGTTCTAAGTTTTGACACAATTTCCATTTTCTGAACTACTTTTGTTTACAGTGGTCTCTATTTCACTACTTATCAGTGCTCAGATATATTATGAGGAGACTTTAAAAATTTCTGTTGGATTTTCAAAGTAATGGTATATCTGACCTCAGTCTTTTTTAATCTTTGCCTTTAAGCAATTCCTCCAGCACTATCAAACACTTCAGTTTTTTAACTGCTCCTTTAATAACATGATTTTTTTCTTTAAGGAATTAATTTTGGTAGATACTTTAAAAACAAAAATGAAAACTCCTGTATATCTCTGTAATTCTGTTTGTTTGTTTGTAGTTTGTTTGCTTGTTTTTTCAAGACAAAGTCAAGCAAGTCAATCATTGAGTACCCTAACATTTTCAAAAAAGCTTCTGGTATTTAAAAGTTTGAACTCTCATCCCAATAAGATGCTTCCAGTTCATCTCAATAATGTAGGATTCTCTTTATTGTTTCATCTTCTGATCTTTCCTAGTCCATCACTGATTATATTCTCATTGTGTCGCTAACAATTTAAACTGAATAACATGGGTTTTCTACTTAGTGATTTGTAGTGTTCAGAAACTTTACTCCTTACTCTTGCAATAAATTTATTTATCTGGTTAGCCCAACTGTTTAATACAAAGCATGACTCTTCTAGTGCAATTTTAGGTGAGTGCCCACTAACTGACAAGTCATATTCTCATATTTCTGTTAAAAAAATATCCTCACTTAAAACAGACATGCCAGGTTTGTTTGTTTTCACCAGAATATTTTTGATTTCTAATCTATTTGGTATTTGAGAGCATGGTTTTGAGGTTTTTTTTCTGCCACACAATTAACCAAACAAAATGCTACCAAAATATATTTTTCTTCAAAATAAAATTGAAAAATTTATTTATTTATTTTTAATTTTCTATGTCAATTATACACAACCTTCCTTTAAGTTCATCCTGCATTCTCATTCCCAATATCATTTTCTCTGAAAACGCAATGTCTCTTTGACATAAAGGGCCTCCATATGTAATAGCCAAAGACACCTCAATATAGATAACAGCCTGTCAATTTTATATGCGGCTGAAATCTTTCAAGCTTTATCACTCACTGTTGAATAAGTGGATACTTCAGAGCTACTTCATAGTATAGCTCAATTGGAGAGAGGTGGCATCACACATTAAGGATGCAGACATAATTAATAGTTTATAGATATTCACATGAACATATATTTCTGATCTTTTGAGCATTAGGCTTGATTATATAACTCTACTGTGATTCAACAAAAATATTTTAAAAAGATTCATTATTCAGAAGTTTAATGAGGATATTTCCTAAGCAAAAGCTATTGTTGAGATGTCTGTGTCTGTAAGCAAATGTTAGAAAATAGCTAGAAAATTACACTTCCCAAGTTACAATTTTAACAGTAAACAGTACAGTAAGCAGTAAGCAGTAATTTAATACATATGTTTATTAGTATTTCACAATTAACTAGAACAGTTAGAATAGTGCAACAGCAAGAGCTAATATTTTCCAAGTTTTGTGTGAAGATATAGTTATTCACAGTAATACCTTGTTAAAAGATGAAAGACTGTTACTTCATTAAAAACAGGAGAAAAAAGGATTAACTGGCTCCCTATATCTAGTTAACGGTACCATAATCTCCAAGTTAATACTTTAATTTGTTTCTAGGTTTAGTGTTTATCAGTAATATAAGACATAATTTCAAAAGAAAACCTAAACTGTCATTAAAACAGCTCTCTGGCTTCAAAATAAATTTGCAGAAGAGAATCTATACACTCAGCAGATTTGTGTTTATAAGGCTGTATGAATGATATGCTAGGAAAGATAATTACCATATTAAAAAAAAAAAAAAAGCAGAAACACACACATTCAAATCTACGTGATAGAATTAGAATTGGTGATTTTGAATCACAAACTCATACCAAGAAAAGTAGTGGAACATAAAGTTGATAAGTGAGTAGTGGCAACCTTCCCTAAAACACTGGTTTCTTAAGACAATACAAGTTCTGAAATTCAATATATAAATTCTGAGGCCATAAAAAAGAAATAAGCTTTACAACAAAACACATACAAGGCTATTACCAATGCCAAACACATAATGGTTGCTGTGAGGGAAAGTCAATACTTAAACAAACTTCCTGAAATCTTGAAGCAAGCAGAATCATTGCTCTCCTATGACTACTAGACATACATCAGAAAGAAACACTAATATGATCTAGAGAAATAATCAACATTCAGTATGAAAAATGAGAAATCCCTCAATATCACTAATAAAGTTTAGATCCTTGTTTCTTCTAGAAACTGCCAGCAGAATTGTTTCAGGCATTGTTACCAAAGTCACCAAGTACAGAATGTTCACAATTTGAATTAATTTTGTAACATAAAGATCTTTCAGAGATGACATTCAATCACTTCACAAGTAGTCAAAACTCTTCCGTATCTGCAGCTAATGAAGCAGTATTTTTAAAACAGTTTGACTTCATAAAAGTGTTACTTCATAGATTATTTTTTTCTTGAATTGATTCTGGCCCATAATTGACATAAAATTCTGCATGACAGCCAGAGAAGGTACTTATAAATAAAAAATTGAATATTATTAATAATACTATATAACTAAAATGATTTTAGTATTTCTTTCCTGAAGCATTTTGTAGCATCATCAATGTTAATTTTTATTATGACTATTACTTTACTTACCTTGCGTGGTTGAAAGTCATACTTCACACAGTGCTGGAAACCTTTGCCTTTTGACTTCAATGATGTAACTATTAAGCAATTGCCAACAAAATGAGCAGAATACCCAACACCTTTGCTAGTGCGGAAACTGAAAAGAAAAAAATCATCAATGAAATTAGAAAAGGAACTCTCATGTAATAAAAAGGGTTCAAAACCAATCTAAATTTCCATAAGAAAGAACAGTTTCTAATTTCCTCTGTTCCCCCTTTTTCTTAGGGTGGGTGGAGGGTGTGGAAATGGTGAGTGATGAGGAAAGGTTTTCTACTAATCTTCATCACAAATTGATTCTGGGCTACATTCTAAAAAAAAAAACCACCAATAAATATACATTTTCTCCTCTGTTTCCAGAAACACAGGATAGTAAATCTCCAAATCTAGTATTTGTCAGGTTTTCACCCCCAGTTTCCTAATTCATCACCATTTAAAATATTACTCCTAATTTAATTTCTAAAGGCATCACAGAACCAAATGCTATGCTTAGGTTTTGAAAGATGCATTGCAGTTTTGTGGGGCTGGAGAAAAATGTAACAGGTAAAACATACAAGTTTGGATTCCAGTTAGTTACTGTCTGCAGCAATTTCTTTTTCAGGACTGATGAGTTAGCTAGGATACTTATCTATATAGTTACAGGCATCCAAGTTGTGGATTTATTTTCATTTGTCAAATTGATTGTTTAAACCAATGTAACATCTAATGATATATTTTTAAAGTAAATTTAATGAGCTTTCTGTGGCAAATATTTTGCAAATAAATTTGCAAAAAGCAAATACTTCTTACATTTGAAATCAAAAGCAGTGTAAAGAGAAATTCTGGACTTCTGAAGATATATTCTGCAAAGGAAGTCAGTGGAAATTAATGAATCAAATTAGAACATTTTTTAAATGTATATTTATAACTATGTAAGCTATGTCATTTTTTCCTTTCTGGGTACAATAGATGTGTGTGTTATTATTTACACAATTGATAAAAATTTTAATTTAAAATCTTTTTAAACCTCAGGTTATGAAAAATAACCCATTGCTGAAATACATTGCTTCTATATGGTGAACCTCATCCATAACATTCAAAAGGAAGTTTCAGAAGTATTCAAAAAGTCCTTACAAATTTGAGTATACTCACATAGCCCAATATGTAAAGCCCACTTTCTCTCTTTCATTGATGTAGGATGCTTTTAAAATAATTTCATGTTATTAAAATAATGACTCTTTAAATGGTTTTACTGTTGGAATATTTTTACTAAACACTTCTATTAGGTTTTTCATAGTACCATTAAGAGGTGAAAAGTATATGCAAACAGTTCAGATTTCATCTTACTTAATAGCTACTGAAATTCTAAATCTTTGATCTATCCAACTATGCTAATAACATTCTGTTTCAGTATGTCAAAAAATTGCATAATTACAGATTTAATTTCATCTTCAGAAACATATAGTTAAATGTGTTCATTAATGGCGAAAGAAAAGACTTTCCTCATTCTTCACTGTCAAGAATATAGCTGATAAAGCACAATCTTCTGGTAAAAAAAATGCCTCTCAATATAGTTGATGTGACTAGACACACCAGGGGGCCAGATCTTAGATGCTCTTCTCTTATGAAAGAACTTGTTTAAAGGAGGTCAAAAAAATGTCATTTGAATTCTCAAATTCCAGAAAGTCACTTCTGTTATAATTAATTAGAATACGCCTACTAAATGGGAAAAGCAGAGTGATTATGCTAAACAGAACTGGAATAACAGACAACTCCTCCACATCAGTGTGTCCTTGCACCGAGGTCCTTACTTCCAGCTTTTGTTTATCTTTGGACTTGCAGTACACTACGCCTCAAATCTCTGTTCACGAGCCATGCATAGTTTGCACGTTCCTTTTAGCACACTGTCAAGATGTTAAAGCAGCTTTACTTTCCCAAATTCAGGCTATGTTTTCCCATTCTTATTTCTGTTTTTATATGTATATGTGGTGCACAACTCTTGTGCTCCTCTAGGTGCCACAGTGGAAGGAGCATTCTCCTCTGCCACAGCCCTTTGTACAGGTTTTCACACAATCTTCCTCACAAAAAGAGGACACTTTTAATAAACTTAAATAAGCTTAAAACATAATCTAATGAACAGAATGAACAGAAAAAAATACATGCTGTCCATCACAACTGACCTCAACAGTGAATTTATAACAGTGCAACTCTCCTTTGTCTGTTGAGGATTATTTTCAACATGGATGCACTTCAAGGATTTAGCTTTCACAATGACCCTGGAGGCAACTATATTCCACAACAAAAGAAACAGTGAACAGCCTCAAGGGAGAACATTACCCATACACAGATAATCTTCAATATCACCTAGCTGACTCCATAAAATAACATGAAGGTTAAACATGTAAAAATAGAATCTTGACAACACTGAATGTGTGGTGGGCTTATTTTGAGACTTTGCTATACTTGCCTTGGGCTTAATGGCATTCAAAGAACTTTTCACTGGATAGCTGCATGTCTCAATGCCAAATTTGTTTCTCAGTAACATACGTTATCTCCATCTATCTCTAAGGACTGAAATGTCCTTAGCTGTGTAACTTCCTGGAGTTCAGCATTTTAAGACAAGAAAGCACTGAAATAAAGAAGTAATAGCTCTTTTCTGAGAAGGCCAGATCTCTCCATCTTAGAATAGAATTCGCTAAACATGAAGTCTTGCCACTATGCATCAAGATTTCTCTTTGGGACCATGTTAATTAGCATTCTATAACCATAATTGAGAAACTGAGAAAACAAGTCTTCTGTTTGCCTCAATATTATATTATGCAGATTATGTTAATTTTCATATTGTCTTTCTTGCCAAAGGTAAAGTAGGCTAGGACTGTTCTCTGGGATGCTATGAAGAAATTGTCTTATCAATTACCTACACGTGCAGAACTTGCTGCGTACTAAAATGAAACACATAGAGGAAACAAAATATTGTCAACACCCATGCAGCTTTAGGAGCCTTAAACTACTTCCCACAGCAGCTGGTATATGATTTTACTCCAGATAGCTCATAACAACATTTCAGTTATCAGTTTCATTTCAGTCATTTTCTCAAAGCAGCTACTGCATGTTATTATACTTCAATAGCAGGTAAACATTCTCCCATGCACTGGTGAAACTGGTTAATGATTCCTTTTTTTTTAGCTTAGGATTTTATAAGGAATTTCAGATAGAAGCATTTGAGATAATATATCCTCAATCTCAGTATCGTAATCCATTCTTTCCTGAAGGTAAGAAATGATTTCTTTTCTACTAATTCTGTACTTCCATTATGTTTTTGCAACTATTTTGCATTATCTTTATTATTATCAGCAGAGAGGGAATGAAGTCAAGAGAGCTTTCCTTGGTACTCTGTTTCTTGTGCCAACATCTGTAAAAATAAAATTTTGCAAAGATCTTTCAGAAGCTTTACTTCTTCCAGTAACTGGCTGTAAAGCACCTGGACTTAAGGACAAAGCTATACAACTGTAACAATCTAGCTTGGGTTTCACCCTTCTCTCTCAAAGTTTCCTTAACAAATGTGTTTTCCAGATTACTGTTCACTCCAGAATGTTCTCAGAATTCTATCCAATTTTAACATGGTCTCTTAAAAGAAGTGACAATTTTCAATTGCAAAATTCAATTCTTTTGCCAAGATTTCAGGTAACAGTCACATCACCTTTACTCTCTTCTCTGTTTGTTCCTTGAAAATATTCCATTAGTTCTCTCATTCTGTTTATGGTCAGTTGGTCACCTACAATAACTCTCAGCATCGTTCTGTAATCACTACTTTCTAATGCATAACTACTAATTCTGTAAGCATGGCACCCATTATTCACTGCTAGGTACATGACCCTCATTTTATTGTATTAAAATTTGTGCTACTGAATTCTGTTCATCCTACCATTTGAACCTGACTGTTCTGAAACAGTCTATTTCTTCTACTCATCATTCATATATATGTCAAATAATTTTCTTCCAAGATTCTTAGCATTCATTTTGTAATTGGTAAGAAAGCTACAATAACTGTTCCAATGCACAAATATTAAAACTATCACTTAGCAGTTGCCCAATGCCATCCTTGGAAATACCTTAAATGATTTTATTTTATTTTTTTTTATTGACTTACAGTTCTTGAAGCAGAACCCAGTATTTAGATAATTACAAAACTAGTTATTTTCTCTCACATCTGGAAAATGCAAAAGCACTTCTTTACTTCCCTTCTCCATTTCTGTGCACAAGGGTCCACATTAAACAGCCAAGTTGATGTAAGTCTCTCCCACCAGAAAGATCTCTGGCCACATCTTTCTGCAGTCAGTTGCCACTAGGATCATAACTAAGTAATTGGGAGTAGTCAGTAAGGATTTACAAACAGAAAATCATCTTTGATCAAAAAGAAGCTTGCTACAATTAAATGACTGGATTGGTGGACGAGGGGAAAGTTCTGGATATTTTTTTATCTTGACCTTTTAACTCTTTAATGATTCAATACTTTTCAGTACTCTGCCATCCTCAGTGAAGATTTTATTAAGGATGAAACTATTATTTCTATTTTTATCAGAACAGCAAATGAAATTAGATTTGTGGTATTTTGGGGATAAAAAATGTGTGTAAGAAACTAAAGTAATAATAATAATAATAATAAATACTGGATGTTTATTAGGAAATCAAAGGAAATTATAAATATATGGTTGAAAGTTACTTACCAGTAGAGATAGGGTTTATCCTTATCCACATTGATATTGTTTAGTGGGTCCATACGAAACCAGGTGTTAAGGGTAAACCCATTTTGATAAGGCCACTTAGCAATAGGAGGCAATGCAATTGCCTAAAAAGAAAAAAAGATAGAAAGAGAACAAGCCAAGAAGAAATTTTTTGTTAAGCATTGCTAAATATAATCTCTTTATAAAATTTTCTTATTACAAATCTACTCTAACATTCAAATATTAAAGGAAAATATTTTAAAAAATAGTGCTTCTGAAAAAAATGCATTGCTTTCCATTTATTTTAAAATACTTTAATTTTTAACTACATAAATTATACTAGTAGAGCACATACATCTAGCACTAAAAAGAGCCCTTCAGTTGCAGCAGTAAGGGAGTTCTCACAAATAGTTCAGTATTGGTACAACTGACTTTTCGACCTTCACACAATGCAGATGAAGTCTTGGTTATAGGTGGAGAATGCATCCAACTTTAAAGATATTTATCAGCAGGTAAACAATATGTTGTTACTCTGTATTAGTACTATACTGATGTCACCAATGTGCATCACAACTGAAAATTTTAATTCAGTGCTTATAAACTTGGTTTTACCCCAGCTCTTAAAAGTGATTTTAGAAACAGTTGTCCACAGTTCACTTCAAAGAATAAATCCTCTCTAGATCTTCATAATGTAGCACAACATGGATTACTCAGAAAATGTAAATTTGAAACTTGTATTTAATGATTTACAGGTGCACAATCATTGATGAGTACTAGTATAAAGCAAGATCATGGCCAAGGAAAGGGGAATTCTTACTGCACATTTCAATTTTAAATGTGACTTCCAATAACTGATGCAAATTGCTACCCCTTTTTAGACAGGAATACATATTTGAAATTTTTCTGCAAAACTCTTTTTGAAGATCTAAGAGAAAATCAAATTTAAGACAGACATTTCATCATGATTTGCCTCTGAAGCCCAGAAATGTCAGAGCAGTGTATGTCATAGTAGACATTCATATTTTTTAACAGCTATCTTCCTGCTGCATTTACATTTGATAGAGATTAACAATGGTCTTAACTTAGTAGCAGCAAATGAAATGCTCTCTTTCAAAGCTCAACAATTAATTCCTCACACAATGCATTCTATGCACTTTGGTGGTACACCTGTTTGTGCAGCCAAATATTGAACAAGATCAAGGAACTATTTTAGCCAAAAATAGCCTGGGTGAAAAACTTATTTTCAACCAGTTTATTTCCCTGATGCAATCCGCTATACCAACAGCTGTACTGACAAAGAAGAAGAGCTGGTGGTTTAAGCTTTAAGTTGAGAAAATACATTTTCAGCAGTCCAAGAGAATCTCCTATCACCCCTCATCCTTTGGAATAAAGAAATAGAATGACTTCCCCTTAAAAGATTCCAAGTTCTACCCTGAATGTATAGCACTCCATACCAGAATGTATTGAATCTCAAATCTGGAGTTCTCTTTTTTTTTAACATTTACATTTACTGCCTTAATAAATATATTTATAATCTGTATACAACATTTAGATTTTTGTGTAGATTTGTTGTTTTGTGTTTTTTTGTTTTTTTGTTTTTTTTCTGAAACCTGATTTATGTGCAGCCTTTCATGAACTGACAAGAGGAAATTCACTTGATTACTTCTTAAGATCACTTCTTAAGATCACTTCTTAAAATTTTAAAGATAAATTTAAAAAAGAAGAATGCAATTTTATTGTCATAAGTTATCTTGAAAAGTAAAGCCAAAAGCAGACTAGACTTAAATCACTGCCTTGAGGGAAAGGAACCAGCTGAAGGAGTTCAAACAAATAGAAAAAGATACAATAAAATTTCTGACTTAGCTGTCACTATAAACTGTCACTGTGATGATATGCAGAATTTTTTTCTCTACATTTTCCTCAAGTCCCAGATTTATATAACATAGTACCAATTACATTATTCAAAACAAATGCTATTCTTAGGAATTATAAATTTTCACTTTAATGGCAATTTCCCCTGTCAAAAATCCGGTCTTTGACATTCCAGTTCATAAATGTACCGTTTCAACAGTACAACTATCTTGCAAACCTAATGGAAAGCAAAGCCTGTGGTATTCAGGTATGTACTTCCTCTGTTTCCCTTGCACAAATTTCTGAAGGCAAAATAGGAAATGCAAGGAAGAAGCAATCTATTTATTCCTCAAATTGTACTATTTTGGTTGAAAACTTACTGCAGCACTACAGCCAGGGAAGTTGAAAAAGGTATCGGGCCCATGTCTCTGTGGCATCTGATTAAGGACTGATAACAATTTAACTGCATGTCTTGGCTGTGAAAACAAGAAAATTGCACTGAAGTAAATACAGACAGTTTATACTCGTTAGGCTACAATGGAAACTGGACAGTTTTCAAACAACACAGCAAATTAACTCTATAGTAGTTAGCTAAAGTACTTCATAAACATATGTTCAATCAAGATGAAAAAAAATATTCAAGTTTATATGTCCCAGGAGACAATTTATGTTAACTTCAGTCTCTAATGGAATGACACTTAATGCTTTATCTGATCACAGCTTACCCAGATTCCATTTTCGCCTCGAAGCATGCTGAACAAAAGCTTCAACTCTTTGACAGTGATGCTGTAGCTGGCAAGAACCCCCAACATATCAACTAGAAGATCTTCAAAGGAAAATAAAGTTATTCTGAACTCTGAATTTCATTGTTTTGACAGAAAAAAAAAAAAAAAAAAAGCTGTAGAAGTTAATACCTTGAAAAGTAAGTGTATTCACAACTTCTAAAAATCAACTTAGTGGCTTTAAATATTTTACAAAGGATTTCATACTATCGTTGATTAATAATGTTAAAAATAAATTTACATATGCAGCTTCAGATGTTGCATCAGACTTATGAACAAAGCATCTATTATATTTATGAAGATTAATTCTTCCTCTTCTGTACCATTCATCATACATTATGAACTTACTGTTTGTTCATTTCTATTATAAACTTTTGGGATAAAGGTTTCTTCTTCCTCTGAAGTTAGTATTTTTCAAACACTTCTAATCTAAAAGGTGTTTGACATTATTTTTTAACTGAAGTACTCTATATTAAATACTTTACTGTTAAGTACATTATACAGAGAATTTTTATGGTTCTCACAGCTTTGCAACAGTGATAATGCTTCCAATTTTTACCAAAATGAAAAGCCAGAAACCAACCAACCAAATAACTCACACTCAACAACAATAAAATAAAATAAAATAAAATAAAATAAAATAAAATAAAATAAAA
>JAPSGF010000008.1:9064695-9183410 GCA_035772895.1 Perdix hodgsoniae
AATAAAATAAAATAAAATAAAATAAAATAAAATAAAATAAAATAAAATAAAAATCAGTGAGAAAAAACAAGACCAAATAAAAAGAAGTCATCAAAATTCTTAAAGTTTATGTAATATAACTTTCACTAAAATATCTCAAAATCCATGAAATTTTAAATTAAAGTCAGGTATAAAATCAGGTATAAAATTTTTGCTAGTTCTTGGAGCTTTGTTTTAAAACACAGAATTTCATTTTAAAAATTTCTTAGTTTGTGGGGTGATGGACTTTGCCTACACTCTGCATTTTCTTCTGAAATAAACAGTACTACAAGCAATTACTACTGCCTTTAGTAGAAGGAAAAACAAATTGCACATCTTTGCAGATGTATCATAAGAAATTAACTCAGAGATCAAACTGAAGTACAGACATTTCAAAACAATTAGCTATGACAAAATAGAATCAGCATTAACAATCTTTTTAAAATCTCTTCATTGCTCAACAATCAGAACATTCTCCCCATAGACCCTTCAAAAGACATGATCAAGGTTGTAACTTCTTTATGAGTCTTCATGTTCTCTTTGTTCATCAGTGAAAGAATGACTCTTAGACTTGCTAACAAATAGTAGTATTAAAAAGTATTAATTCCCTAGGATGATATCTTATTTTTAAACAAATTTTCTCTGCAAATCCCCACATATATGTTTTTGTGTAAACCCATCCGTATCTATTTGCTTCTTCCACTATGAAACCACTCTCTGGTCTTCAGTACAAAAGGCATTCAATTCATAGGAGACATATAGAGCTGTTCACTGATGCAGTGAAACTGCATGTCAGGAAAAGCAAAACAAGAGGACAAAACAAAAAAACACTGTAACTCACAATAATTTTCACCATAAAAATCAGACTACTTCCCTAATATTAACTCTCAACCATGTTTTTATTCCTTTCTCCAAACAGTTTGTTTCGGAGTTGAATTAATATTCCTTTAAAATTAGTGATAGATTATAATTGTGATAGAATATCCTGAAGGAAAGCAAAACACAGCTAAGAAAACAAAAAGTCATATGAACCCAGCTCGTCCTCTAGTACCTAAAGCCATCTGCCCCCTTCACCATTCAGTCGCTAGCATGCAACATGAAGCTGGCAGTGATCACACTTATTGTACGTGACCAGAAACTGAGAACAATAACACACTGACAACTCAGAAAGGAAAATCAGCATGAGTGAATACCAATCTTCAGCTGAGAATTTCCCTACTGCCAAGTCTTAGCTTGTGTTTTAAATCAAGCTACTTGAAATTTTGCTTTCTTAATAATGTCTCGTGTAGAAGCAAAAATGTTTGATGAAAAGACCATTAAAAAATCCTCTACCACAGATGATGACAAGTGTAATACAATCAAGCACAGAAACGACTGACAGATTTTTAAAATCACTGAACACACCTTACGTTGTTTCATCATTAAGGTCCTATACTACCTTATCACACAGAAAATGTCTTATTTATTCTCAAAATATTGATACCCCCCAGGCATTAGCAATACATAGTTTAAAAAAAATGAATAAAACATTTAGGGAGATACATAAATATAAATTCCCTAACATTGTATTCTTCAGTAAAACAAAGACCAGAAAGATTGAAGCATACTGAGGTAACAAATGCAGATAAAGGAAGGAACACCTATGGAAGTCAATGTACTTAGGCAACTAAATATAACAGGCAACATTTTCCCTTAAACACCTCTAAAGAGGGGTTGTTTTTTGCTTTGGTGTAACCAAATATATATATAAAAAAAAGCTTGCACTATTATTACACAACTTTCTTCATACGTATTAGAATCTCACTGAAAATACAGTCCACCTCGGGTTTATAATCATAATAGTATGCTCATCTGTAAATGAACACAGCTACAAAACACCACAATTTCCTTTTTTGTTTTTAACATTTTCTTTTTTTCTGTAATGTTAAATAAGACTGCATATAAAACTGGTATCTGTGATCTCATTTCTGAAATAAGAAAGTCCAGAAGGAGAAAACAGACACCGTTTCTCATTTGTACAGCATTTGAAAAATGCACTGAATTAAACAGATTATTATTTTTTTTTACTGGCATTTTCTGAATGCTTTCATGCTAAGCAGTTTATATATGCTTTACCAATTCATCAGAAGCCTTGAAGAAATGCTTAGTTCAATCATTTCATTCAAAAATACAATGGTAAAAGAGCCTGCCTGTCTCTCAAGGAAACAGTATATATCTCATTGGATGATGTGGTATTAACTTTAGAAGATGTATTGAACAGCACTGGGAATGCAACTTCAGGAAAACTACCTCATGCCTCCTTAAACGTTAAGTAACAGGCAGCCATGAAACAGAATTTTAGCTCTAGTTGTGAAGCAGATGTACTTCTACAGACTGGCAATAGAGAATACAAGAATTCTGAATCTTCTTTTATGGATCCAGTTGGAAGATAAGTGACTGTTAACAGCCTGTTAAGGGCAGGACTGTTCAAAGCTAAAATTTTTGCTTAGAAATCAGGAACTGTTTCAGTAGTTAAGAATTTGGATCCAGATATTCCAGAACAAATATCTAAAGCATCACAACAGAACTGCAGAAAATAAAATGGGGCTCAAGGGAGACACATCCACTGAGTATGAGGTAGGGTTATGATCACCTTCCAGACTTCTCTAAAGTTACTACAGATACGTTATTTCTTATACCAAGGAGTCTCCTGGAACAGAATATCTGCATCACTATTCATCAAGCTGAAAGAAAAGAGAGAACTCCTGTGCAGTTGTTAATAAAAATGTCTGCCAATCACCTAAGTGAATAGTTCCATAATCTTTTGCCTAAACTATTGATAAAGTGTCTGATCAGCCCCCAGTTTAGTATAACAGATTATCACAGTGCACAGATGACTTGTGATGGGTGATACTTCTGGAAAACAAATTACAATACAAATAGCAATGAACCCAAAAATTTGGATACCAATTGACAGCAATTAAGCTTTTATTCTTGACCATAGAATCTGCAAAATCTCAAGAAGTGAGATATCTGAAGCACTGAGAAGTCTCACGGTCTGACAGTCTTCATCTGAACGGACAACCAAGTTTTTCTCACTGCAAAAGATTGGGAATGTGTTTATGTGCCTCTCTTACTTTCATAAAGCCAGAGGACACTAGCTGCAGACTTAGACTGGTCCTCAAAGAGTGCTTTCACTGTCAGAACGTAACAGTTAATACCTGTCTCAGGTATTTTCAGACCCTTTATAGGTTTAATCACAGCATTTAAGAAAGAAGTAAATGAGATGACCTAAAAATTAAAGAAAAAGCCTACAGAACAAAACAAAACAAAACAAAACAAACACAACAAAACAATCTTCACCTTTTGCAGATGATAAAAGCCAACTGCAAAACACAGAGATGTTTTGGGAAGAAAATAGTGCTACAAATGCTAACATAGCTCATGTTCAGAAAATACTTTCTCAATGTTAAAAATTATTTTTCCAGATAATTTCTTTATCCTCAGGGCATGGATACTTATAGAAACAGCTGGGGTCAAACTGCTCAACAATAACTGACCATGATTTCGGCATGTGCATATTAGATTAAGATCAGAATAAAAAAGACATCAATGTCTTAGCATTTTGCCATCAAGTGACTACCATCTCACTGCTTATCAGATGACCATATTTACTGTTTCCGTTTTATTACCAAAGTTGCCACTCATTACTGTGCTGAGTTGCTCCCAGAAATAACAAGATAAAATTAAAATGAGAAATTTGATTTTTTTCTCTCATCTTTCTTAGTAAATTTCTCAGAAAACCCACACTCATCTATTTAAAGTTCTCAAAGAACCAACAGTGTGGTGTTCTCTTAAATCTCTGTTAATTTCATAATATGTACAAGGCTATGAAGATACACATTCCAGAGCTTGTAAGTAATAAGAATTTCAATTTTCAGTTTTGTTTTTAAACTAAATATATGCTCTCCTCATCTATGTGAATATTCAGCATGGAAAGCTTACTGGTGCTTCTTCTACAGAAAGTCTTTCTGAAATACTGTGTGACAACTCTAAGAAAAAAAATAATATAATTAATGGGAAAGAGACTTGATGAAATTCCTTTATCAAGGTATCACCCCTGATTTATATTAATTGCAAATTGAGAGTGTTTTTCAATTTCTGTGCTCCTGGAAGACAGATCCTATACTCTCTGGATCTGTGACATCTACAAAAAGCTTAGCAATTTGAAAAATTTGTCTCCAATAAGGACATTATCAGAGGTATGTATGCCATGTATGGAAGTACTAAATAGTATAGGGGACCTCAAACTGAAGAATTTTTGTTAGTTTTGTTTTTGTTACTGATTTCCAAGAACAAAACAGTGATAGGACTTGAAGATAGGAATGTCTACGTTCATCAGGTGATGCCTTATAGTTAATAAGAAATAAATATTATCTTTCCCCTCATACTTTTCTGACCTATATACCAGTCCTTGAAACAAAGCATTAGTCTGTGAATCTAACGATCATCCATCATTCTGAATCTCACAGTACAAAAGTTAACACTTCTTCTGATTTTAGCCTTTCCAAATATATTTGTAAGACTTTGAAATACAATTACAGCTTTTTTTGAATACTTATTACTACATACACCTTTGTACTGAAAAAAGCCAAAGACAAAAACATTCATGAATAATCCATATTTCATGCTGCTGTTATTCTCTTCTTGTTTCTGGTCTGCAATTCTTGGTTTATTGTTCCATGAAGCCTATATATCTGTCAGGAATCAGATCATCAACTAAAATCTTAAGAGTCAGAATTATGGCAGACAAATCTCCAATCTTTCAAAAATGCCTCACAACTTAAGTACCCTGCTATCAATCCAAATGTATATAAAAATGAAGAATTACCTTCACACTTCAGGAAGTGCTTAAGTTTACCCCCAGGAAAAAGGAGTACATAAATACTGAACATATATAGCTCTTAGTTGGCATATTTAAACTCGATAATGATATCTACTCCTCTAACTAAATCATTCAGGATTATAATCTGTACTCTACTACTCAGAGAATGTAACATACAATAACAAACTCCTTCAAAAGTAATCTAAAAACCTTATCTGTGAAAGAATTTTATCAGTTATTTTCAGCGAGTAAATAATGTAATTTCTTGAAACTGTAAAAACATTACATGGTTTTGAAAACAGTCACAACTGATTGATGATTTAGCTGTGTGATCTCACAGAAATAAATTAATAAAATCCAAATGTCCAGCATTTAAAGTTATTCATAATTTTATATGCTGTCACACATGGCTTAACACTCTAAACATCTGAATAATTCAAAATGATGTACGTCAGAATTAAGATATTATCTTGAAAGTTTAACAGGTTCTGTTCTTGGTTATTCAGATTGCTTTATTTTATCACTATGTACTATCTTCTCACAAGAATAAATAGGCAATCATTTTAGACAGCATCTGCATATATTTTAAACTATGAATATATATTCTTGACTTCATTTTTTTTCTGAAATTGATAAAAAATCTGATTCAATGGAGGTACTACTCAAAACATTACTTTCAGTAAAAAAAAAACATCCCCAAACCCTCTATACTCACAAAAAGTTGACAGTTCAGCTATGTAAGGATTATTTTATCAGTTGGTAATTTATACCTGCTATCATGTCGTCCACAGTACTCATCTTCAGCAGTACCTGTTCAATTAAGCCAACTTCAGTGCTAGTCTGTAAATTACGGACACTTTTACGTAGAATTGCTGTGAACATACTCCAAATTTCAGCTTGGCACGTTACATCACAGTGCTCCAAAAGCTCTGACATGCACGTAATGCTCTCTGCATCCTGGATTATAAAGTTCATCTCCAGATCAAATTCACCACCAACCAGCTACAAAAGAAAATGAGAACAGTGTTACAACGTGATAGATTGAATGTCTTTCTACATTGTCCCCAACAGTGAATATTTTTTTGTTTGATAGTAATACCACCAAGTCTGTCGGAGTTCAAGAAGCATTTCAACAACACTCATAGAAATATGGTTTGAATTTTGGGTGGTCCTGTGTGGAGGTAGGAATTGGGCTCAATAATCATTGTGGGCCCCTTCCAACCCAGGATATTCTATGATTCTATGAGGGAGGTAATTTTGACAGAGAAACTCGCAGATATGATCAGCTGTGAGTTCGGTCACTTTGATTTCACAGCAAACTGATAATCATGGTACACAAAACATACCTCGTACAAAAGCTACCCACTACTATCAAAAATATATTACCTTCCTTTCTGTCACAGTTATGAATACAACACTTTCATGAAATACATCAGAAAGTACTCGAAATATTCCTTAATGTAAAGTAACTGAAACAGCAGTCTTGCCCAGAGAGATGTAAGGCAGAAGCTACAGAAACTGAAAACCCAAAGAGAAACGGAGGCTTTCCCAGAGTTCTGTTAAGAGACACTTATCTACTCAGAAATAAAAACTCACTGAAAATAACTTAGTTATATTTCCACTTGATATAACACAACAGTTACATTTACTTGTTTTCAAGACTTTACTGCTCTTTCCATTATAACATCCAAATCTCCCTTCAGTCATCTGCAGAATCAGGGAACGATGGAAAGCTTGCTAATTTTACCACAGGACAATTCATTATGTGGCCATGTGAACCTGTTGCTGATGCAAGGAGAGATGGCACTGGGGGAGGATGAAGCACAATTTAACAGCAATACTGACAAAACTGCAGCCTATCTGCAAAAACTGCAGATGTCTATCTACCTAGATCATTCCACATTGTCCTGAATTCTAACTAAACAGCACAACTAGAGGACACATGTTAGGAGGAAAAATAAATGCTGTAAGCAAAAATTTGCAAAAAAACACAGTCAAGACCAAGTATGTCTTTGGACAACTGAATTCACCATGTCATCAATTCCAAACCATCAGCCATTTGTGTAATTTTAAAAATATTATCTCAGAACATCTTACTGAAATGTATATAAAACTTAGCTTAAAAAATAACGATCTTTAATGGCAGAAACAGTATTCAATTTTGAAGTATAAAAAGCTAGTGTCTTACCCTACTTTGCCCTAGTATGACTACTGAATTTTGAAAGTACAAGTATTGAATTTCAGTAAGTGCAAATATATTATCTAATTCAGAAAGGCAAAAGAACAAATTAAATTAATTCTAAAATAATTGTAAGATAATCTTTTCTGTCTGTTCCAGGAAGGTATATAATTAAAACTGCAATAATATTTTAAATTAAAGATATTCAAAGAATTCATCTCCTAGTACATAATTTCAATAGTGATTCTTAATACAAAGCTATTTCATTGTTTATTTAAAAGCAGTTCGTATTATTTTTAAATTAAACTCCAAGTATGAAGCAATAAGAAATAATATGTAAAGCCTTTTCTGATAGTTGAAGCTATCAAAATATTCAGTCTTCTTCTTTCAGTTCTGCTTTTCAGAAAATTAATACAACTGAGGATTAGCTTTGGCTTCTACCCTCACTCATGCTTCTCATCCACTTGCAAATTTGTTTTTCTCTATCAATTAAGTACTAATAACCAATTTATAATTTTATAACATAAAAGTTTCCAACATACTAAATATATAGACTGATGTCCTCCTAAGTATCTGAGATTACTTTTAATTGCATTCTAATAAAACTATCCTAATTAAGTTTAGTATTTTAATTTAGAAATTGGGATTTCATATAATATATCTGCATATTTGGTAAATGTATAATGTTTACTAAAGGCAATCAAACTCTCAAAAGGAAGAAAACAGTATTTCTAAGGTCATTTTCTTAAATCATGTAAGTTTTACATAGGAAAACACCATAGGAAAACTCCAATCTATCTGTCTACCTATCACCAATATTTCCCCACTAAACAATATCCCTGGTGCAACTTGAGGCTCTTCCCTCTCATCCTATCACTGTTATCTGGGAGAAGAGGCTGACCCTCACCTCAGCACAGCCTCCTTTCAGGCAGTTGTACAGAGAGATAAGGTCTCCCCACAGCCTCCTCTTCTCCAGACTGAACAGTCCCCAGTTTTCTCAGCTGCTCCCTGTAAGACCTGAGCTCCAGATCCTTTACCAGCTTTGCTGCCCTTCTCTGGACATGCTCCTGGGCCTCAAAAGTGGAAGTGTCAATTTATTTCTTTATCTTTCCATGCAGGGAATCTAGGATAAGCAAATGTGGAGTCTCCATTCTGGGAGATAAAATCATTTGGACTCACAGCTGGGCAATCTACTTTAGGTGGTCCCATTTGAGCAGGGCGTTGGACCATGTGATCTTCATACCAGCAGGGAGAGGGAGGTGATCCTGCCCCTCTGCTCTGCTCTCGTGAAATCCCACATGTGGTACTACATCCAGTTCTGGAGCCCCCAGCAAAGGAAATACGTGGAGTAAGTCCAGAGGAGGCCACAAAGATGATCAGAGAGCTGGAGCACCTCTCCTACAAAGAAAGGCTGAGCTGGGCTTCTTTGGTCTGGAGAAGAGAAGGCTCTGAGGAGAACTCATTGTGGCCTTCTAATACCTAATGCTGGACATAAAGGAAAGCTGGAGAGTGATTATTTATCAGAAGTGTAGTGATAGAACAAGAGGGTTTTAAAAGAAGGAGGGTTTAGGTTAGGCGCTAGGAAAGGAAATTCTCCACTATGAGGGTTGTGAGGCACTGGCATAACTGCCCAGAGAAGCTCTGGGTGCCACATGCCTGGAGATGTTCAAAGCTGGGGTGGATGGGGTCCTGTTCAGCCTGGGCTGGTGGGAGATGTCCCTGCCAGCAGCAGGGAGGTCAGACAATCTTTAAGGTCCCTTCTAACCCAAACCATTCTATGTTTCTATGAAAATAATTTAGGCTGTATTTTCTTGCTAGACTAATATATATGTAAACTTTATAACACTGAAATAGAGCTCATTATTAATCTGAAGTGATGTCAAATCTGAATCAGTCTGAATTATGTTGTCACTTCTGTTAAAAACAAGATGTCTATCAATGTAAGACATCTCAGACAATCTGTGTCAAAAATAAACTGAATGTTGCTAAAATTGGCTAAAAGTGTTCCTCAGGACTACAGACTGTATTTGTCCATTTGTCATCAGAATGACTGCTTATTTCAATACAAAGAACATGAAAGTGTACCTCATTTCACTCAACAGTTAAAGTATATTCAGAGCACTAAAAATGATCACTTTTTTTTTAAATTGAAATCAACTTCCTTAAAAATTGAAACAAATTAATTAACCAAGTAAAAGTTGTGGTGAAAAAGAAAAAAAAAAGTTTTACCTTTTCTTAAAGATGTAGTTCCAATAATAAACATAAATTTAAAGTGTTAACAGTCACCACAGAGAAAATTTTAAGATGACTAAGAAAATCTAAACACAAATGAAGTAAGAATAGGCAAAAAGAAGACCATGATTAAATGATGAATGTTCAAGAAGTAGTATAAGGCAACTGCCTCTGCTTTAAAATGTGAAAAATACAATATATTTCAGTCAAGAAAAAGAAATAGAACATCCACAATTAAAAAAAAAAAAAAAAAAAAAAAAAAAAAGCAGTTTCCAAAAAAATTCTATACCTGCATTACCCTAGGAAAAGATAGTAAGAAAAGAGGAGAAATAACCAATCAATCTTCTACAACATAGAGAAGTTATCAGAGGACTAACACCATAAAACATAGTAATAGGTGTTGATACTAATGAAAGGGCCAAGTTTGCTTCAGAACTAAAAGATTATTTAATGCTGTTTAGAGACACCAACTATAAAGAGCTGAAAAGTTTTGTTTTGTTTTGTTTATTATTATATCAAGCACTCAGGCGATAATAGTTCAAAGTTAGTAAATGCAAACTAGTACCACTTTGTATTTTTATAATTTTCCCTACATTTCCCATATGACTCTGAAATTCGCTATTATCATCCAGAAAAGAGCTTGGAGTCAGTATAGGTACTACTTTAACCAAGTGACATTAAAGACTGTCAGTAACTGGAAAAATTTAGAATGAGCTTGCAACTTTATAACTTGGGTACAATTCTGACTGCAATACTACATATAAAGAGTTAAATCTTACTGCCATCAAGTAGTTTATTTTTAACAGAACATGCAGAAGGCTTCTGTTCTAAGACAGATTTCAGCTAGAGTACAGTATGAATACAAGCATATTGTTACAGTAGCTGGTACATTACACCATAAATCAGTGCTCTTTCTATATCTTATAGATTAAATACAATCTTTTTGTTATGTCAAACATTCAGTCCTACTTTGCGTTCTTCAAATGACAATTTAATATTCAGTAAAGACTGCCTTCACTGTGATTAAGTATCTTGATTTATTGCATGTACTTTGCCAAGGTCACACATTGCTTTTAAACTATTCCGCATCTTTCACAGCAAAGCTGTAATAAATGAAGAAGCAAACTAATTTCACATCCCAGTTTCAAGCTAGATGAATATGGCCAACAACGTAGCCCCTCACAAAGAAGTACTGAACTAGCAACTATTGCAAATTAGGCTATCTTCTCTATCCTACGGTTCTTTAAAATGACAGGTTGATACGCCTTGCAGATTGCTCCAAGAATTTAAACCCACGCCACCATCCTCAAAGGCAGCTGCATTACTCATTCTCCATTCTTCCGAATGCTGTTGCCACTCCTCAGCAAGCTTCTCCCATTCATTACAATTTGCAATAAAGTGTTTATTCATGAGCTTCTGCATCTATACAGAGCTTAGGCTGCTCTTTTACCCCCATTTGGTTAGAACAAAGGTTAAATAGCCCCTCAAAATACAGAAATTGTCTGCATATATCTGACAATATATTCAGATGAATTAAGAAGCAGAGTAAAATATATGCTTGAACATCTAGAATTAAAATCTGAAGAACAGGTTGAAACAAAGACATTGAAGATAGCTGCCAAACTAGAAAAAAATATCAAATAAACAGAGGATAGGAAATATGGCTATATTTGAAGAAATATACAAATGAAGCATCAGTACGATAGCAATTCTGAATGAAAATTCAAAGTATAGGTCAGAAGTTATTCTAGCATGATTTTATTAAAAGCCAAAACTAAAACCAAACCCCTGGGGATACAGAGGTTTTCAACACGAACTCACCTGTAGTGGGGATAAAAAGAAAAAAAGAAGTCAAATACAAGAATCCTAATAATTACATGAGATGCAAGAAAACATTTACAGAGGCATTTGATATTGCTATGGTTAAAACAAAAGCACTGAGTGCATTGTGATAAAGAAAATGGCTCACTAGAACAAATACACACACACACAAAAAAGCCAAAACAACAAAATGTCAAAATCTAAATGACAAGAATATTAATTTAAACATTTTCCTTTACACTTATTTTTCATGCCAATTGATAAAATATCACAAATTTCTCAAAATAGCCTACTTTCCCATGTTCTGCACTCAAATTTTGGAAGAGTTTTCATGGTATCTAAATTGCATTTTTCTGTTAATTTGAGCATTTTATGTATCTTTCTAATCCTTCTTTGATTCGCAATCTAAATAATTATTTATCTATACAGCTGAAAATTATTGTTAGCTAATAAAACTCCCTAAACAGCTTTTTGTTTCCTCAAATATCGTGTTAGTTGAAATGATGAATTCAAGGGTGCAGCCTATAAGCATCTGGGACTTCTTGGTGTGACAGCACTGGTGGATAAAGGAAAGACAACTGATGTAATGGACCTGTGCAAGGATAAGACTTTGGAGTCTTGATGGACGAAAAGCGGGACATGAGCCGGCAGAGGCTGCCTGCTAAATCCAGATGGGTGACCAGCAGGGATAGGGAGGGGATTGTTCCCATCTTCTCTGCCCTTATAAATTCTCATCTGGAGTACTGGGGCCCCAGTACAGAAGGGTATGGACCTATTAAAGTGGATCCAGAGAAGGGCCATGAAGGTGATCAGAGGACTGGAGCACCTCTCCTGTGAAGAAAGATTAAGCAATTTGGGATTGTTTAGCTTGGAGAAGAGAAAGCTCCCAGGAGATTTCACTGCAGCTTTCCATCAATTGAAATGAGCTTACCAGGAGGAGGAGGAACAACTTTTTACATGGTCTGATAGCAAAGAGAAGTGGGAGTGGCTTTAAACTAAAAGAAGAGAGATTTAGGTTAGATGTTAGGGAAAAAAAATCACTTAAAAGGTGGTGAGGCACTGGCACAGCTGCCCAGAGGAGCTGCAGATGTGCCATCCCTGGAGATGTTCAAGGCTAGGTTGGATGGGGCCCTGGGAAGCCTGTGCTGGTGGGTGGCAGCTGGTGGGTTGGAACTACTCTAAGGTCCCCTCCAACTTAACCCATCCTATGGTTCTATGACTTGTGTCTTGTATTTAATTTGAAAACATTTTCAAGTAAGCAAAGATAGTTTTTCAGTTTCATTTTTGTCTGAACTAAAGTGAAATAAATTTGCAGTTATCAGCAACAAAAGCAAGTTTTTAACACATCTTTTTTTTCCACCTACATTAACACAGATTTATTCTTTATATAGCAGTCAAGATTAAAGTATATTAGCATATATCTAAACATTTCCATCTCTAAATTTGCTCCACTGCCATCAAAGTAGCACATCTTTCTAGCTTCCTTCATACTAGATTGCTATCTGCGTTCATTTAATCCAAAATGAAGAATATAAATTTCATTATACGAGGCAGCCAATGCCATCAAAGAATTAAACTGTCACAATGGTATCATTACTACAGTTCTAGAACATCCAGGTCAGATTTATACCAAGGAACTCCATTCTTCCTTCTCCTAATTAACTGCGACCACATTTGCTCTCTGTTTTCTAAAGCCAAGAATAATCAGGACATATCACAGACAATATGACAAGCATTCTCATCTGTTTTTGGCTACTTTGTGAGAACCACTTTAGGTTTAAATATATGTGTGTATGATTATGGTAATCAACTTTGCCTTGCAAGTACAGGAGATAATCAGTTTGAAAACAAACAGTGAAACAAATTCGTTAATTCTCTTCCATTCCCTAATGTTCATATATCTCTTGAGCATTACAAAACAGTTGTCTGGGTTTGGAACAAATTTCAAGGGAAAAGGACAGAAATAACCAGCTGGGATAGCAGCGGTAATCTCTTAGAATTCTAACTTAATTCAACATTAAAAGAGAAAACTAGTAACCTTTCTACCTTTGTTAACAGTGGTCATCAGATAAAATTCCAGAATATTACTAGCTCAAACTAGAATCTTTTCTACAAAACCATCATTTCATTGACTTTGTAATCACCAGTGAGTTTAAAATACAGTCAGAACACTACTGCTTCTTCTTTTATAAAGATAGGGTTCCATTTCAAGCACTGAAACACAGTGACAAAAGAGGTGGTGGTCCCAGACAGAAAAGAAAGCTATTATTTTCACGTCATTAACTAAAACATTTAATTTGTATTGAATTAATTCAGGGTTTTTGTCAGGATTATTCTTCAAGTGCATGAATGAAGATTTCTCCATGTAAGAGTTTTTAGAATGCTAAATGAAACTTCTCAGCGACCAATACACATGCTGGTTACACACATATACACATACATACATATACAATGCATTAACTGTCGGAGTTCTTTAGAAATCTGAATTATAGAATCATAAAGAATAGAAAAGACCTCCAAGATCATCCAGCTCAATTGTTCACCTACCACCAGTACTGTCCACTAAGCTACATCCCTAATAATACATCTACACTTTCCTTAAACATCTCCAGTTATGGTGACTCCACCACTTCCCTGGGCAGCCTGTTCCAATGCCTCATCACCATTTCTAAGAAGAAATTTTTCCTAATATCCAACCAGAATCTCCCCTGGCACAACTTGAGGCCATTCCCTCTAGACCTGTTGCCATTACCTGGGAGAAGAGGCCAGCCCCTACCTCGCTACAACATCCTTCCAGGCACTGTCAAGAATGAAAAGGTTTCCCCTGAGCCTCCTTTTCTCCAGACTGAACAATCCCAGTTCCCTCAGCTGCTGCCAATTAGACTTGTGCTCCAGATCCCTTACAGCTTCCCTGCCATGCTCCAAGGACATGCTCCAAGGACATGCGCCAAGGCCTCAGTGTCTTTCTTGTTGTGAGGGGCCCAAAACTTGAACACAGTACTTGAGGTGCAGCCTCACCACTGCTGAGTACAAAGGGATGATCTCCTCACTGCTCCCACTGGCTGCAGTACTTCTGATGCAAGCCAGGATGCTGCTGGCCTTCTCTGACACGTGGGCACTCTACTGGCTCATGTTCAGCCAACTGTCAACTAACACCTCCAGAACTTTTACCACCTTACAGTCTTCCAGGCACTCCATCCCAGGCCTGTAGCACTGCACAGGGTTGTTGTGATCCAAGTGCATTTTCAAAGCACTTTTTACCATCAGTGGAAAATGAAAGGTGAATCTGAGATGTGATTCTCTCACTGAATTTACATGCAACATTAGGATCAAACAATTCTTACCATGGCAATGTTGTAGTTTTCCCTGACTATAAAAGGAAAGCTAGTCCAGACAGACACATGTAAAGTTATACCAGATTAATTTCAACCAGTGTGCTCACAGTATGGTTTATAACCAAATGACAGCACATGACTTGATACAGCAGCATGTCCTTTGCCACATTACTGTACCCTTTTTAAAGGTGCCTTCATTCATTCTAGATTCAAAAATGTTCATTCCGAATAATGTATAGTATGTCACAGCAGTGTGCCACTTAAATGAGCACTATCTAATTAGTTTATGGACAACTTTAAAGTACTCTGAGAAAAAAAATAAATACATTTCCAAGTTTTCTTTATATCTGCAGATAAAATGTGAATTAAGTAATGCATTCAGTATCACTTTTGGTACTTCAAACATGAGCATGTTATTATGCAGGCAGAATATTGTTCTAGATTTGCCTTTTAATTTCTTTGATTTTCTTTCAGTGAAGGGAAACAGATTTGAGTCTGAAAAAAATGGAGTTAATTTTCTTCGTGGAAGCACATACAGAATTGCGTTTTAGATTTGTGACTGAAAAAGTCCTAATAACACACTGATGTTCTATCTGTTGCTATGATGGGCTTTCACAAATCAAGTGCCTCCTCTCTGTTTCTCACCGCTTGCTCAGCAAATACCTTGGAGGTAGGAAAGAGGGGACACAGCTAACACAGATGATACCAAATAACTAAAGCAATATTCTATACTATATCAGGTAATGTTCTGAAATGAAATTGTAGGGTCTTCTGATTCTCTCCCCCAGTGCACTGGTGGATGGACAGGGAGTGAGTGAGCAACCAGTGGAGATCAGCTCACCGCTGTCTGATAATTTGGGCCTCTGCCCTTACATTTACTTCACACAGAGAGTTTTGCCCACTGATGAGCAATGACGTTCAATAAACTCAAATGAATCTTGTGTAAATGGTCTTAATATGCTACTGAAGGAAAAACTGTAAATTACACACTATCAAGCCATAATTACATGGCATGAATAGTTTCGATGAAGACTATGATCCCAACTAACTTTGAGTATGACCTACTGAATTCTACCAAACCTACAACACTGCTCAATATTGTATAAAGCACGCTTATTCCCCATTTTTAGAAGTCTGCATGTATCACCACTATTATACAGGGAAAATATCTCATACAATCAGAATCATATAATGATTACCTCTAAGATCATCTAGTCCAACCATCAACCCACTACCACCATGCTTGCTAACCATGTCCCTTATGCCACATTTACACATTTCTTGAACACCTCCACGGATCTTGACTCCACTACTGCCCTGGGCAGTCTGCTCCAGTGCCTGATCACTCTTTCTGTGAAGAAATTTTTCCTAATATCCAATCTGAGTCTCCCCTGACACAGTTTGAGCCCATTTCCTCTTGTCCTAATACTGTCATCTAGGAGAAGAGGCCAACCCCATCTCACCGCAACCTGCTTTCAGGCATTTGTGGAGAGCAGTAAGGTCTCCACTGAGTCTCCTCCTCTTCTCCAGACTGAAAAATCCCTATTTCCTCAGCAGCTTCCCATAAGACTTATGTTCCAGTTTCACTGTACTTCCTCATTTTCTGTCAGTAAACAGTTTTGAAATACTTATGGCTTTCCTCATATTTTTTTTCCTCAGGTATGAAGAGAAATAAAAAATGTATTTTTAATGTCTAGAAGATAACATAAATTGTGAAATAACAATGAATTGTGAAAGAAGCAATGAAGATTAACTTTGCATTTACTTATCAACATCCTGCTGTTGTCATTGTTATCTCTTCCATGACATTAGCTTTCATTGGATACAAACCTGAAAGTAAAAATTATAGCAAGAACTATCTCAGCCTATTTTCATAGGAGAGGTGTTCCAGCCTTTTGATCATCCTTGGGACTTTCCTTTTGAACCAATCCAAAAGATCCATGTCTTTGTTATGTTTCTGAGCACAGTGCTCCAGGTGGAGTGTCATGAGACTAGAATAGAGGCAGGGGGCATCACCTCCATCAACAAGCAGTCGTGCTCCCTTTGATACAGCCCAGAAAGTCAACTTTATGCTGGGCTGCAAAAGCATACTACCTGGCTCATGTTGAGTTTTCATCAATCAACATCCCTAAGTCCTTCTGCACAAGACTGGTTTTCCTTTATGCATTCTACAAAATAGAGGCTTTCAGTGCTTAAGTATGGATAATGATAATGCTAAAGTAATGGGAAGGTTAATGTTAAGTCACTTCAGCAAGTTGCCCCAAAAGAAACGGTATTAAAGTAAATATATCTAAGGAACAAAGGTTTCTGTGTATTTAAAGTGATTTGTATGTGTTGTCAGTTATTATTCCAGACTCTCTTCATCCATTCTTAGTACCAAAATTATAAGTTACTTAGAAGCAGGAAAGGGAGAAAAGGGAGAAAACCCTTCTTTTTTTTTTTTTTTTTTTTTGCTTCTTGGCAAACTTAGTATCTGATTGTTGACATTCTTCAGTTAAAATTTCATGGGAAAAATAAGCCCTAATAGATGAAAATGACAGCGTATTTAAAAAGAAGACAACATCATGGCATGGTTTAAATTGTATTTGTTGCGGTAGGAACGCTGCAGCAGGGCAGTACATCGAAACTGACAACACAAGTTACTGTCATCCTAAAACGCCGAGTCATAAATATAAAACAGTAATTTAATAAATATAATATTTAAAGGTTGCAATGGAACTAAATAAGTCACTTTGATTGGCTCTCCTGAATGACACACAGATCTGCAAGTGAAATAAGAGGAAAAATTGTAGAGAGGTATGTTACCTTAAAATTAGAATTATGGGCACACTGCTACACCTTATTCTTTGAAATAAATGTGAGTTATCAACCAAAGCATCAAAAACAAATGTAGCTTAACTGCAGTCCAGTGTAAACAATTTACTGATGGAAGCATCAATTATACTCACATACGTGGCAAGACTGTAACTTACAGACAGGGCCAACACTTTGACTTAATCATTTGCTGAAATAATTTCAACTCCTTCTCTCTGCTTTTTTAAAACACATACCTCAGAAATTCAGGCCTTTCCTAAGTACCACTGAGGCTGAAAAGAAAAGAAAAGAAAAGAAAAGAAAAGAAAAGAAAAGAAAAGAGAAAAGAAAAGAAAAGAAAACAAAAAAAAAGCACCACACAATGGGGATTATTTGACACAAAAGTTCAGATCACAGAACTGTAAAGCATGCTTGATTTCAGCATGGGACACAAATTAGTCTGATAAAATATCTCATCTCATAAAAGCTTCCTTAGCACAAGACTGCAACTCCTTAAAAGTCCTACCTTGGAAGCAATACAAAAAGAAGCAGTTCAAAGCATTGGGACATGTTAAATTTTACTCACACAGAGTTGGAACAGCAATCCAGTGAATTCAGGCAGAAATGAAGACCGATAAAGGCATTTAACAAGTACTTAGCCCAAACCACCAAAACAGAAGTCATCCTCCCAGTATTTCTGTGTCACCACCAAAACAGTAAACTATTTTTTATCTTATAAGAGCATGAATATTTGAACTTAAGGAAAAAAAAAAAAAAAAGGTTTCATATTAAAATTAGTTTTCTTTAGGATTTTTAATTGACTTTATTAAGGACTGAAACATTTCCCTCTTGTCATAAAATGCTTTAGAATTCTTAAAAAACCTAAGAACTGTAAGTCATGTTTTTGCAACACTTAAAGTAGAACAATTCCAAGTAGTTTGGTTATAATTGCATCATTTTGCATTAGTACAAAAAAGTGACAAATTATCCTGTTTATGTGAATGGTTAGTGACAGAGTGATAGCCCAGAACAACAGAGCTGGGGATGCCTGATCTAAAATAAGGCACTCAACAGTGGTTTTACACTCCATTTCATCTTTCTAAAAGGTAGGAGGCTTAATGATTACAGAAAGGCCTTAATTCTCAACATCCTGCTGATCACTTACATCAGTAATTTTCAGATACCTGATAACACTTTTTGGTATGTGATAAAATACTGAAGAACATCATCAAAAAATACACACAAATGAATTATAAAGTGTCATTTGGAAATGCTTTGGAATTAACAGCAAAAATCTGTATCAGTGGCCATACAACTCCAATGGCTGTTCAATTTTCATAGCTTGAAGCTTGGTTCATAACAAACAATGTCTTCTAAATTTTCAACCCAAGCCACTCAATACTATTTAATTTATTTAAGAAATTCAAGAAGAGATGCTATTTGTTAAGTTTTTCTTGTTCTCACAAGCAAGACGGATACAGATAAAAGACGGTAATAGCACTTTAAAAACTCTTTTAAGCTAATTCTCTTTCTAGGTAACTCCCAGGCCAGTGTTTGATAATTGTTTTCCAAAGGGTTTTAGCTGTCAAAACCTAAAACCACAACCACTTAAGAGACAGCTGTTTCACAAAGCCAGAATTGCATCCTTCTTGCTGTTTTTTATTTAATTATTAGTAGAAGTTCTTTATTCAGTAGAACCTTTTATTTAATCCACAGAAGTCAAAAGCAAAGACCAGAACTGTTCAGCAAAATAGAAGTCAGTTATGTAACTCTACCCACAAAAGACAATTTTAAGGAAGAAATTTAATAGAACATAAATGAGCATATTAGATAATATATCAGTCAGAGGATTTCCCTTACCTAGTTTTGTAACTTTTCAGCTTTCCAAGTTGAACCATTTCATGCACAATTGCTCATACTTTTCATGTTATCTAGAAGTGATTAGGAGTAATTATGCAATTCTTACCAAGACAATAATGGAAAAATGATTTATACTTTAAGTACATGTCTCTCCTCTGCTATTGTTATTTAGTGTCATGACATTAGTTTGTTATATTGGGTATCACGGCACTTGGAAATACACACCTTTATAAAGAGAAATAAAACCAAATAATTACAGTAGGAGATCCAAGCAATAAGAAAATGTTTATCTCAATATTGCACAATTTCCATAATTTGTGTTACTATGTGAACTACCTTTCAGGAATAAAAGGCAGCAAAAGAGATCTAACCTATATCAGTGGCAAATTATCCACAAACAATATAGGAACTAAATAAGCATACATTTCTTCATTATAGAATCCCATCCTCGTCCTATTTGAGAATCCAGAGTTTCCACATCCAGAATTATCGTGTTCGTTTCATCAACTTGATGGATTTCCTCCTAGATTTTCTCTGATTAGTTTCTGAACTCTCAACTTTTTGGACCTTTAATATCCTACATCAATGAATCCCTCACTTTTCTCTTGTTCTGTGTAAAAAGATTTTGTTCTACATCTCTTATGTATACATGCCTTCATTTCAGCCCTCTAGCTCTTGCATTTTTAAAAACAAAGAAGAAATGCCTTCTAACATATTCTGTTTCTGTCACACTCCATTACATCCACATTTACCTCCAATAGAAGTGGTCATTTCTCTTCTAAGCTGAACCATCTTTCTTTGTTACTTCTTTTCTCATCTCAAAATCAAATTTAATCACCTTCTTAAACTTGTATTTTTTGCTTCTTTTAATGAATTCTTTTAAAACTGGAGTTATCAGAGTTTTATACGATATCCAACATGCAAAGACATCCTGCATTTACTGATAGCAAGACCAAAATAACTGAAGTTTTACCTTATTCAGTAATCACAAGGGTACATGTTATAGGACTAGAGGGAATGGCTTCAAGCTGCACCAGGGGAGATTTAGGCTGGACGCTGGGCATATTACTTCTCTGAAAGGGTGGCCAGTCACTGGAATGGGTTGCCCAGGGAGGTGGTGGAGTCACCAACCCTGGAGGTGTTCAAGGAACGTTTGGATTTTGTGTTGAGGGACATGGGAACATATTTATGTTCAGAGATGCCTGGTTTACACACCTCAGTCAAATCTGATTACAAAGGAGTTTAAAACACCTTTAAACAGTTTTATTTCCAAGAAAAAAAAATCTATTCCCTTGATTGAAATGAGAAAGTAAGACAGTAGAATTGGAAGTTATTTACAAAAGGCACTACTTATGCTTGATATTTTTGGTTCGTTTTGCATCATACTGAAAGCCCTTAAATCACCTTTTGTTTTTGGCGGAAAAGCATAAAATACTATGGTGTTAAAAAAAAAAAAAAAAAAGCATATGACTTTTCTTCCTCTTTCCAGTTCTTACGCAATTTACTAAGTGCAACAAAAGAGAAAAATCAACTGTAGTTACAGTTAGTTATAGCCAGCTTAAATTTAATACTGTGAAATATGCAGGCAACAGCTACCAAAAGGATATTTGCATACAGCATTCTAAGTGTTTGAAGTTGAATCCTGAATATGTGAAATGTTAAAAATCAACAATATTTCAAGAAAAGTCACCTGAAAATATCATTTTTACTATTCAGAATTTCTATGTTGTGAAATGCATTACTTATTTTATATTAGTGTATAAAGTTTCACATGGATTTTCAAGGACATTTGTCTTAGTTTCTCATGATTAACACTGAGTAGATTTTTCCCCTTTTTTCCTGTGTAAATCTGTACTCAGTTTAGGAGAAAATGTTACTCCACAGGAAATGGAACGGTTATATAAATGGAAGAAGAAGAAATATATATAAATAATCATAACCTATAAAAGCTTCTTCAGAAGTGAGGGTTTCGGTAACCACTTTTACTGGAAAAACAGATAATGCATTTGGCTTCTCTTTAATCAAATGGATAATAATGAGAAGAAAGTGTGCCAAGTTTAATATTTCACCACATGCATAAACAAATGAGAATAACTTTGCAAGAACACAGTCACTAAAATGAGTGCACAATCTTGATCCAAATTTCAAGTCTTTTCCCTTTCCAGTACTTCTCCAACCTTTATTACACTGCAAATCTTATTATACTCTTGACATAATGAATACATGCAACAATAAACTATTTCACTAGCTAATGAAATATTCAATTATTCCATTAGTTCTATTTGGAATATTTCAATTTAAATACATAGCTGGGTGCTTATCTCTTCAAAACAAACAAACAAACAAATATATATATATAAATCCTATCCATAATAGAAGATACAAAACTATACAAAGAGAAAGAAAAAAAGTGCCATTTCCTCTTCCAGCCACACTGAAACCAATATCCGCATTTTGAATTTTCGAAGCGAGATTAAGTTGTTCTGGCTTTTTTTTTTTTTTTGTTAGTTTTAATAATTTATAAGCAATTATTCCTTCATTCAGATTCTGAGCATCTAAATTACAAATGAATTATTTTATGCTTTATTTTCTGTATAATTCTTATTTATATAGGCTGTTGGAAAATTAAAAAAAAAAAAATAGCTCAACTTAACCATAACTTGATAAATGATATTAAAAAAAAAAGGAAAAAAATGTTGCAAAGTTAAATTTCAACTGTTTTTAATGACAAGAGTAAAAGTTATAGCTTGATCATAAAGTAAGCATTACTCCCAAAGATGATGGCATGCTCTAGGAAACAACTTGTGGTGTCAAACTTAACCCTGACTGCAAAGCAGCATCCATCATTCTTCAATCCCAAATGAGACTTGAGGATCTTTTGGTTTTCCCCGAGTGCTTCTCCTATGAAGTTCTGTATGGAAAGAAACATCCATTGAGTTCTGGTCACATTACTTCAAACCACTTCACAGAATCATAGAATGGCTGAAATTGGAAACGACCTCTGGAGGTAACTTGGCCCAGCCATCTTCCAACAGGGACACCCAGGCCACGTCCAGGCAGCTTTAGAAGATCCCCAAGGGGACTCCACAGTCTTTGGGAAGCTTGTATCAACAGTTCATCACTCACAGATCACAGAAGAGCTCCTGGCGTTCAGAGGGAACCTACTGTGTGCCCGTGGCCTCTGGTTCTGGCACTGGGCACTATTGAGCACAGCCTGGGTCCAGCCCTTAGACCCTCCCTTCAGGGAATTATGGATATTAAGGAGATCCTCCTGAGCCTCCTCTTCTCCAGTCCCAGTTCTCTCAGCCTCTTCTCATAGAAGTGGTCCACTCCCATGATCACCTTGTTGGGCATTTGTTGAATTTTTTCCAGTATTTCCAGATCTCTGTGGTACTTGGAAGCCCAGAACTGGACAGATGCAAAACTGTACTCCAGGTCTGGCCTCATCATTGCTGAGGTGAGGGTAAGGATCAATTTTCTTTCCATACTAGTGATAGCTTCCTAATGCAACCCAGAATACAATTAGCCTTCTTTTTGGCAGGAACACAGTACTGGCTTGTGTTCAACTGCCCACCAGGTCCCCCAGATTTGCAGAGCTCTTTTCCAGTTGGGTGCTCCCATCCTGTACTGGCATCTGACATTATTCATGTCCAAGAGCAGGACTTGGCACTTCCCCTTGCTGAAATTCAGGAGGTTCCTGTCTGTCCATTTCTTTAGCCTGTCCTTTGAATAACATTTTTTTTCCTAATGACTCAGATCATCATCTTACTAACTCACTCCAAGACTGACTGACAGAAAGGACTTTTAATTTGGGTTTCCATTTCTGATAAAGATGGAATATTTTATTGGCCTCCCTCCTATCCATGTAAAATTTCCTATCGAGGTTTGGGTAGTGGGAACTGCGCTGAAGGAGCCCGTGCAAGACAGCAATCTGTCTGCTGAAAGGTGCATGTGCTGACATGGAAGTCAGTGATAACTGCTAACTGGGCACACTGTACTCTATTTTAAAAGCCATGTCAACCGTTATATATTGTCACTGCAAGAAGAGGTTTAGTTAATTCAAAAAGCAGTAATAACTAAGAAAAAAGACTGATTTAAGATTACTTTTCTTTTTTAATTTTATTTATATATGCATATATAAACATATATACATACATATATTTAATATATCAGATTGGAGCATTGTTGATTAAGCACCACTAGACTCCACCTTGATCAACTGGTGGAAGGGAAAACTGGCTTCCCTATCCTTTCTATATATCTGTACTGGAATAAATGGGTAAGCAGTGTGCACAGAATACACATGGGTAAAATTACCTAGTTAAGGCACAAGCACATTTAAAGAAGACTCTGTGCTGAGAAATACTTAAGATCCTTATTATATTGAATGGTTTTTCAGTGATGTTAACTTTGATTTAGTTTGAATTTTAACAAACTTACTCTGATGTCAAGCAATAAAAATCACATATTTTTATTTTTACTTTATTTTTTAAGATGTGATTTCAGAGCAAAATCATTTGTAATGAAAATTGTTACCAAAAAGCAGTCTTATTATAGGGGTAATCATATAATTGTATAAGAAAGACAAATTTTACAACAAAAATGCCTTTAAATTTTTAGGTATATAACAGCAAGACAGCATGATCTCTTGTTAAAGCTAATAGGTTTATAACAATAACAATAACTATTCAAACCACTTTTAACAACAGAGGACAACACAACAATTATGTCTATTAAAAAGATGCAAATGTGATTTACAATGTGCAGAAATAAATTTAACTGCAGGCACTAAGTACGCTCCTCAAGTTCTTACTTCAAATAGATGTTTTCAGAAGATGTCTAGAATATATCACATTGGAAACAGTAATTTAAGACAGTAAACAAAGGCAAAACATGCTATCAAGTTCTAGTACGAGAAAGAGATTTGGAAAGCCTCAGATAACGCTTCTTACCTGATGAAAAATTACCTGCTACCTCCTAAGTAAGAAGAGTCCACATTACTCTTATATATATATTATATTTTATATATATATATATATATATACTCTTTTATATATATATATATATACTCTTATATATATATTATAAGCTACTATTCTGCCCTAGTTACAGCACCAAGATCTGCTTAGGCTTTATGTACTTATTTTAAATGTTTGCACTGCATAAATTGCATATATTTAACTGGATGTAAACAGGAAGTAAAAATCAAATTTATATTAAAGTTTCAATATTGCAATGTCTTCAGAAAGAACAGAGAGCTGTGATTCATATTGTAGTTAGTCAGGTGAACCTTCCAACAGCTCACAAGATACTTCTGTATGGAGACCATGAGAAGAAGCTGCAAGCAAGCCAGCAAGGATCTGCAAAGATGGAGCTTGACTCTAGCTGATTCAGAAAAAAATACTGCTACTCAATATTGGAGTGTCAGTTAACATTCCAAATTCATTCTATGCATGCTCTCATTCAATAACGCTCAGTGCTTTACATAACATTTTATCTAATGCATCACAATAGTTTGAATTAATTTAAAAAATGATAAATCTACTCCAAGGTCTTTCTAACACACAAGGCATGAAAGTTTCAGAAAACTTCAGGGTCATCTGCTTAAAAGAAGTTTACAAACCTGTCTAATCTTTCCTGCTGAAGCCCTTTTTTAAAACAAATGATAAACTAGACAGCAATTTCAAAGTTGGGTTCTGAATAGGCAACAGAATAATTAAAAAAAAAAAACACCAACAATGAAAAAAAATTGATGATAGCATTACTTTAATTCACACCTACTTGCACACAGGAGATGACACCAAGATGAATAACATGTAACCACATATGTACCCACAGCCTCCTCTATGAATGTTTCATAGCCAGTCAAAGAAGTTTGACTCATACAGTTTACTCATTCAACCCCTAAGGATTTTGACTATTGCTATAAATAAATATTTGATAAATAAACTATCACAGGACAAAATAAGGAAAATAAAAGTTCCTGTGACAAATGTATATACCTTCCAGGTCACTGATTACCACAAAACAGTGATACTCCAAATCTTTGAACTGTTGCCACAGCTAGGAACTGATCACCTTCAACTATTATCCTTCTCATACTGGAAAACAACTATTTAAAGCCTATTCTAAATCACCACTTGGTTCAGGAATACAATTTCCAGTTCAATGACTCTGAGATTTGAAGTGCTACACTAAGTATTTTAAAATACCAATTTGGGTAATAAAATTTCTCTGCCTTGAGACATCTGGAACAGCTACATCAAGCTACAAAGAAAAAAAAAATATCCTAATCACCCTCTCTGTGAAAAATTTCTCCCAAATATCTAATCTAAATTTAACCTTTTTTAGTATAAAACCACTTGCCCTTTCTCTATGAAATTGTCAAAATCAGTCTCCCACCCAGTTATCAGCCCCTCTTAAGTACTAGAAGGCTACAATGAGGTCTCCTTGGAGCCTTCTCCAGATTGAAAAAGCCCAGCTCCCTCAGTCCATCTTTGTAGGGAGAGGTGCTCCAGTTCTCTTCATGGCTTTCCTCCAGTCTCACTTCTACAGCTGTATCTTTCTTGTGCTGAGGGCCCCAGGCCTGGATGCTGTGCAGATGGGGCCTCACAAAGGCAGAGCTACTCCCAGCTGGGCCACCTATTTTTTGATGCAGATCAGGATACTGTTGGCCTTTCAGACTGCAAGAGCACACTGAAATGCTCATGTCCAGCTTCTCATCCACAAGAATCCCCAAGTTCTTCTTCACAGGACTATTCTCAATGACTTCTTCTCTCTGTCTGCACAGATAACTGGGATTGCCCTGACACAAGTGCAGCTTGGCCTTCTTGAATCTCGTAACGTTGACATGGGCCCACTTTTCAAGCTTCTAACATGTCCAGTCATGGTCTGTAATCTCTTAAGTTTTAGGGTTATTTGCTGACTCTATCATCATTTTGAGGAAATAATCAAAAAACTGACAAAAATATCTGCTTTCACACTTAATTTATTTGATCATAAATTTAGGAATTGTTACACATTCAACTGGTTTTTACAGAATTTATAGGTAGTAATAGTTATGTATTCTTTGTGTAACATTTGTAAGAAAGATATTAAAGTTTTCTTGCTTTCCAAACTTTATCTAACCAATGCCTTTCAATGAGAATGCCCTTTATTCCTCTCAAGTCTTGGAAGATGAAGACCATGTTCTTTTAACCCTTTAATTTATGCCCTTTTTTCTTCCCTCTATGCCCTATTTTTCTTCCCTCCTAAGGAAGATGTTTCTGACTAAAAGCACAGATGATTAAAAAGACTGTCCGTTACAAAAATGGTTTCCTCTTGTTCCTGCGCACACAAGAGGAAGTACCATGGCTTTACGAGATGGTAGGACATTGAGGAAAGAAAAGTTTATGCCACAATGTTTCATAAATATTTCCAATCTGAGGAAATCTAAGGTCTCAATTTTTACTATTTCACAATAAATATAATAACAAAAACAGGTACAGTGAGCAAGAATTTACATCAGAAACAAAAACATACCAAAAAAATGATCAGTGTTTTCCTAATATATGAGTTTGATGACAATCAAGTTCAGACCTCCACTGTCACAATGGTATCTTCTAATAAAAAAAAAAAAAATCTCTGCTCGAGGTGGGGTTTACATTAAGTATCTGAAGCTGAAATTCAGTGTATTGTTCCACTAGTTGTCTGCTCTGGGCTGAATACCTTTGATAATTTACAGCCAAAACAGCAAAGGGAAACTTCTGTTTTGTACCTATTAAAATTCTAGTCACTTCCTTAGAAAATCTCATTTGCTTTTCTCTGGAAAATATCTTAAAATGCAGCAGTTGTTAGCGCATTTTTTTTCTTTCTTTTTCTTTTTTTTTTTTTTTTTTTAACTGCTTTTGCAGTCAGTTAAGGAAATTATAGAGCCTTGCCATAAGAAACACAAGTTTGGCTATGCTTAGATTTTACTACAGATGATAGACAGATTTCACTAAAAAGAAACTGATTTAAAAGCATGTAGTAAGAAGAGATGGATGCTCAACTAATTCTCTTGGGAAAATTCTTACAGTGCCTCTTTATTCTATTAGAAAAGGGCACCTCCTTTTTAATTTGCTTGGTTGCAGCTCTTAGCCACTTCTTCTTATTATGTTTTTTTATCACTAGATTAACAAGACTTTTCTAACAGAAAATCTTATCACAAGAAAGTCCCAATACACTTCAAATCAAGTCAACCCTCATCTTTTTTGATAAGTAGATTTGATGGAGCTTTATGTCCTTTCCTGCAAGATGTTGTACAGACTCAGAAAATAAATGACTTCTGAAGGCTAGACAGAGGGAATCAGAGGCAGGAGGCGGGGGAACTGGAGAAGCTCTAGGCAGAGGAAAAAAAAAAAGAGAGAAAAATAATTGAAAAAAGTGGGATGTCTGTTGTTACAGAGGAACTGACATGTACACACATTTTAAAAGAAATTATGCAAAGAAATTGGACCACAGAGAGGAGAAAGTGGAAAAGGAAATGGGTGTTCTGAGAAACTTAGCATTAATTTGTTATTAAAATTCTACAATACCTTTAACAGCAAGTGTAAACAGATCTATATTGGAAAAGTTATGTTCCTAAGCTGCACTGAAGTTATCTTCCACAAAACTAAACAAAACAAAAACCAATACAAAACTGAATCACCACCCCTTAAATGAGATTTTCTAGTTTGGTTCACATGAAAAGCCATTGTATTCCCATGTTCTTCACCCATCTTCACTTATCCTGCAAATACAAAGGATTAATTCCACTTAATTATTCCAAATTGTTAAATGATTCGAGCATTTTTCTTTCATGTAATCTTAGCAATGATATAAAGGAAATCTGTCTCTCCTCCTCCTTCTCCTACTTAGAAATGTCTTTATCTTCTTCCTTCCTAATTTGCTTTATTTTCCTACTATATCCTTATTTTCATTAGTTATACAACTTTTTTGCTCTGTGACGACAGCTAAACAATAGTATTCTGGATTTGTTTATAAAACCAACCTTAACATTTAAATTTTAAGTTCTATTATGTTCTGAATACTAAAATAGCTGAGGTGTTCTTTTTTTTATTCACTTGTTCAACTTGGAAGAATTTTTCTGAAGATGTACCAGAAGAAGAATCACTGAAATTACAGTAATTACTGAATACATCTAATTTGCATAACAGCAATGTATAAAATATGCATGAGAATACAAGAATTTCTTATGTGAACAGTTTTATTTATGTCAATGCTCAGTTATACCTGTATAATATTGAAGTGTTAGCTATCTTATTCACAAATAAGATTGATATTCCCTGCTTGCAGGAAATTCCTGAGGCTTTTACCTGACCGGAGTCAATACCTACACATGTACTGTTCCTGCCTCGTCTCCAAAACACTGAGGAGAATTCAAGGATAATTCCAGTGTGGCCCAGTAGACCATTCTTTCAGCACACTGAAAAGAAGAGGTTGGTGGCCCTGCATGTGGCAGGGTGGCTGGAGATTCATGATCCTTGAGGCTCCTGCCAACCCAGGCCATTCTGTGATTCTGTGATAAATTTATGATAACTTACATCTTACTTCTGGTACACTCTTTCGAATAATATAATTCCTGATATTCACCACAAAATAGATCATTAGAATTTTACTGGCCCTGAATGTGAATGGTATTTCAAGAAAAAGATGAAACTTGTCCTTTCATATCACAGACTCACAGAATGGCTTGGGTTGAAAAGGACCACAGTGATGATCTAATTTCAACCTCCGTGCTATGTGCAGGGTCACCAACCACCAGCCCAGGCTGCCCAGAGCCACACCCAGCCTGGCCTTGAATGCCTCCAGGGATGGGGCATCCACAGCCTCCTTGGGCAGCCTGTTCCAGTGCGTCACCACCCTCTGTGTGAAAAACTTCCTCCTAATATCTAATCTAAATCTCCCCTGTCTCAGTTTAAAACCATTCCCCCCTGTCCTATCCACCCTCGTAAACAGCCATTCCCCTTACAGTTTATATGCTACCTTTAAGTACTGGAAGGTTGCAATGAGGTCTCCCCAGAACCTTCTCTTCTCCAAGCTAAGCAATCCTGGGTTCCTCAATCTTTCCTCATAGGAGAGGTGTTCCAGCCCTCTGATCATCTTATTGGCCCTCCTCTGGACCCACTCCATCAATCACTTAAACTTATTTAGCCCAGTAGTTTAGGACCTGAAGGAAACACTGCTGTCCTATCATTTTTCAAACACATACACAGTAGACTCACTAAGTTACTTTTATCATGTAAATGCTTCATTGTGGTCAATTTCCTATGCGACCACGAGTCAAAATAAATTAAAAAAATAATAATCACAAGTGCTATATTCAGTAGATTTGTCACTGATTTAAAAAGTAACTGGAATACTTCAGCACTTGCAGTAGCCGTTCATGTCCAGTGGGAAACCTATATGGTATCACACCTGATGGAACTCTGATATTAAGTGTAACATACAAAGAGGATTATTGTCTTGAATAGTAATATGAATTTTTAGCAGATTTTCCCTTAAAAATTTAAATGATATGCACAAATTAAGAACGCCCTAAGATTTCGCTGGTTAAAGAACATTTCATTTAGTAAATATGGTATTCATTTACCTTCATACAATTTGCATATAAATATAATAGTATTGATAAATTGATCAGGTTAAGTCTGAGTAATTCAATAAACACTTAATTAGGAAGATTAAAATCTATGGTGTTTCCAAAGACTTTCTGGCTTAACATACTTATCATTTGAGCAAGACTCAAGTGCAGCAGCCTTTTCATAGCTCATGGCTTTGAATGTTAGAACATTCAGCATTTAAGGCTGTAGCCTAAATTGTCACAAAACAGAACAGACAACAGACAAAATAGGCCCAGACAAACAAACTGCAATGAAGTATAATAAACATACATTAAATTCTTAAAGACACTGCCAGTTCCAGGGATGCTACTAAACCAGTGAGCATTTCTTCTGCTATGTATTTCCTTTTCTGACACTACACATTCTGCAATATTGCCTGTGTTTTGTTTTGTTTTAAGTGATCCCATAGATCATGTTCCACCATTGCAATACTCAAATTACTGTTAAACGCTAGTAATTTAGAAACAAAGTTATAGAGAGGTCATTCAGTAATACAGCAGAAAAAGTTTATGAGCACCAAAATTAAAAAATAAACGCAACAACTCTTCTGCTCAGACTGAAATCAAAATCCCCAGTCCTTAATTCTTTATTCTTCCTAGGTTATCAGCTCTGCAGGATTATGATTCTTTTCATTATATCTTTTAGGATGAGACAAGCTGCAATGTCTCGAATAGTCCAGAAACTTAATCCAGAAAAGGAGCATCTTTCTGCACTCAAAAGTTACCTCTAGGTAGTTAGCCCTTCCCAGAATTAAGAACATTTAAGAAGAATTAAGACAGCACCAAATGACTTCTGGTGCAGCACAGACAGCACTGGCTGTTTCATGGGACAATGAGCACAGAAGTAAAGTCACGCAGGGCATCCAGGAGAACAGCAGCTTTTTGAGGATTGTAAGCCCTTGGAAGCCATCAGTGCTATACTTTATTTCTTTTGATAGGAAATTTTTTTTTATAAGGAACATAAGAAAGGATAAGGAATTTTTTTTTATGCTAAGTTTTATATAATATTAAAAGAATTACAACAAAACAATAAAGAAAGTACAGCCACCCCGATTCAACACAATACACTTAAGTGTTACTACAGGTATGTGCCTCAGGTCTCACGGTTTATTCCTCTGCTTCCTTCCCTAATCTTAGCCAGGACTTCTGAAAAGCACGTCAGAGAAAAACCTGAAAAAGCCCCATGCGGGAGGTGAAAAGTACTGAGAAGCAAACTGGTGCAAAAGAAAGATAGCTGAGAAGCACTGGCAGCAAACACAATGCAAGGGACCCCCCAACTAATACTGCTTCTGAGGGAGCTTGGGTGAACCCAGCATGGTGCACTGATCCTTGGGGAAGATGAGGCTGATATGGGGGGAAGAGGGTTTCAGCAATGAAAGTTTGTGTTAATTATCAATGATTTAGGTAAAAAAAAAATTCCCTGACACTATTTTGCTTGTGACACATTATTAGACATATTGTGACATATTATTAGCAGAGTGCTGCTATTCACCTAGGTTTCTGTAGGAAAAGAGAAAACAACATCCGAATGTGTAACACATAAGAACACTTAGGTATCTGACTGCATTAATAACAGATACTATATCCTTCTTAAAATATAAATAGTCCCTAACTTGTAGTCATGCTAACTGTAAATCAGTGTGAAGTAATGGATTTGAAAGTGCAGTTAATCAATGGGATGATGACAGGAGACAAGCCTTCCATGCAAGCTGGCACATCTGACCTCAAATACTGTTCTGCATTAGAGGAGAAAGGCAATGAAAGAATGGCAAAGTCAATTATTTGGGCATTGAATGACATTTTAGACTATTGATGAAAGAAACTTGGCAAAAAGTCTTAACATTGAGACATATCTCTTGGTTTTAAGTAATTTGTGATCCCATTTTTAAAGGTAAAGACTATTAAGTATTATATTAAAATAACAAATGCTATATTTGTACAGAGTATTTGCTAGGAATTAATGAATTATAGTGAAGAGTGAAGCTGTACACTTTTCATACAGAGCTGCAAAGCAGAATTCAGTGCTTTATATACAGATCCTAGATACTGTCTTAAGTTGAATGACATTGAGATTAGTTGCTTTAGGTGTTCCTCTCACCCAAATAGATATCCATTGGCTTAATTTTTTTTAAAGATATGAACTACAATTTTCGTGTTTTCCATTTATTCACTTTCTTTTATCACAGCAATTCTCAAATCCGTGTTCACTGCTTGTAATTACTCCCAGCATTTCCACCTGCTTCCACTGTCAGCTGCCCTTACATTCTGCTTATTAAGCATTAACAAAAGAGCCTCTAGTATCCCACAGGCCTTTGTGCCTCACTGCTCTTTGCCGGTTCCAAATGACTTTGCTGTAATGAAACCAGAGGCACACAATGGTGCCTTTTGCCCAGGCCCAGCTGGCTTCCTTTTGACTCCATTCCCTGTGTGCACCCTTAGCATCACAATGCTGAAAGAATGAACGTTTTCATGCAAAATCTTTACAGATTTCCCCCAGGTAACAAAACTATTTACATAGAAACTGTCATGCATTAGTAAACACAAGTATCACCTTTGCAAACAAATAGCTGGAAAGTGAAACACTTTTTAAAGATGAATGAAGTTTTAATGCCAAACTACCAATCACTTTGATTCTACAATGAAAATCTATTACTGTATCTATTAGTATTACTGTAGCTTTGTATTACAAACTGTTGTCTTGGATTAAACAGATTTTGGAGTGCACTGTATTTCATTTAACTTCAGTACAGTTTCAATATTGGAATATATATAAAAAAACAGTAATATCACCCTTCTAGAGATTCCAGATATATTGAAAAAGCTTTTGTTTAGCTAATACTGTCAGTGAAGAATGATTCCAAGTGAGGAAGTAGACATATATTCAAAGAAAGAGAAAAGATTCCCTTGAGTGAAATGCACTGGCTCATAAAATGCTTGAGATTTTGTCATTTTCTCCTTTAAAAGCTATCAATCTGGCAACTATATACATGGAAAAATTTTTCAATGTATAGTCTTCCAGTAGTACTGTAAGAACTCCTTCCATCAATAAAATGGTTGCTATTCCATGCAAAGAGGGAACAGGAGTATAAATTTCACATATCAAGGCTAATAAGTCCAAATGCTTTGAGAAGACCACAGAGCAGCTGATAAACACTTGGCTTGCCAAATACCAAAAGCTTTAATAAAAATATATAGAGATCACGCTTCATTTTTAATACTAAAAAATTTAAGAAATGGAACAGCCAAACTAAGTTCTGTACTTCGATAACAAACTCTTCACACAACACAGAGTGAGCAAGAGTGTGAAAGCAAGGTATGACATCAGAAACCAGACCAGGCACAGATGGCTTACCCGTTTCATTTTCCAGATCTACAATGCCCAAACAGCCCTCCATCACATTTCTGACATACCAATGGCAAACTAGTTCAGGCCTGGAGCCCTTTGGCTAATCATAGTGACAAGCAGCTGAAAACTGCTTAAGAAAATGGAAACTAAAAAATAATTCCCTCCTTTTTTTCCCCTTTTTCTTCTTTTAACACAGTCTTTCTTTCCTTTCGCAATTAAAGTTTAGTCAAATTCAACTATACAGAACAAAGCAAGCAAACAAAAATAAAGATGTGAAGGATTTGGAAGCATCATTGTTTAAGTTAAATAATCCCCTAGTGGTCTTATGCAATTCCCTAAGTTTCTGAACTAAGTTAATGTTAAAAAAAAAAAAAAAAAATGCAAAGAAGCTGCCACATATTGAAGAGAGACTCGAAGTACAAAACACTAAACTCATTTCAAATCTTTATAAATTAAGTATTCTTAATCTGTAAGACTGCATTCCAAAACCAAATAATGATTGAAATGAATAATAAGTAATTTACAGAAAAGTTTACAGTCCTAGTTTCTTGATTTTACTGGACAAATCACAACACCTACAAACTCACTAGAGAATAAAAATAAATACATTAAAAAACCTGCTGTATTACAGGCACTTACACACATTCTAAGAGAGTACAATAATGAGACCTACACTCCCAGATTCCCCTACCAGCAAAAAATACGAGAAAAATAAATCTGAAAATTAGAAGCTACAATACTGGATCTATGGGACAAAGTTAAACAGAAACTACAAAGTAACACATAATTAACATTCCTGCAAGAGCCACCAAAAAAAAAAAAAAATAAAAGTATACCATATATATACATACATCTATCTATATATAAGAAGATTGCCTTTTGAATCTATTTCCCAGAACCTTTATTGGATGTAAAATACAGCATCTTCTTCTAACAATAGCCTGTTCTTACTGCTTTTGAAAATAAAACAGGTTTAAAAATAAAATTAAAAAAAAATATATTTAAATTCCCATTACACTACCCTTTCAGACAGATACTGGTAAAAACATTTAAGCTTCTGCATTATTTTCGGTAACAATTGTAACATTTCAGCTAAGGAAGCTATGGGCTTCATATATGTAAAGCATATGCTGAGCTCTTTTATTGCTATTTCTCATGATAAAATTATTTTTTAATTATTAATCAGAGTTTAGGTTAAAGGACAATTTGCAAGCTGTCCTATATGATATTCTGCAAGCCAAAATTCATCAGTTTGCATTTAAAAGTCAGTACTACTTAGACAAGACTTGGAAGAAAGCAACATAATAAGTGAGAAAGATAGCCCAGCTGTACTAATGGCATCGCACCAGTCAGAACAGGATCACTGCCAAACAACTTCTTATTAATCTGAGGAAGAGTTTCCGTTAAAAAACGAAAATTCAAGCTCACTAACGAGACAAAATTGTATAAAATATGGATAGAAAAACTCCAAAAAAACTGGACTAAACTGTAACAGTTTGAATAGCATACTGAAGCACGTCAGAGATGAGGTTCTGATAACGTCTTGGCACTTTGGTGTTAAAGAATTTTAAAGAGAAAAAAGAAAGGCATAAAGGAGCATAAATTGTCAAACAGGATAGGAGAACAAAGGACAGGGAGACAAGTTTTACCCTCTTGACTATGAAAAATATGTATCAAAGGGGAAAAAAATAGTAATGCACAGCAAAAGTGAAAGGAAGATCTATGATTCAGCATAAAGATAAAAGAAGCATCTGCTATTTGGAATAGATAAACAGAAGTCCCTGAAATGAGCTTACGTGCACCACTGAAAGAAAAAGCTTTAAAAAGGGAATCTTAAGTGAGGCCAACTAGAAACCTGAAATTCATGGTATCACAAACCCGGCCAGATACAGGTGTTTGAACTGAAGCAATACTGGAAACAACAGTATGGTCTTTAATGAAAGCCAGGTGGAACTTCAGCACAGTTTAAAGACATTATTTAAATATCTAAGTGTGAGCAATATAAGCGGTCGTTATTGATAGCAAAGGTCTAGGCAGTATGGTCAGTGAAATCCAGAGAATCAACCAGTTTTCAATCCACCTCAGTGCCTCTTGTCCACTCCATGTATTAGTCAATTCTCTCAGAGGATCTTAATGGAGATGGGGTCAAAATGCTTCCTGACATCAAGGTAGACAACACCTGCATGTGCCTAGAAATGCTTTAAAGGATGAGCATTCCTTCCAAGGGATGGAGGTGAAGCTGACGAGTTGGTTGTTCCCTTCTTACCCTTCTTGAAAATAGTTGTGACGTTTCCTTTTCTCGTCTTTGGGCACTTCTTCCAGTCACCATGGTCATCAAAGATTATCAAGAGTGGCCTTGTCCTGACATCAGACAACTCCCTCAGCACTCATGAGGCCTCCCAGTAGGGCCCATGGATCTGCAAATTTCCATTTTGCTTGAGTACTCCCTGGCATGATCCTCTCCTACCAAGGGTAGGTACTCCCTCCTCCAGCCTATCTCTGGTCTCCATGGCTTTAGGGCTCCCAAAGGCTGATCTTTCTAGCAAAAAACAACCTGAAGAAGGCATTCAGCATCTCAGCTTCTTCCAGGTCCTGTATCGCAAAGGCCCCTGCCCTATTCAGCCTTAGTTTTGCCCTTTATGCACTTACAGAAGCTTGTTTCTTATGAAATCTCTCATCAGATTCAGTTCCAGTTCTGCTCCCAAGATATAAATCACAAAGAGGTGGATGATATATTATAGTTAGGACTCCCAAACATAAATCGCCATAACAATTTTTTGCATGTTCCCTCCCTGTCCTCTCAAAAAAAGATCTTCCTACATCCAAGGATGGCAACTGTATTTGTTTGTCCTTTTTCCACATTGAATTTGAGAGCAAGACCAGATTCTGAAATATGCAAATTAAAAATAAAACTTCAGAAAACCATAACGGATACAAAACATGCATCATTAGATTTGTTTTCTTAAGCAAAGTCATACCATAGAATTTTTGTCATATGCTGGAGTAAATGTCTCCTAAACAATTTTTTAAAGTAAATCTTAAAAATTAACAAGGTTGGCAGTTATTTTACACATATTTTTATACTAACATAGCACTCCACTGTATTTTTGCCTTTGTTTTACTACAGTGCAATATAAAGGATGATCAACTGAGGCTAGTATAATTCCCTCTTTAAAGATATTCGACAACATGAAATATTGAAACTATTATCTTTTAAACTATATGTTAGTAAAAAGAAAAAAAACTAATAGAAACATTTTACCTAACACTGAATATCACTCTGCCCTTCAAAACATGTACAAACATGCCTACAATAAACTTATATTTTTGTCCGTTTAGTCCATTTTCAGAACTTCTAGAAAATCTTCACTTTCAAGATCATTGGTCTTCCAGATGTTGCACTCAATTACTTCAGAAGTTTTTGTTTTTCTATCTTATTCCTCCGCTCAACCAAAGTGATAAGAATATTTCCATGTAACTGTTAGTGAAAGTAACTGAAGTTCCTTTAAGAATATTATGGATGTCACTCTGAAAGTAAAGCCTCCTATTTATTTCCACAGAAACTACAACTAATACAAAAAGCAAAATATACAGTAGAGGAAATTCTCAGCTCCAAAATACTACTTATTAAACGTGGTCACCACCACTAGCTATTTTCACAAGCAATGAAGTCTTCTGCATGTCATGCTTGTAAAAATCTGCATGGATATCCAGAACATGGCTTGTCTTTCATAGTTACCATCACTGCTGAAACACACCACCCACTGCCTCACTGTTGTCACATCCACTGTTTGTTCACCATAAACATTCAACAAATGTTTATTAATGTCAATGGGTACCATTTTTTCTGCATGGAGGAATTCAATTCCACTCCTTTGCTTCAGATGTTCTTCCATGTCAGATGCCATTCTGCCACACTATCCCTCTGCTGCCATCTGTTGTATGACAACAAAGTGTAAAGGAATGTTGGCAGGAAGGTTCAACATCTACTGCCATTACCACCAGCATCCACCTCTGACATGATGGGCAAATATCATAAATTAAGAGGATCTCATGGAGCATTCCTCATTCAATGAATATTTTGTAGAAAGCTGCTCAGAAGTAAAGCACGACAGAGGTAATATGATAAACATTCATACTGATTCAAACAAGGACTTTAATAAAGACAGCTTTATGACCATTTTTAAGACAGTCCAAGAATGTGTTGTCACTAAGACAAGCTGTCTTGTCAGCCTTCCTTTTCTGCTCATGAATTCATGACCCCTCTCATGCTATATGACTGTCTCACCATATGACTGCAAAACTGCTAATGTTGATTGCCAGGAAAAGGTCAAAAATATTTTTCAGCAGACAAAAAGCATCAGACTGACCTGAATTTTCAGGGAAATTTCATTATTTGTCAATATAGACGCCAAAAAAATAGGTGAGAAGATTCTTATTTGAAACTACAATTTATTTCCATTTTTATTTGGGTTTGCTTTTCATTCTAAGTGCAACCCTTAAGTGTATTGATTTCTCTTGCCAAATTTAGCTCGTTTCTCAGTTTAGGTCAGCTGACTGGAGTTCTGCCTTCTCTGCAATGACTTCACCAGTGCCTGCATATGTAACTTAGTGATGACAGGGGTCAGCAGATGGCACTATTACACATTCTTTAATACTAGGCTTTCTTCTGGCAAATTTTTAATTTAATAGAAACCTTTTTTGATTTGCTGTGTGTATATGAAACAAGCACACAAAGGAAAGAATCAATTTCAGATGAACAACTCAAGCACTCTACTGATTTTCAGGCTGCAATTTCAGAAACAAATACAGCCTGCATAACATCTAATAATTAGCTGTTTCAAGGTTACTGATTATGGAACACAAATTATGCCTGACATACACCTAAACTCATACCATCCTTTCTCACTAATAAGAAACAGATATGAAATCCCCAAATAATTATCACTGCCATGAAGCAAGTTATAAATCAAACTTCAGAAATCCTCTATAAAGAAAGTTATCTAGCAGACTCTTGAACTTGTATTAGAGAATGAAGACAAAATGAAAAATAAAGTTTACTTACATTGTCTTGAAGCCATCAAATGCATCCTTTCCTTTCTATAAATTAATAGAGTAATTACCACATCACTGTTTACACAAGAATGATTTCAGCTTTCCCTCTAGACTATATTCAGAAAGTCACTCTGAGTGAAAATAGTAAAACTTACCCTGAGAAAGATTTGTAATCTACAAACAAAGAAAGAGTAAAGGTTGAATTGACACAAAGTGAAAGTTTTGTCTTATTTCTAAAGGTCAGCACTTATGTTGCCTTTTACACATGCACAGTTTTCTGGAATTTTACTTAGTTAAAACATTACCTACATGTATAATCATAGAAGTACAATGATGGTATTTTTTTCTCATGCTTGTTTACTGTATGTATTCTGATCTCGAAATTTTGGCCTATTTAACCACTCTGAATTAATTCAGCTTCTCCATATCACTAGTCTACTGCAAGATGCACGTAATTTCTATTTTTTAAAAAGTGTACTTTAATTCAATATGAAGTAAGCAGGGATATAAAGAGCATTTTCGTGACGTAGCAAAGAAGTAAATCAGACAAGGTTCTTGCAGAAACCAGAGCACTCCAAACCTCACCGGATCACATCCGTATTCTCAGAGCCCTCCACTCCTTCAACTAGTCTCATACCCATTCAGTCTTCCGTAGTCCCCTTGACATTACGTGGGGTAATCATCTCTCCTCTACTGTTAGATGACACTTGAAGGGAATTCAGGGTGGCAAAAGGGATTAAGTTACTGCCGCACAGCTTGCATCAATTCCAGGAACAATCAGAAAATGGAGGTGGTTGGAATGATGATGCTTTGGCAGGGAACAGCAGAGATTTCATGATAATACCGATGTTAAAGCTGATGATAGTGATGAGAATGTATACAAGAAGATGTATGACTGCTAACCGGTCTAGACTGTGGCAAAGTGTTGGAATATGCAGCAACCTATTTCACTGGGCTGACTGCTGATCTCCATTCCTTATCCTCAAGTTTTCATTCCTGCTCTGACTTCTAAAGAGGAACTTAAAGTAGGACAGAAACTCATCCCAGGCAACTTATCTTGTCAGGTTTAGCAACGCAGTCTCCTCTTCCCCAGCTAGTGGTTCATACTAGAGCGGGAAAGAAGTATCTGAGCGTAAATGAACAAAGCATCAAGTCCATGCAGAAGGTGTTCCTCTGTTCACACTTCACTTAAACGCTAATGACCACAACAGTTAAATCTGCCTTCTTCGGAAAAAGACATGTCAGACAATTAAATTCACAAATTTGCACATCAGGAACAGTTACTCATTTTAACTTGGCTGCCCACAGCTACAGTAAGGTCAGTAAAATCAGATGATATTTTGAAGCCTGTTGAATAGTCTAATACATTCAGTAATGCATTAACCTGAAATACAATTACCATTTAAACATAAATGAGGCTTTTCAGTTCTCACTTGAGGTGAAAGCTAATATTCAGAGCTGATAATATCAAATAGTAACTTTCAAATTCCTAGCCCATTTTAACCACCTCCTTTCATTTGTACACTATAATATGATAGTTTTCTTCAAAACCTCAATAATGTTTGCAAGACTTGCACAGACACCTTCTTAAATATTTTGGATACTAGGACCTTAAATGATTGGAACCAAAGCCATCCGTTACACAATACATTTCAAGTACATATTATACTGAAGCATAGATGAAAGTAGAATAAAATGTTATAAAAAAGGCAATATGTCCATAGATGATGTGAAAAGCAAAACTCTAGTTTTGAAATTCAGAAAAGACATTTCGATCTCAAACATCTCCTTGAACAACACATACTGTTTTCACTTCTTTATTAGTATAACAAAACATTTCCGATAGCTTAGAAATAAGAAAGATGTCATTAACAAAAAAAATTTGGATCAGACTTTGAAAAATTCAACATTCAAAACTTGGTGTTATTTCATTTCCCAACAACTACAGGGATGGTGCTGGCCAGTTCTCCTTTTACTTATTACCTTTTTTTTTTTTTTTTTGATAGTGTTTTCCGAGAGTGATTTAAACCTTTCATTAATATTTCCTACTTCAATGGAATAAACTAACAGTATTCTCCTTTAGTCAAAATTTCTACTTTCAGTTCCAAACTCCTGAAAAAATGTGCTTTAAAAAAAAAAAGTCTCTTCCAATTACTTGAAGTAGTCTTGCCGTTTCTTCATTTGGATGAAAAAAGGAGATAAAAGTCAGTTACTAAAACATTCAGGAGTTAACTGAATTTCAGAAACCAAACAGAAAAGAGAAATGTATTTATTTCACTTCATCTTGGATTGATTAGCAATTTCATAGTCACTTGCTTTTCCACATCTTTCTAATCTAAGTAATCTAAGAACTTAAATTTATGTCTTCAATCAGCTATCGTAGTTGAACTCCAAAATGAAGTTACAGCAGGGAGAGGACAGTCCGTTAAAAGTAGTCTCACTGCCACTTTTAACTGCTTATCATGTCTATCCTGGTCAACATGAGAAGACGTTTTCCAACTTCAATGAAATGTTTCTAGAATCATTATTTATCTATAGAGCCTTTATAAAATTTAGCATCCTCTTGAAGATTTTGTGACTTGATAAAAAAATCACCTCTAGCTAATAACTATAATTTCTAGCTAATTAAATACTCAATGAAAATGCAAATTTAAGAAAAGTATCAGAAAAGAGAAAACATGCCATCTCAGAGCACAAGACAGGATGAAAACATTCTGCTTCCTATATCTGCATTTTTAATTCTTTCAATTTTATTATGAACTTATATTAAATAGATTTTCATAAGTAGATCTAATACAAATCCCAAAGCAAGGTGCTTATTGGCATAAAACATGAATGAAAAGGCCACTTTTTGAGAATCAAAAGAAACAAAAGTTCAAAATGACGGAAAGAATGATTTAAAATCATTCAAAATTCCAAACCAGTCCAAGCATGACTGAAATTCACATTTTTTTTCTATTTTTTCTTCTGTGATTTTATTTCCAATATTTTACCTTAGAAATCAGGATTCTAATTTACTAAAGGAGCCTCTCATGGTTTTTTAATTTTTCTTAGTAAGAGAAATATGACAAGTATAGACCATATTACTCTGTAGGAAATTAACATTTTTAACACAATTGTTTGCTCTATAAGCAAGCATTACTTCCCAATGCAGATGCATTTCAGGATAAGATGGATTGTTTTTCCTATCCAATGTCAATGGTTGGTGATAGCATTTCTAAATGCAAAGTCAACAGAATGGTTCTAAGTTTCCTTTTGGGAGCAGGAGACAGCATGAAGACAAGAGGCACAAACTGCTAATTTAAAAAGCACTCAGTCAAGTGAGCTTCCCTTTATTACTCAGATACTGTCAGTTGAGAGCAAAAATAATCTGAGATATCAAGGCATAACTGATTGTTGAGTTATTTCCCTAAAAGAAAACACTACAAAAACACTACTACCTCTAATATACTGTGTATGGAGATGATTAGCACAATTTATCTATCCCTCTACACAGTGCAGATCTGTGCTAGATTGAAACAGGTGAATTTACATAGTTGGTACTTGTTCCTGAAAAAAAAAAAAAGTTTCGTTTTTGTTTTTTTTGCATTCAAGCTTCTCTCTTGCAAGCCTTGCATGAAGGCTTGCTTGCAACAACACAAGCCTGTTTCCAAGATCTACGAATGCTGTACCCTGATGGATCCATTATTGAGACTTCCACCACAGTAAGATTCCATCTCTATAAAGCATCACTGTAATTGCTCAAGTGACAGAAAAATCCACCACCACACACTGTAATAGAGATTTCTGTTGCCCTTCCCTAGTATTTGTTGCAACGAAAGGATCCTTTTCATTGTTGAAAATTAACTGATTCTATTTATGTGTTCCGAACACTTTGTTTTATCACAATTGTTAAAAGGAGCTCCCATGAACTCAGACCACCAAAAGAGTGAACACAATGGAAAAATTAGTCCTGCTTTTAGAGAGCCTGGCCTACATTTCAGCAAGAAGGCCAGAGAGAATGTCACAGATCTGTAACTCAGTCATGACTAAAATAAGAAAAGTTGTCTAAGACATGCATCCAAGTCACTGAGCTCAATTCCTTAAATCTTTGAGAAAATTATTCAAATATGTTGTGTTGTTTTTTGTTGTTGTTTAATAATCAGTTATTAAAACTAAATGTTTTTAAAATTATAGTTCAAACAATCACGCAAGCTTGGATCTTAAGCAAACTGCAGTAATGGAACAAGTAGTGCACCTGAAATTTTAGGGATAAATGTATCTAAACAGACAAAAGTCATTGGTTAAGGGGTTTAGACTGTTGAAACTCAGTTGCCTCCTGATATAGTCTCCGGATAAGTTAAGAAAAGCATTTTGAAAAATCTGTTTCCATTACTGAAGTTAATACACTTTGTAGCAGACAGTCATAAGAATTCTGACAAAGAGCTTAGCAGCCTCTATTTATAATGACAAGCCTCGTTTCAAGATGATTTTTTCAATGAATTTGTTTTTTTCCAACTTAAGTCAGACAGAACTAGCACTCTTCTGTCTAGAAAAGGGGTGTGATTACATCCAATCAGCTCAACTTGGACATTCCTGGCTCTTCTGGAAGCCCTCCAGCTACCTCACAAGGTTTCTGTTTCAACTTGTTTCCACGGTATATCACACCACTACTTTGAGAATAGATTGACCAGAAATCCTTCTGCTTTTGAGGTCTTTCTGGCAACATATCTTCAGTTGAGAGTGATTCCCAGGCTGGAGAACATCCAAGTTATCCTATGCAACACTGTAGGTCATTGCAAACATAGTTTCTGTAGACTGCCTGCAGTACTGTGGAAAATAACTTTTTGATATGCACATACATATTTCCAAAACTAATTCCAGAAGTAGTATTAAGTCAAAGAACAGGAGACATAAATATTTAAGATAACGAACAAAAATAGACTTTTCAACCATGATTTCTTTCAAAAAGCTTCCAGTTCTCTTTCTACCATGAGTGAAGGATTTAGTTTTTGCAAATAACGTCATGAGTGCAACAGACTATTCTGACAGTTCTCAATAAAACAGCATGACACAAGGAACGACTTTTAAAGCACCCTTTGACATTGCCTGTTTTAGGAAGGATTTGATTAAGAAAAGATGCATCATAGCATTCAAGATCTCTAGGATAGCAAGGGTCTAGACATAATACCAGATCATTATTAAAACAAAAATACTGGAACAGCTATTGAAATAAGCTCTACTGTAACCAGACTGGAAATTTCACGGAGAAGAAATCTGCTAGTAAGTACATACTACTTCTGTACACAAAATAGGGATTAACCTATTTTCTCCATGTACCATCTGGATGCTCAGAAAATGAAAAAGTCTCTTCTCACCTGCTACAGAATTTAGATGCTTAATCATATTGTGCTCAGATCTGCATTAGGCATGCTGAGCTTCATACACCATTGCATTTAAACTCACAGCTCTTCTGCACTTGTCATATCCCAGTATACTAACTTCGATCCCCTGCTTTGCTGAAGAGCTGAGCATTTCAAGAGTCAAAACCTTATAAAATACATTCATATTATGTAGAAAGAAATGCAGAAAGAAAAGATTAAGAGACAGACTATGTAGCTTACAGTGTTTTCTGTTTGATTGTGGCTTCCGCTTGACTGTTTTACGTTCAAATTTTAGTTAACACAGAACTTCATAAGGCAAATGGCCTAAATCAAGATGAACATTGCAAGGGACTGTGAAGTCTTACAGCTTCAAAAATAATCACCCAAGAATTCTGCTGGATTTGCAGAATAATTTATGTTGATCTTTAAGTGCCAGCACAGAATTTAAAAGTATTCTTCCTGTTTTAGCAAAAGCATTGCCACACATACACAAACAATTTTGGGTAACAAAACAAACTGTTTTGGGCACCACAGGATAAAAACAACGTAAAACTACTAGAGTGTCCAAAGGAGGGCTACAAAGATGGGGAAAGGTCTGGAGGGGAAAACGAATGAGGAACGGCTGAGGCCCCCATGCTTATTCAGCCCAAAGCACAGTAGGCTGCACAGAGGCCTCATGGCAACCTCAGCTCCTTGCAGGGTATGTGGGGGGGAGCACTGGGCAATCAGACCCAAGGAAACAGCATGGAGCTGCATCAGCAAGGGTCAGGTTAGATACCTGGAAAAGGTTGTTCACCAGAGGGTGGTTGGGCACTTAACAGGCTGCTCAGGGCAGTGGTCATGATCCCAAGCTGCCAGAGTTCAAGGAATGTTTGGACAATGCTCTCAGACATATTGTGTGATTTTCTGGTGGTGTTCCGTGGAGCCAGGAGTTAACTCAACAATCTTGATGGGTTCCTTACAACTTGGGATATTCTATTACTCTCTGAAAATTAAAAATAAATAAAATAAATAATAAAAATTAAAAAAAAAAAAAAAAAGCCCAAGCAATTATTTTGTGATTGTATTTCTTTTTCACCTCTCTTACATATAGAAGGCAGCAACTCTCTCCTTCAAAAGGAAAAGTTACCATGGATGAGCTTCATTGTTAATGACAAAGAGCTGATATCCATAAAAGACACTGTAGCACCTACCTCTGCTAATATTTTTGAGGCAGACTAATGCAACTGCTGTAACAGAACAGAACCTTCTCTGCTAATCATAGTGATCATAAAAACACTTTCAAACTTTCCTGATCTTTAGAATATGTCATTCAGGTGATAAGCACCTTGCACAATCTTGCCAGCATTTGGACTGAAATAATCTATTCTAGCCAAAAGCTTGTCACAGTTGGCAAGTTTATGAAGTATGGAGCTGCAATCAGATAAGGAATCACCACCAGATTAAAACTTCCAAACTCTTGTGTTTACAAGACTGCTGCAGTGCTTACTACCTATGCTAGACAGATTTTAATGAACACTACTACTAAGCAGTGTTCATTAAAAGAAATTATACCTTATCTTCATACCCTCAGTAACCATAGTATAACAACTTAAAAATTATTAAATCCTTTAACAAGCTAGCTACATATCCATCAAGACAGATAAATGTCTAGCTATTACAAATCAGATACATGACCTGGATGAAAGATACATAAATACCCATGCAGCTGCAGCACAAGACAGTGGAATCCAAGATGACAAAAACATATGGCCAAAAAGGCAATTGGAAGGATTTAACTGGGGAAAAAAAAGAAAAAAAAAAGAGTACAATTTACACAGTTTCTTTTGAGTCTCTGCAAACAGTCACTAACTGAGCTCCCATGTAACAGAAAAGAAAGATCTCCTTGATCAGAAGCATTAGAATAATAGAATCACAGAATCCTTAAAGTTGGAAGGGACCTCTGAAGGCTATCTATTCCAACTCCCCTACAATGAACAGGGACACCACAGCTAGATCAGTCTGCCCAAGGCCTGATGTAGCCTCACTCTGAAAGTCTCCAGGGATGGGGCATCAACCATATCACTGGGCAACCTGTTCCAGTGCCTTACCAGCTTCATTGTAAAAGATTTTTTCTTTCTATCTAACCTAAATCTACCCCCATTCTATGCTTCTGGAGAAAGCATACTTCAGGTAAAGGCAAAATACTCCACCTATTAAATAGTATTGTGAATACTGAGTTAGAAAGTGCTTATAATCTTTGTTTCTCCCCAGTAGAGAAAATAATACTGAACAAGGAAGACACTTTACTGATATTACATTGCAAGTTGTGTTACCTCAAAGCTTGCCATAATACTCAAATGCCACAGCTGAAGTGGCTATTCAGGTATCCATAAATTTGAAGTGTGACCCCTGAGAGATACAGAGGAACTTGATCATAATATTGGAAGTTCTCTATCAATGGCATCCTTACCTAAATACTGTAAATAAAGCATATTATCTGTACTTTTCTCAATCAGAATCACCTATTTGCTGTAAAAATATTTAAAGAAATTAAGATGTACACATGACCACACAAAATTACCAGAACATGAATTATGTGTTGAATTATTATCCTTGATCTAAACATCTTATTTTCATAAAGAAAAAATAAAGATCGTAACAACCCACTCCATATTCACTTATAATGAAATTTTCTAAGTTGAATTTACTGTAATGAATGACAAGAGTCCCAAAAGAAACAAACCACCACTTCAAGTACTAAGTAACACTGTTATATTTCATCTATATTTCATTTCTAGAAGCCAAGATATTCTCAGAAAGACAAGTACATCATTTCAGTACTAAATGGTACTTTAAAACTACACATTAAACTTTTGTTAATATTAAATACACACTATTTGTGTAATGTTTCAAATATTAAGGGTCCTAACTTGGCTTCATCTGATGTGTGTTTAAGGAACCACACCACTCAAGTACACTAAAATAGTAAAAAAAAAATCAGGTAATAAAAAGCGAAGACACACATTATTTATACTTGATTTTTTTATAGACCTCTCATTTGCTGAAGAGATCGCTATGCAGGAGTGACCCTTTGGGATATGCCTGTTCTTGGGCAAGTAGCCCACGAGCTGCAAGCCCCCCAGAGGTGTTGTGACTCCAGATGGGTTACCCATAGGAATCAATATCCTCAACTCTGTATGCTGCTGAGGAGAAACAGTTTATATATAAACTTTCTATGAAGTATACTGTTGCAATTTCTAGCAAAACTGGAATTCTTAAAACATACAAAACCCGTTTTAGATCTAGAAATGGTTTCATAACAAGTATGATTCAAAGGCATTCTCAAGTTGTACATTATTAATCACACATATTTCATGAAGCACATGCTTCAAGACTTGGTGAAAAAGAGCAAAAAGGCATCTTTATTCAGTTATACAGTGTAGTTTGAATGTTTCAGTCAAAAGAAAAGTAAAAGCTTGTGAAAAGCTTTTAAGTAAACTTCACTAAACAAATATGATAATCATGATAATCAAGTCAAATTAGCTGCTTTCAGAAAAGATCAGCAAGTACAAAGACATCTGCTTCAAAGTAAGATCTGGAAAAACTGTACAGATGCATGAACTAGTGGAAATACTTCATACTTCTTAAATTCTATGCTCTTTTTAGAAAAAAACATTTTTGATTAATCATTGCCTTGAAATTTAAATCATTTTTATCCAGGTTCTGTAAAAGCTAGATATCCATGCTTTCAAAACTCAAATTCCTCAACGCAAACATGATTTCTCTATGTTGGGAAACACTCACTGTGCAACAGAACGTGTAAATGAAATGTGGTTCAGGTAAACCTCAATGAACCTCTGGATTAACTAGTTAAAAATTGTAAGCTAGTATAAATATGTAACTGATAAATAAAAAAAGATTTTCAAATAATTGCTGCATTTTGGTATAAATAAAATGATCTCCAAAATACCAATAGTCTACTTGCCAATTTCTTGGATTAGTTTCTGCTGGTTTCTTCTTTTACTAGAACTCCAGTTAACATGGAAGTTTGCCCCTCAGAAAGAAGAAAGTGTTCTGAATGAGTTTCCAATCCATGATCATGGTGAAGACTTAAATGGTTGAAAATAGGAAAATTCAGTCTGAATGTCAGTATTATTTCTAGCTCCTTTTTGTGACACAGAACTCATACGAGCAACTGGTAGTAACTTACATCCTGACAGTTAATGAATTTGCCTTTGTCTTGCTAGAACACGGTACAAAAGCATATCAAGGCACTCTTTTCAAAGCCTAACAGACAAAAATCAGAAGCACACTGTATATGAACTTTCACTTCACATACTGCTTCCTCACAGTATTACAATCAACACATAGCATTTATCTGAAGAATCTCAGGGATTTCCTTATTCTGTAAGATAACATACATGGTTGCATGTGATGATCTTAATGGTCTTTTCCAACCTTAACGATTCTGTGATTCCATGATTCCATGATTTTTTTTTTCCCTTACATTATACCTGACTTTTCTACAAGAGTCAGCTCAAGCTCAATAAATATAATCAGAACGAGGGATCAGCAACCATCTTCCCAATTTTCACACTGAGGCATGCCTCTGATTTGATCTTATTTAAAAGCCAAGCTGTTTCTTAGCAAGCCCAAAACAACCCTAACATCACAGATTTGTCTCCTTGGAAAGTAAATGAGCCATGGCACAGAACAACTGTCTCCTTTGGTTCAGGAACAACTACAGCTAAGTTCTTCTTACACAGTTCCCCATTCAAGGTCAATAATGTGTCACTAATCAGTTTGGATATCCTGCTCGGATTTGAATTTGAGAAGAGGGAGAATATTATTTACAAATAGGCTGGTTCACCTAATTAAATAGGCCTTTAAGTAAAGTTTCAAATCTTATATCCTACTCTATAGTGAACTTAGAAGGCAATCTGCATCACTGTGGCTCCCCTCCAATTTCTTACATCTGATGCAAAAAGCTCAGGAAGCAAAGAGCTGCTGTGCCATGATGACGCAGTAGGCATGTTGGAAGGGTAGGCTGCATTAGGAAAACAGGATTAGCATGTTAATAGGAAAGCAGACAAACATCTACATACAGACATATGACCAATGGAATACAGGATGTAAACTCAGATCACTACCATCAGGACTATAAAAAAAACCTTATTTTAATATCAGCACTGTAGCAAAGGAGACACCAAAAATATTATTTCTCCTTTCTCTCTCACCTCCCTCTCCCACAGGAATTTAATTAGAGTTTTAATTAGAACCTGAGGCCAGAATAAAGAGTTTTCCTACTGAAAAATTTCCTAAGAACAGCTGTACTAGGTCAGACAAAAAACAATTATCTAGAAAAATATCTGGTAATAAACAACAGTCTTTTAAAGATATCGTGCAAAGAATGTAAGAGTAGGGTAAGCATAATCCTCACTTGCCCCAGTTTTCTCCCATACAAACTTCAGTATTTGTTCACAGACTTCTTGAACTAGTAGGGATATACTTATTATATAATAGCTTATGCTGCAAACCACATAACAAGTTGTTTCACAACTACACATTAGGAGAGAAGCATCTTTCTTTGTTTTGATTGTTCTCTGCTTGAAAGGCAACATGGTACCTCCTAGTAAGAAACAACAGCAAACCTGTTCAACTCTGCATGCCATTATTTCAAGCTGAACCTGAACTTGCCATTCTGTTCTTTATTCAAATTCTTTTCATAATGATTCTGATTCCTAAAACTTCTTTTTCTTTGATCAACAACTGAGCTAGCATTTTTCACCAACCTATTTTAATTACAGAGTTTCATTCTCTTGAGTAGTAAGAATCAACCAAAAGACCATAGGTTCATAAGTAAAATAAGGATTACTCCCCCTACATGCAGTTACATTGAACAGAACTGCCATTTGGACTTTTTTAATTATCCTGAATTACCCTGTAGCATCTGCAAACCTTGACACCTCATTATTCATTCTTTTTCTAAATGATTATGAATATATTAAGAGCAAAAGCCTCAGCTCAGATCCTTATGGGATTCCTATTGTGACCTCCCTTCACTATAAAAATGGAACATTTATTTTTGTCCTTTTCACTGCACATTTTAATCAGCTTTTACATGTGTAAGGATCTCTTCTCTTACACTCAAGTTCAACTTCTTTTAGGAGCCTTTGGTGAAAAGTTTTGCCAAATATCTTGCATAGTATCAACTGTTCACACACTAGTTTCCTTTCAGAAAATACTGAGAACTCTGTGAGATCTGATAATACCCAACAAAGAACAGTGAAATGTTCCCCTGTGCTCAATAGTTCTATTCTTAACTGTGATTTCTACCTGTATCAGTACCATATACCAGTTGTGCTGACTTGCGCTTTTCTGATCTCCTCCAGTATAATGACTGCCCTCAACAATTCTACTTATCCCTACTCGAATTCCTTAAACACTGGATGAAGCTCACCTGAGCTTGGTCATTAGTTGATTTCCACAGGAGATGCAAGATTTCCTGCTAGGCTCAGCAGAATGGGATCAAGTAGCAAAACAGCCAAACACAAAAGAAGTGAAGGTCCTGTGCTGCAGGATGCACTGCTGAGTCACACAACAGGAACAGATTCTGCCAGTTCCAGCAGATTCAGTCCCACTGACTACAGGTACTCAGCACAACATAAGAACTTCTGATGGAATCCTCCTGACTTCACAATAATGCTGAATTGGGAGAAACACAGACCTCAAGTTCAAGGTCAATAAATTCCTTTATTCGATTATTTTGAAGGTAGTGGTTCAAATTAGGGGTTCTGCTTAAATTCACTTAGTCCCATCAAGGGAGAAAATGAACACACATTTGTCAGGTTGCTTGGGGGATGCTGGAAGGCATATATATATATATATATGCTCTGCGCCAAGCGTGGCTCAGGAAAAGTGTAGGAATATGTAAGAAAAGACTCCCTCAAAAAAAAAAAAAAGAAAAAAAAAAGACTACAGCCACATAACCAGAGATAGAATCAGGTCCACGATTTTACATTTACAACTTTATTTCCCAAATATTTTAATTTCTTTCATATTGGAACACATTGTAGGACATGCCCTACTTTTTTTTTTTTTTTTTAGCAATACAAGAACAAATGCATTTTCCCTATAATGAAACCACACATTCTCTTCACAAAAACTAGAAGTATTCCATGTTAGGACACAGGTCAACATGAGTATTAAGAAAAAAAATAAAATCTTTGTGCTCCCTCCTTCTCCTTTACCCTAAAGATACTCATTAAGTAACAGATGTTGCACTCATTTATCAGCAAGTGGAAATAGCAGACAATGAAGATTTTATCTGTCACTGGCTACCATACAGAAGGACATTACAAGCCTCATTTGGAGCACTTCCGGCAATACTGAAACACCAGATTGTTGTTGAAGAATTACCAAATCAAAGTATCAAGATAGTTACATCTGTTTGGTTTATACAGCATTTCTAAATTTGGGGTTTGTTTTGACCAATGACTCTAAAATACTTCTTTAGAGCAAGCATCTTATTTTCAACCCAGAAGTAAGTCTGTTGCTACACTTTAAATCACTTTCTCTACCCTTACTTTATCTATGATCAGTCTATCTGTTCACACTACAGTGGAAAAAAAGCAACATTCTGATTGTAATATAAACATTGCTTCTCATTCAAATATTATAATTACTCTTATTCTGTGTAGCTACTGTGATTGACTACTTCTCAAACTCTTCTTCCATGTTTCCAAGAATACCAATTCTTTCTTTAGATGTCTCTTGAATCTTCTGCGTTCCTAATCTTTTCTTTAGACTGCCACTCAAATGTCACCTTATTTCTCATTCCTTTCTTTCCCCCTTCCACCCATTTCTGCTAAAGCAGGTAACTAACTTTTCTTACCTAACAGTTGCCCATTCATTGGCTGACACCTCATACAATCCCTTTTTTGCCCCCAACCTTTCAATATCAATCTCAAATCAATAGGCACATCAGGGTATCTTAAATATTTATCACAGGAGAAGAATTATCCACATAGTTCCTGTTAGCCCTTGAACTTGCCCAAGGCAAGTCTCTGGCTTCTGATACTACAGAGCACTTTCAAAGTGCCAAGTCCAACAAGCACATACCTTACGTTGTCAACAGAGCTTTATTTCAGAAAGTTAATCCACCACAGAACTACATTGCTCATGGCATTCCCCTTTAACCACAGCAAATGAAGCCTTAGGTTGGACAGCTGTTTCAGTAGTCAGCTGGAGATCAAAACTTTGTTATCTAACTTTTCCAAAAACAATTTCATGACTGAAATTCATACACACATCTAAAATAGCTCAAAATTTGAATGCAGGACCTCTACTGGCGATTCATTTCAAAAACTGCAACTAAATTAGCTGTAAAATACGATGTATACTAAGTCTCTTTTAAACCAAATATGCCTCTAAACACTGAGCCATCCCATATAACTTCAGGTAAAATTGAAGGGAGTGTATAAACAGGAGGGGGAATGGCTATTCATGAGAATGGATAGTGATAGGACAAAGGGGAATAATTTTAAACTGAGACCAAGGATGTTTAGGTTAGATATTAAGAGGAAGTTTTTTCACACAGAGGGTGGTGACACACTGGAACAGGTTGCCCAAGGAGGTTGTGGATGCCCCATCCCTGGAGGCATTCAAGGCCAGGCTGGATGTGGCTCTGGGCAGCCTGGTCTGGTGGTTGGTGACCCTGCACATAGCAGGGGGATTGAAAATCATTGCGGTCCTTTCCAACCCAGGCCATTCTATGATTCTATGAAAATAAGAAACAAAAGCATTCTCTACCTATAAAAGATAGTTTTGATTATATTGAAGAGTGTCCAAAACAAATAATAAATCTTAAAAAAATGCCATTAAGAAAACATTATTTAACAGCACCTTTGCAAAGTGCTTTTGAGCTGAAATTGGAATTTGGGAATTAAAAAGCAAAGCCACATGTCAGTGCAAGTAGGGAGAGAGAGAAATGTTGCAACAAAAGATAAGCTGTGAGCTTTTAAGAGAGGCAAAATAGATATGGATTATCCCATTTACTGAAAAACAGGAGAATATTTTCTTCATCTGAACTAGTTGCAAACAAGCATACAAAAGTTACGCTCTTACAAGAGAAACACACATTATAAGAAAAGTACAGATTATTTGGAAAAAAAAGTCTACAACATAGGGGGCCAGATTTTCAAGGGATCTTACAGGCATACAATCATTTTGAGATAGAATAGACCCTCAAAGGTCATCTAGTCGAACTCACCTGAAATGAACAGGAACATCTACAGCTAGATCAAGTTACTCACAGCCCATCCATCCTGACCTTGAATGTCTCCATGTATGTGGTATCCACCACTACTCTGGCAAACCTGTTCCAGTGTCTCACCAACCCAAATGTAAAAAACCTTACCTTATACAAAGTCCAAACCTCCCTTCTTTTACTTCGGATGCACTCCAATAGGTCCACGTTTCTCCTGTACTGAGGACTCCACATCTGGACACTTCTAAGTTAATTCAGAACGCTGTTATAATTAATTTCGGTCTCCTAATCAATTTGTTGCTAAATACTAAAATACTGAGAATATAACTTTTAGATATTTTTTAAACTTCATAGAATAATCAAGATTATTTTAAAAGCTATGTTAAAGTAGTGTTTAATACATTTGGTTGAATATCAGTTGCCACTGAAGCCAGCTTAACACAAAACTCAGTCATCTAAATATTTTTGGTACATGCACTGTGAAAATACTGAATCAGTCTTACGGAACTGCTACCTTATACAGAATGGAACACAATTTTTTGATTATGGCAAAAAGAATTCATTAAAAGTACATGCTTCTGCACTGCCCTCTTAAAGTTGACTAAAACTGGGAATGCGTATACTTCCATTAAATCACTACACTCCAGGAAAGAGCAAAGAAACGTAAAGCACACATCAGCAGTTAGCTTTAACAGTCATAACTATTGTAACTTCCAGGCAAAGAACCTTAATACAAGAGCAAGATTGAGACAGAAAAGGCAGTAGGAGAAAAGCACTGAATGCACTGACATCCTCTATATGGAGAGACTGACTGGTTCCAGTACACAGTAATGTTGCCCTCCAGTGTTCGACGCTATTTCTTTTAGGAATCATTCCTAATTAATAACTCTATCAGTCTCCTTAGACATGATCAATTATAACATCAGTGACACAGAAGGAACAAAATGTGAGCTTCAGGCTAGGTATTCAATGGAGAACAGACGAACAATTACAGGCAAGGATTTTAAACTTTGCTGTTTAAAGTATGCTTTTTTTCCATAAAAATGCTTTAAGAATACACTGCTTTTTTTCTTTTTTTTTTTTTTTTTTATCCCCTCCTTTCTTGGTGCTTTTTACAATACCAAACAGCAGTATTCAAAATGACACAAGAGCAGATTAATACTTTTTTTTTTTTTTTTTTTTTTAAGCATTAGGATTTCTAAAAGGCAATGTCATAAATGCAATGGAGTTCTCATTGATAAAAGCCTCAGTCTACAAGGAAAACTACCATTCACTGCAGTTACAAATTCTGGGCTTCAAATCATATGAAAATAAAAGGACAAGATGTTTCTTTGCCAAAAACCACAATGAAGCTTGCAATAAAAGCTTTATTATTTAAGAAAATGTAGAATTACAAAAAGGAGTGTGTGGGACAGAAAATTCACCAAGAATAAAACCACTCATTAACTGTCCTTAGCTAAGCAAAAAAAATGCCCATGAGACAGATGCACAATGTGAAAAAAATATACATAATGTCTAAAGAGGCAAAATAATGAAGTTGACATTTCATTGGTTTTAATACAAATATGGTCTGAAATCATATATATTCATACCCTCTTCCAGTAGAACCTAAATAAATGTTTTATAGCAAGTATAGCAAATTGCTCAACAAAAATCTTCACATATACCACAATTTGTATAGTCAATAAAAAAAATAATAGAATAGCATTGATTTAAAAAAAAATAAATTATAAAGCTCTAAGAAAAAAATTACAAAATTTGAACTAAAAATCCCAGGCCTAAATATACAAATACCACTAACAACACCACATGAAGACAGATTATATTGATATCGACTGTGCAGTAATGGATCTTAAATTAACTGAAAATTAATCACTCTGTTATTAGGAAAACATCCATAGTACTAAATATGAGAAATCTAATTTGGTTCCTAAATAAAGGGCTAATCTCCTGAAGAAAAAGAGAAATTGTAGGGAAAAAAAAAAAAAGAGAGAGAAAAAGCTTTTCTACGGTCAACTGAAATAAAGACTCTAATTCAGGCACTTTTCCATCTCTGTATGAAACCTCCTCCATCTCTTCCCTCTCTGAATGGCTTTAAGGGGTATCTAAAGAAACAATGGCCTCATACTCACTACCTATTAAGCACTCTAGTCATCGCCAGCTCTCCAGTTTCTTTTTATCCCCTCTTCCCAACGCATTCAGTCAGCAGAGTCATGGTAAAAGACCTGTCAGAGAACCCATGATGTACTGCAGGCTATGCTTCCAACTCAACAATTTCAGAACAGCTGTATGACAACTCCAGAAGAAAAGAAACTACTCCACAGTATCTTTAGACACTCATTCTACAGCTCTGCAGCAGAATTAACATCTCCTTTTTCATGGAATGCTAAGTTTTCACTTTGTTTTGAAATCTAGTTTCTGAAATACAGAAAACTATGATGCATTGCCATACTTCCACAGGGTAAAAGCCAGCTAAGTGTATTTTCATAATGTCTTCATCTTTCATGTTCTAATGAATATTGCTTATTGCTTCCAACAATCACTTGAAAACAGGTTGTAGTGAGGAGGTGGGGGTCAGACTATTCTCCCTGTTAACAGCGATAGGACAAGAAAGAATGGCCTCAAGCTGCACCACAGGAGTTTCAGGTTGGATATTAGGAAAAAAATTCTTCTTGGAAAAAGTGGTCAGGTGCTGTAATGGACTGCTTAGGGAGGTGATGGAGTCATCATCCCTGGAGGTGTTCAAGAAATGTGGAGATGCTGTGCTAAGGGATATATTTTACTGGGGATATGGTGGTAGGTAGACAGTTGGACTAGATGACCTTGGAGGCTTTTTCCAGTCTTGGTAATTTTATGATTTTATGAAAACTTCTCCGAGTGATCGGGCACTGGAACAGGATGCCCTGGGAAATGCTGAAGTCACCATTCCTGGAGGTGTTCACAATATGTATAGATGTGCTATTTGGGGGCATGGTTTAGTGGGAACTTTGGTGGTACATGGATCGTTGAACTACATGATCTTAGAGATCTTTTCCAACCTCAATGATTCTGCAAATATCTAGTGACTAGGTAATACATGTATCATTACACTGCTTCACTGCAGAACTATCTCAAAATCAGAACAACTAAACCCAAGAAAAGCTGCATAATACTCTGACCAAATCTATACATAACTAAGCTTAAGGCACTGAAAAATTTGTTTTTATTCAAGTACAGACTACTAAAACCAGTCTACTTGTCCGACCTAAACAACTGCAGCCATCTCTATTTCATCGGTAGAATTAACTCTGCAAAATCAGAGAGTAAACTGAGGAAGTTGCAATTAAAAGTATTTAACAAAAGTATAACAACCTCCATATGAATTTCTCTGTCTGAAGGTAAGGAAATATGGACAAGGCAGCATCCTAAGATATGATTTAAAAGGCCAGAAACAACACACTTTTACCTGTGTGCTCCCAAGTGTCTGTCATTTAAGGTATTCTGATGTTTTAAAAATAAAAAATAGCACATTGTAAGGCACTAATTATACGTAATTATCTAGGTCATCATAACCTAGAATTCCTTCCCACTTTCTAATAATGACAGCTATGTAAACATCAGGGGAAAAAAAAACATGCACCCAAATGTAAGTTTTTTTTATAAGTGACAGAAGTTCAGTAAGTCATTTTATAAATAATTTGATGGCAGCAAATTTACAGGTAGCTAAATCCAGCCAAAAATTAAGGTAGCATCACCACCAGCTTCTGCAGATGTCACTGCAGAAACAATTTCCACTACTTGTAAGCAGCAATTTAGTCCAAGGCAAGCTTGTGTGAGTCTTACAATTAAGTTCTAATACAGATCTTCCCAATCTTCCCATATTCCCCAGTATTCTCTTTGAAAATAGTCATAAAATTTAGTTCCAAAAGGGCTGAACCAAAAGTAATGCCTCCTATTTTATTACATTGGCCCACAAAGTCAGAGGTGGATGTTGGTGGTATAGCAGTAGAAACAGAACCTTCCCACCAATATTCCACTACATTTTGTTGCTGTGCAACAGATGGCAGCAGAGGGGCAGTCTGGCAGAATGGCATCTGATATGGATGTACATCTGAAGCCAAGGTGTGTCACTGAATCCCTCTATGAGGAAAAAATGGTACCCACTGACTTTCATCAACACTTGCTGAACTATTATGGAGACCAAAAGGTGGATATGAGCACAGTGGGGCAGTGGGTTTCAGCAGTTTCAACACCAACATAAAAGACAAGCCACATTCTGGATGGCCATGCACAGCTGTCACAATGTGAAATGAAGAAAGTCTCTACCAGCTCATCTGTGTGAATCAACTAATGGTGGTGACTATGTTTAAAACCAGTGTTTCGTAGCTGAGAATTTCGCTCCAGTAATTAATGCTATTGTGCTCTGTTGCTGTTTCTATGGAATTAAAGAGGAGGCATTACTTTCAGAGTGATCTATGTAGTAAAATTGTTTAATCTCTGCATTATTTTTCTAACTACTCATGACAGAAAGATCTAACCAGTAAGCATGGCAGCAAGGCCTAGTTAGACAGGAGGAACAGCAGGTAGGGATTTTGTTCAGTATCATACATTCAAACAGTAGAAGAAAACGAAAAAACAGTATGTTGTCAAAAAAGAGGGATTAACAAACTAAAGGATTATGACTTCAATCTGTTCTAGAAAGTTCATGAATAAGAAACCAAAAAAACAAGCAGCAGTGAAGACTGAAAGGTATAATTTGAGAAACCACTTTTCACTCCAGTTACAAACTGAAATGGAGTTTAAAATTATTTTTCAGTTCATCACTTATACTTATTTTCTGTTTAGACACGGAGTAGTTTCTAACAAAGAAAACATAAGTAAACTAGGACTCTAGCTTGAAAAAGGCATCTAAGGAAAAATACAAGAAAAATACCTATAAAATTTTAGGTGCTACAGAGAGAAGTCATCAGCTCAGAACATAAAAGCCATAAGTGAGAGAAGGCAGGCTTAAAATTAACTACCGCAAAATCAATTTCTGAATTCCTCACCACAACAACACATGCTAAAACATTTTATGTACATCCAAAAGAAACAGAGAATTTCACTTGGAGTAAAGTGTGGGGGAAGAAATGCACCAATGGGTGCTCAGTGCAAAGGCAGGAGCTCAGGCTAAGAACTGTGAGAGCCATGTTTTGTTAGTGGCTGAAGCAGCAATAGGAAAACAAGTCATTATATCCTTACCCTGCTCTTAAGTTCTCCTCTACACATCCACTCTTGAAAACACAAAACACTAGGCTAGATGGATATTTGGTCTGATTCAATAAAAGCACTATGCTCTAACATCAACATATTTTAATAAAAACAATCAACTTCCCTGGGGAATGGTGATGCTTACATTCCCAAAATAATAATAAAAAAAACCCATAAAAATAAATATAATATAATAAAATAAGATCTCCAGTGAAGAAGTCACAGTGAAAAACTCCGCAAGGAATCAGCAGCTGTCCTGATATGGACATAGGCTACTTACTTTCTCAGGGCACATACCAATTCCATTTGGTCAGGGCAGCACCAATTTCCTACTTTTTCTTTTTTTTTTTTTTTTCTTTCAGTGGGCTCTAACAGACTGCTCTAAATAGAATTCAAAGTGTATCATAAAAAAGAATGGTACTTCAGACAATTGTTTAACTCAGTTAACATTTACTGAGGAAGAACGTGGAAGACCATGCATGTGAAGTTTTATATATAAAAGGAAAAATATAGATGATATGGCATCTACTTAAAAGCATATTACTACAAAAAAATCAAGTCATAATGGAATTAAGCTGGGTCCGAGGGACAGAATCACCAAGTTCTGTGGATCTTCACACTTGTTCAAACATGTGCCATTTCTACATTTTTTCATTCTGTCCATAAACACTCAAAGTTCTGAAAACTGCACTGTTTTTCTATAACGGAGCAAGGATTCAAATGGCTGATTAGCATGGGTAAACATAATCTTCAGCTTTTCTCTCTTAGATTCCAAATTAGATTAATTAAATATCAATGATTAAATACAATTAATATTAAGGAGCCTGCAGCAAATGACAGTGTAAACTTCACAGTTTTCCCAATCAAACACAGCTAGAACATTTAGAGAAGCCAGATGCAGAATTTTTCATAGATCAAGTAACCATTTAGCATTTTGTAGGGAAACAATTTCACAATGAAAATATGCAGATTAGTTATTTTAAAGTGTCTTTTCTAACTGAAGTGAAAATAATTACATTTAACTAAAGGAAAAATTCAGTGTGCCTAGTTTAGTCTTGTAATTCATCAGATAAAATGTGTGCTTCTGAGGCAAAACTTACAGACTTCCCAATTTCGAACTCATTTGCTTCAGTGTACATCACAACTCGACCCTGGAGTGCTCATTTCGCTTCAGATTTTTGTATTTATTTTGGATGACTTGAAATGAAAGATGGACTACAGCAGTACACACAGAAATCAACTCAAGAAAAAGACAAATCCTAAGAAATAAAGTGAATTGCAGATGCTATCAAACATTTTGCCTGGTCTGAAGTAATTTCATCTAAAAAGCACATTATGTTACTATTGGGTTCTCTGCACCACCTGCTTTGCTCTGCAGAACCCCTGGTACTAGCATTGATTGCTAATGTGAGAACCTTTCTTACTCAGAGATTATAAGAAAAACAAGACTACATTCCAAAGATACAATCAGGGGCTGCAAACAGCTAGGTATAAAGATTTGTAGAACTCTGACAGGTCCAAAACACTCCTGCAACTGCCTAGCAATAGCTCAACTTCATTAACCAAGGGACTAAAAAGCCAACTCTTAGTTGAAGACTGTCATCTCAGTAAAACATCTTGGATCATGGTATGCTAGAATTTCTATAAAAGATAAAGTTCCCAAATTTGGGACACATATGCCAACAGTAATCTCAAATACAAGAGTCTAGCATACAAACAAGTTGCCCAGTGAGGTTACGGATGCCTCCTCCCTGCAGACTTTCAAGGCCAGGCCGGATGGGGCTGTGAGCAACCTGATCTAGAGGGAGGTTTCCCTGTCTATAGCAGGGGGTTGGACCTACATGATCTTAAAGATCCCTTCCAACCCAAACCATTCTATGATTCTGTAATTCTTCCGAGCCCAATTTCACAGTTCCTCCAAGCGTGTTCTTAAGATCACAACCCCCAGAGAGAATGCTATCTTGTATCCTACCTCTGTTGTAATCACACACAGTTCTATAAACAGAGAAAAGCTCCTGGTTACAATCTCTATGTTCTGTAAGGAGAATTTTCCAGCTAAGACATGGCTACTATAGCTTGAACTGAATCTACTTTGGCAGTTTTGCAAAAAGTCTTGACACAAAAAAAAATACAACTTTGAGATCTTCTAGACAAATAGGGTTGAATCTGTAAAAACAGTCTACAAATCAACTTAATCTAAAGAGACAGTTATTCACGACCCTTGCTCAGAATGAATTTAATTCCTTTTAATTCTTACTGGAGCAAAAGCCAGCATAACAGTAACTTGCTACTATTGCAAGAAGTACCTTCAACAGAGATGTCTTTTGAAAAAAGTAGAACAAACAGATTGCAAAGGGTAAATCAGATATTCACAATGCACTGATCCTCAAGACCAGCTTCCATGAAGGTACAAGCTATAATTAAATAACTTTCTATTTCTACATGAAAAAGTGTGTAGAGAGAACAAAGAAAAGCACATCTAGAAAGAGTTGATGCTAGCCATTTTCCACACAACAGACCTCAATACAGCTCACAGTCCAGTGAGCATCCTAATTTGTTGATCATTCATGAGGAAGATGAATCTGGTTCACTTAATGGAATCTATACAGCCCTTACAAGATTAAAAGCAGGTTTAGCAAAGGTACCTAGCACACAGTTCATCTCACAAAGGCTAAGAGTTTTAGCTAATAGATCCCCTTGTCCATTCTCTAAGAGGTCTTGAAAGAACACAAGGGATTTGCAGAGCCCAGTTAACAAGCTTAACTGACTGAAATAGCACTGGAACCTAAGCTTCCCCACACAGTCACAAACAGGGTCACAGGGACTTCATCTCATTCTTCTCCCCACTCTCTCCAGACTACCTGAATGTCAGTCATCAAGGAATCAAGAAATATACCAGACAACAGACTAAGGCTCTTGAGTGGATTGCCTGGGGTACTTTGGGCCCTCAATAAAGAACTGATCCCAGATTAAACAGATCCTCAAGAAGGACATGAAGGACAGACTATAGGCCCTATTTATATCAACTAAGTAAACAAAGAATCCATTTCTCATTTGCCAGTGTTCATCAGCTCCATAGAGAAAACTTCTGATGAGGAGTCTAGTGTTTATATGCTCCTAACAACATTTGATCACTTGATCCATTTTACAACAAACTCAAATTCCTCCTTATGGAAGCAAAGAAACACAGTCATGCTTTCATTCAGCCATATTTCTTGAAGTCTGACTGCGAACTTAGTTTCAGATGCATCTAAGAGTCTTTAGGAAGAGGAGAAGAAATCACAACCTGGCAGACTTGAAAGAAGTTTGGGTATAGGTGGCTTATACAAGTATGCTAAAAAGGAGGTGAGAAGGGAACGCCACTAAAACAAGAGTTGGTAAAACAGAAATTGGAAAGTCATGATTCCACACACTCTAGTCCTAATTAGTCCCACACTAATTAGTCCTACCTTCAAGACAACTTCTACAACACATGGCCAACTATATCAGGCAGACACTTCATGTTTTGGGAAAAATGAAGGTGTATTACAGAAAAGAAAAAAAAACTACAGTGCAAAAAAGATTTATAGGTTAGCCAGCTTTCTTTCCTCACAAGTTGCAGAAAGCAAGATTATAGAAAAAAACGTAGTAATTTTAGCTTCCAGTTTCACACTTATAAAACTTTTTTTTTTAATTATTTTGTTTATAAACAAGATTTCTTGGTGTCTCACTAGAAAGGACTGAAGTTTTAGAGACCATCTTTAATACTGAAAGTATAACTTAAACTTGGACTGGTATTACTCACAAGTATTTCGCTGTAAGCAGATCTTCTTTCACCAATAGCTGATCCAAACAACTGAACTTTGAAACACCCTTCTATTTTCTGTTTAAGTCTGACATGAAGTCACAACTTTTCACTGTTAAGGACAATCTTACATACACTCAATTTCAACATGCCCATCCACACCAATTATTAGAATATCATCAGCAGTCAATTACTCCATGAACTACTGTCAAGTGTCAAACAACTCTAATGAAAGAATTGCACAGAACTTCAGGAATAACTGTCTTCTATATAGTTATCAAATTTAAAAAGCTAGTCAAAAATAGCTTTTATCACAATAAAGACAAAAAGGCACTTCCCTCCTTCACCAACCACAAATCAAGGGTCTAAGTGGAAATCAATAGGCTTATGAACTGAACCCCTAGGCTTCCAAATATGTTAAGAATATCATATCAAACTGGTACCTTCACTTAAATAAAGTCACATCTGTAATCAAACCTTTGCATAATGCAGGCATCTTCATTATCATAAACATTTTTTTTAACTCAGAAAAGAGAACTACATTACATGATTTTTAAAACAAATGTAAGCCACAGAACTGTAAAATACTGAATGTTGAAGGGATCACCTCCAACCTACAATCTTTTCCTTCCCTTAAAACATTTATGCGAATTAAAGACAACTTTATAAATCCATGTTAGCATTTATAATTATATATTTTAATCTATTAACAATTGTAAAAGCACTGCAAGTTGTTTAGCACCATACTTGAATACCGAAATCCAATTTGAAATTCAATAGGAAAAATCTGAGTGCAAGATACATGTTAGTAGTACAGCTTATCTGTATGTACTGATTCTTTGGGTAAGGAAATTCTTAACAGGGTTTAAGCAGCATATTTTACATTGATGACCAAGAAATTCGTAAGGGATTTTTCGGAATTATTTAATTCTCACTTTTCAAATTGACTGTTTACTCAATCTATCCTCCTGAATACAGTTTAACTGCTGAAAAGCTCAGTTACCTTCAGAAGTGGTACCTGGACAACCTCCACTACTGTTCGAACTTAAGCACTTCCTCTTTCATCACTTAACAGAAGATCATGGCCTAAGATACCAGATCTCATGAATCTGAGGGGAAAAATATGTCATAAACCAACCAACAAAGAAACAATAACAGCAAAAAAACTTTCTGAGATACAGAAAAGGCAAATAAAACTTCTGGAAAATTTATACATTTTACTTTTGCTTTAAAAATAAGGAAGTTGTATTGGCTTATATGGTATCGCATTATGACAAACATATACTTGATTTGCATAAATTTCAAGGCAAATGATTTTCCCTTAAGGTATTAAACATTACACACACACTATTAGAAAGGCAAACTGAAAACGCTCCTTTAAGCTGAACACACAATAGCAATCAAACAAAACAAAAAAAAGCCCCACAAGGGGCTTTCCCAGTGGAACATCTTTGTGTAATTTCTCATATTCTTAGAAGTCCTGTGTTGTTGTTTGTTTGTTTGTTTTTTCCTTTCAGCAGCACAAGGGCATTCAGTGAAAAGTACATTCTTGATGTTCATAAATCATAACAACCTACGAAGGGAGACAAAAATATAACCTACCATGACAAGGCACAAATGAATTAACTTTTTACTTGTATTGATGCTTCCTAAAAATCCAGCATCCTGTCACAAGAGAAAATGATTTCAGTAATCTAATTCTAACCCTTCATAGATTTCTATATCACAAACCAATCTGGAAACAAAACTTTCACAGACCATACCTGAGGCTGTGACTTCCTGATACCCTGTTAGCATCCTACTGTGAAAATAACCAGCTTTAATTTTCAGTTAAAAGAAGACAATTTAAACCAATTGGTGTTATATGAAGTTTAAGAAAGAATGACTTCCAGTCAAGTTAGAATGTTTCATTTTGATTATTTAAGTTTGTAATTATTTCTATGATAAAAAAAATATATTTTTTTTTTCCTCAGAGGAAATGTGAAAAACAAGAGACAAAACACACAACTCCGAGACTGATTGTCTATTCCTCTCTAATAGAATTAATGCAAGCACATCAAAGACCTTTATGGAAAAATCACTTTGCTAAAATACTCCAGTTGAAAAAAATAATTCACATTTACAATATTGTGAACATTATTTGAAAATGCATTAATCGTAAGGAATGTAGCTAGAAAATATATGCACATTTTTCCTTTGAAATGCATCAAAAATATCAATTAGCCCCAAATTCAGTAAGAATAGGCACAGCTCTGATGTTCATGAAAATTTAAGTATGGGAAAATGCAATCTATTTATTCAAGATAAAAGACTATGGCAACCCCACATTCATTCAAAAAGTAACAATATTCACTTTGAAGAATAACTTAAAATAAGAATTTTTAATACATATATATATTTAATAATATAAAAGAATTATTTTAGTTATGGGCAAACTGTAAACTAATGGAAAGTCATAAAGTGAAAGTATGGAAACTGAAGGCGGAATATATATATAAATCTAACGGAATGGGCCTGCAAAAAGAGGAAGGCAAAAGAGGAAAATCTGAAAGGTTGCATCAGATGCCTTAGCTTCCTTTGCTAGTAATACCTAACTAGTATTCTACAAATGCAGTCACTCAAATGCACCTTCGACATTTGTTTCAACACAACACTTCTTCCTTACTTTGTAAGTAAAGTCATAACCCACTGTTGGGCATCATTTGTGACAAGGACTGAAGATCTAAAGGAGACTTTAGATATGTTAGAATATGCACCATATTTTATTACTAAAGATGGTAAAGTACTGAACAAGTCAATTTTAAGTATATCAGTTCAGATTTCCGTTCTGTAGAAAGCAAAACCCAACCAACAGAATCATGAAAAAGAAATTGTTGTTTGGCCAGTTAATGTCTATAACAACAACCACTGCCTGACTAAACAGACACATCTCCTTATACTCCACAGTATCGACAACTTACAGCAGACATGCAGCTTTTTAAATTATTTTTTTACTGAGTTGACTCTAAAGAGTCTCTATATCTCAAAGGAGAAACTTTATTCACTTTATGCAACTTTATAACAAGCTAAGAGTCACTTCCTGTTGAGGACTGTAGTAAGTCCAGCAAAGCCACATGCTTTATTTATTTATTTTTTTAAAGCAGTAACCTTTAGTATTCTTGAAAGGAAAACAACAGGAATATTTGTACTTCTGACCAGGCAAACATAATGCACGCTACCTGAAAGCCATCAGATTTCTAGTTCTGCGCAGAACCCTCATACCTTCCCTCTCCCAGAGCCTACATTTGCATGCATGCTTTCTCAGTTTTGACTACCACTAATACAAAGCCTTTCATTCTAAATTGTTCTGTGAGTCACCACTTAACATTCTGTAACCAATCCAAGACTTATTTTTTTTTCCCCAGGTTTTAACCAACCTCTATAGTTCATCTTTAATGCTTCAGAATCCTGTGATTCAAAGCTGGATAACATCATCTACATTAACAACTGTGCACAAGTGCCTTGAATTGCTTATATTTACAATTATAATTTACCGATTCTCACTAGACATTCCATTTTCTTTCAGTTTTTTCCATGGATTTTTAAGTATGAAAAAAGCAATCCAACTAAACAACGCATGTGCAGTTGAACGTCAGTTTGCAATTAAATCTGCCAGACATCTGTAAAAGCCTTAAATAGCCCCGTGCAAGGAGAAGAAGGGTTCCATAATTTAAAAAGCACAAAAAAATGAAATAAAGTAGATCTCACCTACAGAAAGGAAAATAAAATAGTAAGGCATAAGTACCAAATACAGATAAAGAGAACCAAATGTTTCCAGGAGGAATATACACGCTTTGGTTTCTGTCAGTCAACCCACAACCATTAGACAGTGGTAAGAAACAAGAAGATCAAACATTAAAAATAAAAACAAAAGAAAAGAAAGCCCACAACTGTACCTGACGCTTGGATGCCCATGGAAAAAACAAAACAAAAAACTACGTAGATGTGTTCTGAACATATTCAGAACCAACATAAACTTACAAAATTTCTCTACATTTGTTACTTATCATTCAACCCCCATAACAAATAAATTACAGCTTTCTCCTACACAAGTGAGTTTTAAATAGCAGTACTTGTCTCATAAACTTGAAAAAGAAAACATTTAATTACTTCTTTAATGTACTCTTAATTACAGTATTCCAAGCCAGGGTAAAACATGTCAACCACTATAAACTCTCCAGGAGAAATACATTTATAGTGTTCCTTCTGTTCAGCCAATGACTCAAAACCACAGTGTAACTACGAGATACAAATCCTACAAGACACAAGCTTTGAGCCTCTTGTGAGAAAACTGGGCAAGCGTTTTCAGTGGTTAGAGCACACCACAGGCTCTTGCTTTCACATCTAGGCATTATTTCCTACTAGCTAGCATGCCGTGTCATGCCATATCTATATATAGGACAAAACTAAAGCACTCCCACTGACATGGCACTGAAGTGGGATTAGTGACGTAAGAAGTTGAATTCAAGTTCTTTACTGGTAATGTTTTCCTCCAGGAACACTCTGAATTGCTTCAAGTCTATGAAGAGAGATGTCAGGAATCTTCATGAGAGAGCAAGCCAATTACACTCTGTCAAATAAGACTTTCCAGAGGAGGCAGAGGAACTGCTAAAAAGCCACATATCACAGACAGTTCTAAAAAAAAAAAAAAAAAGGCACTGTCCACTAGAATATCACAAATGACAACATGTCTAGGAAAGTCAGTATGCATAACTAAACCTTGTTCATCACTTGAAAGGATCAATCAGATTTTTTTCTAATTGTACGTCACCGCTGCAAATGTCAACCCAATCAAGACAGCCCACAGACTTCAAAAGCCACAAAACAGCTGAGTTTTTGAAAAACAGAGAAATGACAAGTACCATACATGAATCAATCTGTGCTAAACTCCCCTACAGAGGGGAGGGGAATCAACTCTTTGAAGAGGTAGACAACTGTAGGATGAGGATAAATGGTTTTAAGTTGAGGGAGGGGAGATTTAGGTTGGATGTCGGGGGAAGTTCTTTACAGAGAGAGTGGTGAGGTGCTGGAACAGGCTGCCCAGAGAGGTTGTGGATGCCCCGTCCCTGGAGGTGTTCAAGGCCAGGTTGGATGGGGCCCTGGGCAGCCTGATCTAGTATTAAATGGGGAGGCTGGCGGCCCTGCCTGTGGCAGGGGGGTTGGAGATTCATGATCCTTGAGGTCCCTTCCAACCCTATCCATTCTGTGATTCTGTAAACTGCAGCACTGTTTACAGCTACACATTAAAATATTTAACTCACATTTTCTGTATGTCCTTAAGAAATGCATTTCAAAATGCTTCCATAACGTAAAGAAAACCAGCACGTCTGAGACCAAAACACCAACACCTCCAAAACCTGAGCCTTACCCTAGACTGTCCCCACAAAGCTCTAAAAAATAGGGTTTTTTTCTATGACAGCTGAAAACGGATAAAGAATCTGGAAAGTACTTACCATATAGCAGTACCAACATGTATTAACAATTACTGCTAAATGCTGCTTCCATCAATAACTCTCTTGGCTATATAAATTTTTAATAATGCCTCAGTATCCCTTCATTATGGTGTTTTAAAGATTTCATTTTACTACACAAAGGGCAGACTATTTAGGTGGATTTCGATTCTCTAAATAAATAGAAATGCCAAGATAATTTTCCTCAGATGTGCTGTTAAGCAACATTTATCGCCTTCCCATTGCCCAAGAAATCTTCAGGTTATCTTAAAAGATTTTTAAAACATTAGCTGTGCCACCAACTGCAGCATCTACTGCATCCTGCTTATGCTACGAGTATACAGTCTCCTCAACAGATTTTATTCTAGGAAACACTACATAAGAAAGGAAACTTAGAAGCAAGGCTTTTTGAAAATCTCTCAAAAATATACATAGCCAGTTCAGATACACTGCTTAAGCACAAGGGAAGGTTTTAATGTCACATACCCATGAATGTCCTAACACCTCTACGGAGGAGGAGTGCAGGGAGAAACACAACACTCTGAGACAGTAATTTAGAAGGACAAAACTGTGAATGGTTATTTGTCAGCAGGTTGCTTGACCAAATTCCTTACCGAGGACACCTTAAGATCTACTGTAACTTCATGAGGAGCACATTAAGAGAGAGGCATTTCTTATAATTTAAACAAGGTGCTCCGCAGATTCCTCTGATCTCCAGAATGGGTTTAGATAATAACATCAACACTTCAAGTTCCTTACGGTTTTTTCTGCACATCTGGATAATATCTGTTTGTTTTTTTTTTTTTTAATATGTATTCAGGATTGATCTGATCTAGAAGTATTTGGTATGCCTGGCTCTCTTTTGAAGCCGCAGTAAGTTTTGGCTAAAACACAACTCAGTTGACCTAAAGATAGTCAAACAGTCAGTGAATGTCATAATTGGGGCAGTAACAGAGCTCCATTACAGTTACCACAGCCATGCTAACACCAGATGACAGCCTGGGACCACATTACAAACAATGCAAGGACTTAATTTTGACTATAAAAGCTTTTCAAAGATACTTCCTTTTTACACTCAAACTCTTTATGTGCTCAAAGTTTGGTTTTAACAGACCGAGTTCTTATTTAAAAGAGCCATCACTGCTCATTTGAAGCTCAGTGTTCTGGTATTAACAGATGGTGGTAATTCTTTCATATATCAGAAAAATAATTTCTTAAAATGTATAATTTGTCATTTTAAGATCCCTGTATTTTTCAGCATTTTTTCACCGATAGGAGACAATTGGTTGTATTCACAGGTTTCCACTCATACTTTAAATGTAAAGCTACCTTTCAGCAATACCATTTATTAATCACTAAGCTACACCTAGGTAATTAACTTACATCTTTTTTGCTGATAATTTTAAGAACAGATTCAACTGGAGAAGTATGAGCTTTGACAGTCTAAAAGATATCGGTGTACATGGCTCAGCCCCATTCACTTAGAACATCTGCTTCCCCCTCTTCCATCCTTTCTTTTGACTGTTGCTTAGAGTTGCACCAAAGGCTCTTAACACATTTTACATGTATTTGCATTGCTCTAAGCTGCTGGGATACTGAAAAATGTGATAGCTTTCTATGTAAACTACTTTCAAGTGAAAAGAAGGATTAGACTTGAAAACTAATTTTCAACTGAACCAGGACATGCAAAGAAAGTCCATCCAAATCTATGCATAAGTAGAAATTAATCTCTTTTTGTAAAAAACAGATGTTTTTACTATAATTAATTTTTTTGTTATTAGAGCCTTTTAAATTAGCAGTGCAGAAAACCATCACACAAGCTGTGATAACTGGGAATATCCTGCTTTGGGGTTTTATAAAATAACTGTAACTACAAACTGAAGACATTCTTGGTGAAGAAGAGTTCATTTTAAAGACTGTATGAACTTCTATTCAGTGAGAACTATCTTTAAAGTGTCAACTGTTAACAACTAACTCCCTCTCAGTGACTATACCTAAACACTGTTCCGGCCATAACATGCTATTATTGTACATTAAGAGTTATTTTGAAAAAAAGCGTTATTTTTCTACAAAACCTAAATGATTAAAATATTAGAGCTTTATAATGACTGTATGGCATAATATCAATTCTAAGTTATATATATTTATATCCATGTAAACTGCTATCCAGTGTTTTATCTATAAAGATTACACTGTCTACGCCGATTCTTTCCTAACAAACTCAGTGTACAACTTTAACAGTTTTGGCTCTGTAATGAATACTTTTTCCTACTGATATCAAGCACATGCAACTCTGAAGACTACACTAATAGGTTTTCTAGACTAGTTTCAAATAATGGTACTTATTTGAAAAAGTATTATTTATAACATATGATAAGAGCCACAAGCTTTCCTTAACTAATATTAAGCTATTGATAAAAGACTTCATACATTTCCAGCAGAATATCAAATATACCTACATTTTATATTTCTGAAATCCAGGAAATAAAGCCTACCTACAACCATAACCGTGATCTGGCAGAACTGACTGAAACAGGCTTGTCTGTTCCATCCAAGGCTAGCTATTATCAAGCAGGCACAACAGATGAAAAAGTAAACACTCGCTGCTGCAGCTCGCAGAGGTCTGTTTTCTTTCCTGGCTGCATGTGGTGCAAATAGTCCTTTGCTGGGTTAGGCACAGCAATATTGACTGGGCTATTTGTAAGCAGATGTTGCAGCTCATACTGTGAAAAGAGGAAAGGGGTTGCTAATAATTAAAAGTCTTTTCAGACTCCACCTCTCACCTTTTGGGAAAGAGAGCACTATTAATCTGCCCAGGGAGAATAAAGACCTAAATGTGCAAATGATTAAGGGAGTGACAAGGAAACACTGAAGAGAGCTTCAGCTGTTCATGAACTTGAAAAAGTATAGAGGTCTTATCAACTATTTTGATGCAAAGGGACAGAGGGACAGGGAGGGAATAGAAGCAGTGAAGCCAAACTCTTCTCAGTGGCCCCCAGAGTCAGGAGCAACAACAGGTACAGAAAATTTCACTTTCACCTAAATAAAAACAACTTGGGATTCTTCATCTTTAGAAATACTCAAATCCAGCCATACAAGGCCCTGCTTCCCTTGGTCTAGTTGACCCTACTTTAAGCAGGGATTTTTGTCTAGAGACCTCCAGAAGTCCTTTTCATCCCAACTACTCTACAGTTGTATGGATAACTCTGCTTGTCTATGAAAGTGCCCAGACAACTAAGTTGCACAGAGGCAGCAAAGACGAGGCTTTTGGAACTGCAGAGTTCCAAACGTGGGGCAGAGGCTCTACAGATCTCTTTAAGACGAAAGAATTAAAGGAGTGAAGTGGCTTCTGTCCTTTGAGATGCTGGCTTGGAAGTCCTTACTGAGTCAAGTGCAGTCTTAACAAAAACGTTTTGAAAAGTTTTAGTTATTTGGCATTTGAATATTAGGAGTCAAATAGTCACAACACCACCACAGCTTGCCATTCACCAGAGCTGTCCATGTACTTCACTGGAGTAAAAGAAGGGAAAGGTGGAGTGACAACATTTCTTTGCTGGTAGGTTTGTCAGCAAGCTTCTAGGACATGGAGAAGCACACTCAGGCCAACAATCCCATTAAGTATATGTAAAAATTTAGTAGACAATAATGACTTTTGTGGGAGCTCTCAATATTAAAAGAAAAGAAGTCAATTCCCCAGACGACTGGAAAGCTCATTCTACCTGCAGAACACCCTCAGGCATAATCATTCAAACCTTGATTTTCAAGAGATTTGTTGTTGTCTGGTTGACTTTTAATGTTCACAGTGCTTCAGCCTTCCTCACTCTTTAGGTATATTTACTAACATTATGGAGATACTACACAGTTGGAGTGGACAGAACTCACATTATATTTATGTCCTATTGGAAGGGACAGAGTAGGCTTGCTTACTCTGCAAGCTAGAAAACACACATTCCGCTTCAAGTCAGAAAACTCTCCTGATTATGAAGTCTTTTATTTATTTATTTTAATTGAAAGGTTTTTTAGCTCTTGAAGTGACACAGGAAGATTTGTAGTTCACAATTAGTTCAAAAAATAGTTTTTGATGCAGTTAGCTACACAAAACTTAAGAGCAAACTCTGGTCAGAGACAAGCAATCTTTGTTTTATTTAATTCTGTAGTAGTCTGTTTCAATAGATTGTAAAGGCACCTTTGTATTTCCAAGTATATAGCTGTATTTATAAATATTCAAAACATGTTCAACTCACAAAAAAAAAAAATTGAGAAAAAATTGTTGAAGTGGCTCTCAAATAATCAATTCTAAGTAGGCAATCAAAATTCAATAAAAGTTAGAAAACCTTACATCATTGAGTAGGTGTCACAGAATACTGAAGAGGCCAGAAAAAGTGAGATCACGTAAAACAGATTACAATGCCATACAATACTCCATAACTACAGGAGTTAGTTTAGTTAGCTCAGGTTGGGAGACTGATTATTTCTATCTTTCTCTATACTCCCTTAGAACTACAGAAGTCATCAGGTACCATAGAAACATGATTAAATGCAGTCAAACAAGTAACAATTTCACTGGCAAGTAAATATCTTGCTCTGTCTCACATTCAGCTAATTAAAAAAAAAACAAAACAACACACCTAATATCTAGTCTGGATAGTTAAGAAAGGCATCCAACTGCACACAGAAGAACAGCTAAAGAAACTAAGCGTTTTCAAGTTGTTGAACAACAAAGGCAGTATCCACATTCACGCGAGCCTTCTGTGAATGAATCTCTGTGCTGGAACAATTTCATTGACACAACCCAATTTTAAAATTAAAGCAGGATAAGCATTTTACAGAGTTGCATTAATAAAAATGAATTGATATATCTGGTACAAATCTCAGTAAGACCAAAACTACTTAGACTTACTTGCATACTGAAAACTATTATTATCCACGTGCTTCAAAAGCAGAACAAACTCTAAGCCAAATAAATTACCAGAATGAAATTCTAGCAGAGTAAAGTCAGGAATTGTGATGTTTCTCTATTGGAAACAATGCAGTCTTTCCCTTTGAGATGAATGCCATCAACAATCTTCTTAATTCTGAAGTGAAGAAACTGTAGTTCAAATACTTAAAATTCATCATCATCCTATCAGATATCATCCTATCATCCTAACAGATATTTCTATTGTTAATGTGTTAGTCTCCGTAGGAATAGACATTTTTAATCGTTCACTGCCATCATACTGAATTTCAAATATTGAATGCTATGTCATTCACAGAGCATCCCAGCCAAACCATGACGAGAGAGAAGTAGTAGGCAGACCATCACATTCAAAATGTTCGTTTCAAGAGGTCTCCCATTTTCAAATGGGAAAGCAACTTCTAATTTTAATTCAGATTTAAAGACAAACTAAGGGATTTGTCCAAAAAATGTCAACCACATTGATCCTGAGGTCACTAGCCGTATACGAGAAGTCAACTAACAAGCAGCTGCAACAATTTTGTGTATAAAGTGCTACAACAAAACACAAAGCAAGGGAAGTTGATTCGAGTCGGTAGATGTACCAAGATAGACTAAATTACAAAGAGAAAAAAAGTGAAGTACCAAGTAATGAACAGATTAGATTAAGAGATTGAACAAAAATAGCTCAGATAGCTTATTGAGTTAACATAGCTGTTAAAAGCCACAGTATTTATCAGGATACAGTCATCCCTGTTTTGGTACGAGCCCAATCACAGACTTCATTCCACTCTGAAATAAGTATATCACATTGTTAAGGGAGCAGGAACAAACCCATCAGTAGAAATTCACGGATGGCTACGTAGCTTCTCCTAGTTGCTGTTGTTTTTTTGTTTTTAGAATGTGCAGTTACCCACAGTACTTCTTATATTTGACAAGCATGAGTGAAAGCACTGGAAAAGCGCTAAAACAATAGAAAAACCTGCACCACAGCCTCCAAAACACCAACCTCGTGAAAGTAATGAGTTATACCCTGTTTTCTACCCTTTTGAGTACCGGTCAATAAGGTATGGTGGGGGCAGTTGAGACAGAATGCCAACGGGAAAGCTTAGTGTATAACCAAGTACACTGCTCAATATCTAGTCTCATAAAATACATGGCTTAAATGGAGAATGAGGTCACAGTTCTGTAAAAATAGCTTCTTGACAGAGCAAGGTGCTAACCTTCAGCCTGATACAAAGGGATAAAACAAAGCAAGGGCTGGAGTCAGATTCTGTGATCCTTGCAGGTCCCTTCCAACTCAGAATATTTAAGATTCTATGATCCTGGGGTCTCGGGTGGGGGAAAAGGAGAAAGAATTGAGGTGTTTTATTGATACCAATTTCAGAACTTTATTACTTCAGTGTGACAAATGTAATAACAAAGCCTTAGATGTTCATTTCCCTTATAATCTATGAACTGAATCTTGTAAAGACAAGTGAAATATAGACCTCAGAAGAAAAGAGCTATCCATAATTAAGTGGTAACATTCACTGGCATGCTTGCTACAGCACTTTTTAGAAAGCTACTGCCTATAAAAATATATCAATTATCACAGAAGCACAACAGCCTTGCTGAGATACAACTAGAGCTTCATGATTGATACAAAAATTGAAAATTTTCCCACCTGTAAATATCTAACATGAAAAAGATACCCAATAATGACGACAGCTGCAGTATGCTTACATAGCTGCCCACAGAATAGTATTAAAACCTCTAGCATTGACTATCGCCCTTTATAAATCTGATAGCTTCTACAGTCACCTCAAGTCAGCTTAGATTGAAGACAGGGAAATAGCAGGAAAGGGACCAATAGGACAGATAACAATTCGGACAGGAATTCAGACCTCAATTCTAGTATTACCTAAACCTAAAAACACAAATGCAATTTAAGGGAAAACAAGCAAACAAAAAAGTCTTGAAACTTCCCCCATGCTTTTTTAAAATAATACTGTAAACTACTGGACAGCTATCATAAGAAAATCGGAAGGCTTCCACAAAGAAAACTGAATCAGATCCTTAAGCCTGCAAAGCTAGTTCTACAGGACAAACAGAGGCCACATGATTGAGGCTAAAGCTCACTTTCTCAGAGCACAAAAGCAATTCTTCTCTCCACACAATAGCAGAACTCTACCACAGGAAGTAGCAGCAACCAAGACTAAGTAGATTCAAACAACTCAGATATCAAAACTCAGCTTTAGCACAAGACACTCCCCAAACAATGTTTAAAACAAACAAATAAAAAAAAAAAAAAAGGAAAGAAAGAAAGAAAAAATGATCTTACATCTCAGATCTTTCCTTGTGACCACTACTACAGAAAGGCTTTAGGGCCAGAGCCATCTCCAAACAAACTGTTGTGAAGCTGCAAAGGCCATTCTTGCAAGCATGAATTGTGATAAAGCTCTAAAAAAAAAAAAAAAAAAAAAAAAGAAGGCTTACCTCTCCTGATAGGTGACTAATGCTGAAGTAGGATGGAACAGCCAAGAAAATGAGAAGAGCTAGGCAGAAGCGTGGGCTGAAGTCAACAAGAACAGCAAGAGACTTTTTGAACTATGTGTGGTGTTTGACCTACTTTCTTATAAGCACTCTGCAGCCTGACAAAACATATATAAAAAAACAGAATTGTCCGGATTGCATAAAGAGAACATCGGTCAGTTACATCTGCATCAATTTGAAAACTGTTCAAACCTACGTTATCTCATCTATTCAAGGTGTACAAGCAAAATGAGCAGCGTGTCAGCACCAGTCACAGCTTCCAGCATCAGCTGGCTTCCTGTTCAACTTATATGTCTTCTGTCATAGAGTCGGCACCACAGAACTCGAATAAATTCTATGCAATTCAAACTGCAACAACAACAAAAAAAGCTTTCCAAAGCTAAAAGATAATGCAACTGACATAACCATACTGGAAGAAAAGCTGGACTTATGAGAGATATTTAAAAATATACAATGAAGGAAAAACATTCCCAAGACCATTAAAATACCAAAGAAGTAGAGAATTAAGTAAGTAAGTCAATAAAAATAATGAAAGGAAGAACCACTGGAAATACATTATAGACCAATTAATTAAAATCACGTGTGAAAATCTTCACTAGGAAAACTGGAAAAAAAAGACCCTTGAAGTAGAACACAGGTGGGCAGACTGATTTGTTCCACCTCTAGCATCACATTTGCTGGAGTACACAGCACAAAACTTCATTTTAAACACATACCGTAAGTACAAAAGCGTATCAAGAAGCCAAGGAAATATGGAGAGTAACAATGGGCACATCCATCATAGTAATAACAACATCCTTGACAGTTTCCTAAGAAAACTAATAGAGCTGTCCAAAGGGGAAAGGCTTTCTCATCAATAGTTGCACGAGCTGGTGTCAAAATACCCCCCAAAGAGAAAGCAACAAGAACAATTAAAGGATTACACAGTTCACGAGGAAAGCATTTTTCAGTTCTGTACTCTGTAGCACACAAAAATCAACACATCTCAGAGAGTGTACTGAACCTGGGAATTCACAGAAATCCATAAAACAAAGAATATCAAAAATCTTCTGGTAACAGAGAAATGCACAAGGCACGATAGCTTCCCACCTACTTCCAGCAATGTGGCAAGACAATATACTAGAAAATCATGGCAGAGAAGTCTTCAGTTCATAGGCTCTTATCTTCTGACCTTCATGCGATTAATATTAGTTAGATTGTCTAAGGAGTTCAAGTTAACTTCTGACTGACCTTCTAGTTAACTCTTTAGCAATTTAAGGAGTTAACTTCAATTAGTTCATGGGTTGAATCCTCCCTCCATTATGTCTTCTACTGTATCAGTAAACCACAAGGAATAATACAAGCAATACTAGCAACTCCACTGAGTGATGTTCCATTAAATAAACTCACCAGTATAATTTAACACCAAGTACAAAGCTGTTTCAGAGGAATAGAAGAGTCACCATGAAAGTAGAAAGAATCAAGAGTAGCAACTAATCCTGTCAAGAGCACAGGTACTCCCAAGAACACAACGCTGTGTCCTAAGAAAGTCAACTGTTCAAATGTGGCAAAGTTGAAACTCCAACAACATATTCTGCATGGGAAAAGATTTTTCAACAGTGGATAAAAGCACATTATCACCTCACAGACACAATAAATTACTGCAGCTGTCAACATCAGAATGTAACGTGAAATAACTACGAAAGGCAATAACAGATCACTGTGTGGGATCATCAGATCAGATGGTAACAAATGCCTAAGAGAAAGCTCAGGAAGAACATTTAACAGAATAGTGACTCTCCCAGGCAAAGGGCAAGCCAAACCACAGTTGAGACTCAGATGAAACAGCATAGAAGGAACAGACTTTCTCAAGTTTTACATAGAAGACAGCAGAAATCTCAGATAAACTAAAACAAAGAAGTACCTCTAACTAACTTCTGATCCCAGCTGCTAATAACAGAATTCTAATACCCTAATATAGAACTGAAAAACTAAAAAGCTATTACTAAATGGCTTATAGATGCCTAACAGTGCAGCCATATTTATTTCAGGGACTACACAAACTGATATCGAGATCCACTCTCAACACCATCCACTCGTGATCAAATTTGCATCAAAAGTCATTCAGAAATAGCATAGCAAAGGACAAGAAAAAAAACACAAAAACACGTTTTAAAGTTGCTATTAAAACCCTCAATACATAGCCACGTAACACTTAGAAGTTTAGGGATAGGCCATCAACTTTACCTTGTATCAGCCATGTTTACAATGTTTGTTTTACACGCGAGTAAATTTTCAAATATACAAGCATAAATTTGAGACATCTGCTGCACTGGGAAGAAAAAGATGAGCAGACAATGTAACCTTTCTCTTTCTTCTGTAGGAATACTGACTGTTGTATACTAGAGTCCATCTGTTAAGTAATGACTGATCCAGAATGCACCGCTACTGCAGCAGACTCCCAGGCAGTTTCACATTTGTATACTTCTTCTGATGCTGACAGAACTGTGAAACACTCGTTTATTTTAAGATGTAAATGTAGATTTTGGCATTAGCAACCAAATAAGTAGGTAGATCTTATAGCCAAGCACTGTAACTCGCACTGTACTTTGCCCAAATAAATATCATAATGCATTCTAAACTCTCCTAAAACATAAGCCAATGTTAGTCTAGCTGTTGACGTATTAATAGTCAGAATTAAAGAAAGCTTAAATATGTCTAAGTAGAACGTAAGAATAAAGGTTGTTGGGAAAAGATTAAAGATCAGTATCTGTCATGATGTACACAAAGGTAGTTAATGAAATAAGTTAACGTCATTCCCTTATTTTAGTACTACTTCTAAAGGAATGGGTAAAACCCAATAAAGTTATGATGACTTGTACCACAGTTATACAAAAATATGTATTTAAAATCGTATTTCAGTTAAGTGTCAAGCTGCTTGTAGAGACAAATGAGAAATATATGAGATTACTATTTTGACAAATTCACAAAACTATCAAGAGTTTTAACCCTTGTGCATTCATTCAAGCCATAAATATTAAAGTGATCTGACCAAATCATGTCTTTCTCTGCATGCTGCAGCTTTTCCATTCAGTCTGTGCTAGGTCAAATGCAAATAGCTACCAAACAAACGGAGGAATACATCCTTTTAAAGTATCGGAAACAAAAGATATTCTTTACATGACTTTCTATAAATTGAGTATAGGTTAGAAGTGTTCAACTCATTTGAAACAAAGGCAGTTCCAATTAATTGCCATTCAGTTCTGAGCAGTCATTTTTCTATCCTATTTTATACGCAAAGGCAGAGGATATTTCATTGACTGAACTGCTTCAAAAGCTTGGCTGCAGCAAATCTTGCATTCAGCAGCAGCACCAAATTGCACATAATTGAAAGTGATTCATTTTTAGATCCACTCGTTTGGCTTCTGTAGGTTCCTCAGGCTTTGGTGTAGGTAGCGCAAAAACATTAAGTCATACAGTCCTGCAGTAACTCTTTCACTCCATGAAGTGAGGAGATGACTACGGAGCTACATTTTACCAATGTTCTCGTTTCCAGCTATCTATCAGCGTACAATAACATTCCGCACCACACAGACATTACACAAATTTGGCAACGACGCTTAATTTGCAGGTAGGTAATTAAGTGTTTGGGAAAGTGTGACAGATTATGAAGACACGAGCAACCCAATACAACACCGCAACACAACTAACTCTTTATTGCACACATAAAAGCACTCAAAACCCATGCGAAAATCTCCCTCCTCCTCTTCCTCCGCACAAAACGCTCGCCTCGCTCCGAGCTCACAGGGTTAAACCCTTCACATGTGTCAGCCACTAAGAAAAGACAGCAGCTCGGGCTGCTCGCTTAACCTTTTTCAATTAGAAACAGACACTACATTCACGCCACTCTTCTCCCAAGGAGGAAGTCAACCGGGTTACACGGCAGCGCCCAGAACCTGAAGTTGCTAATGACTTGATCGCCTTATTTTGTGTATCCGTTAGGAAGGGCACGCTCTCCCTCGGGAGAGGAGGCGGTGGGAAGGGGACAGGGGCCCTGCCTGCGGCGCGGGGTCCCGCCGGGAGTCGTGCAGCGCCGGGGGTCTCTGCCACGCGCAGAGGAAGGAGAGGCAGGAGAGGAGTCGGGCAGGAGGGGCGCCGTGCGCGGGGCTGGAGAAGGGCCGTGCGCGCACGGGGGGCCGCGAGCGCGGAGGCGTCTCGGGCTGCGCGGAGCAGGCGGCAGGACGGCCGGCGCCCGGGGCCGGCAGCGCGGCGGGGAGGCGGCCGCTTACCAGGTTCAGCACCGTCTCCACGATGTCCCGGTTGCTGACCTCGCCGACCTGGATGAGTCCGATGAGGACGGCGAATTTCATCCGGATGTTGCGGATCGGCACCGACGGGTTAATCATCCCCGCGGGGAGCACCACGGAGCCGGCGCCCGACGCCCTCGGCTCCCCCATCGCCGCGACGCCGCCTCCGCCGCCGGCCCCGACGGAGATGAGTCCCGCGGGCTGCGGCTCCGGCCCCGCCGCCGGCTTCTCGCTCGCCATTTACCCCCCGCCGTTACCGGCACCTGCCGCCTCCCCGCCCGGCCGGGCCGAGCCGAGCATCCGCCGCAGCCGCAGCCGGCGGGGCCGCAGGGAGCCGGCCCGAGGCGCGGGCACCGTCCCAGGAGCCGCTCCCCCGCTCCGCTAGAATGAGGGATTATTATGGGCGCCGATGCCCCGTTAGAGCCGCAGCACGCCGGCCGGGGCCGCCTCTCCGCCGCGGGCCGGGAAGAGCGGGAGCCGCCGAGCGCGGCCCGGCGGAAGCGAGCGGCGCGCGGAGCCGGCGGAGGCGGGAGCGATCGCCGCCGCCGCTGTTGTTGTGGAGCCGAACCGCCGCCGCTCACTCCGCCATGTTGCCGCCCCCTGCCTGCGGTAGCCGCTAGAGCGCCTGCGCCGAGCCCGCTGAGGGGAGTGGCCGGGCCGGGCCCCCCCCGGCCGGCCGGGGACAGGTGAGCAGGTGCGCGGAGCCGCGCCGAGGAGCGGGCTCGCAGCCGGGCGCCGACGCCCCGAAGGGATAACGCAACGATGCCGCCCGAAGCGTCGGGGAGACGCCCTCTCGCCCGCCTTCACGCGGGGCCGCCCCCGGCCCGGGACTCGGAGCCGACCCCGATGCTCCGGGGCGCCCCCTGGCGGGAGGGACGGCCGCAGGGCTGTGGCGGTGGGCGGCCGTCCCGGGATCCCGGGGCACCGGGCCTGCTGGGGAGGTGCCTCGCTGGGCACCTCGAGCGTTTTCCAGCCTCGGCAGTGGCGGCAGTGCCTTTCTGCCGGCAATCCCGAGCTGCTGTGTGGTAAGAGCGTATGAGTGCAAAGCTTTTGTTATTTCTCGTGTCATTTCTTCTTCTTACTCATATTTCGTACTTCCGGTTCTCAGTTGTTCTGTTACACGTGGAGATCTCCAATCGATAGCGGTTTTATCGAGTCCCTTAGTTTCAGTGATGCCAACGAGCATTTTTTCAATCCTTTGTGGTATTGCATCAGAGAAAGAGAAGCACTTTTGATGTCTTTTGAAAAGGCTTACATTATTCAAACAGTGGCTTGAATAAAACTGTATATATTTGCTCTACACGTGCTGGAGATGATCCATCCCTATTCACAAACACATTCTCTTTTGGCTTTGTAGCAACTGTAATTACAGAGTTAAATTTTTCAACAAATCTTGATCCCAGGTCACAGAATACCTTTCATTCTGTCTCTGACCAGAGTTGGGGAATTTGGCAGGAGTGTCAGTCCTCCTGTAGACAACAAACTGCACAAACACAGTGAATCAGCAGGACTTGATTGGTGCACCCTCAAGGATTACAACAGCTGTTGTAAGCTCCACCAGGAGAATCACTGAATCATAGAATTGCAGCATGGCTTAGCTTGGAAACCACCTTAAAGATCCAACTCCCCTGCTGCAAGCAGGGTTGCCAGCCACCAGCTCAGGCTGCCCAATGCCCCATCCAACCTGGCCTTGAACACCTCCTGGAATGGAGCATCTACAACATCTCTGGGCAAAGAAGACCTCAGCTCTGTGCTACTGGAGGCATTAGCTCTACTTACTTGTAAATGCAGTATGTTACATCTATATTTTTGCAAGCTCTGTAGGTGTTTGACAGTACACATAGACCAGGTGCACAGACATAACTAAAATACTGGTTACCTGGGAGTTTTGGAAACAATGTGATTTCAGAAAGCTGCAGAAAGATGGAGAGAAAACCCAGAAGATTTGTTATGGGAGATAAAGCACCAAGTTTTCTTGAAATTCTTTTGCAATTGGCTGCCATCCCCTAGCAACCAACCTTTGTGAAGATATGCTCTAATTTCTCACATGCTCCTGGAGGATCCAAAGTTTTCATTCCCACCAGCCCCATAACAGAACTAGTGAAGTTGATTGCATATGGAATTAATTGCCTAAATACCAAGTCAGTCATCTTAGTTTAAACAGCAGAAGAAGGATATTTCCATGAGGTTACCAGACAGACCTTAGACTGTAGCGTGTAAGCTCTTTGCATCATTATCCAAAAAATCCTAAGTGAAAATCTGCACATTGGAATTGTCATTGAAAAACTCCATTGCTTGTTTTACCCTGCCCAACTTCCCACAAAAACAAACACAACCCTTCCAAAAAGTCTGCAAACAAAATTGATATGCAAATGTTCCTGTTAGGTTGCCTGATAATCTTCACCTTGAGCTGAGAAAGGAACATTTCTTGTTCTTAATGTTCCTATCTGGCAATCAGGTATACTGTTTGAGTCTAGAGGTCCCAAGTTAGTGTAAACTTAGGTTATTTAAGCATGCATGCAAGCATTTTGGAAAATTTCAGAACAGAATCGTTTAGAATCATAAAATCATAGAATGGCCTGGGTTGAAAAGGACCACAGTGATCATCTAGTTTCAACCCCCTGCTGTGTGCAGGGTTGCCAACCACCAGACCAGGCTGCCCAGTGCCACATCCAACCTGGCCTTGAATGCCTGCAGGGATGGGGCATCCACAGCCTCCTTGGGCAACCTGTTCCAGTGCGTCACCACCCTCTGTGTGAAAAACTTCCTCCTAATATCCAACCTAAACCTTCTTGGTCTCAGTCTAAAACCATTCCCCCTTGTCCTATCACTATCCACCCTTGTAAACAGTTGAACCCCCTCCTGTTTATATGCTCCCTTTAAGTTCTGCAGGGCCACAATGTGGTCAAGCCATAATGAGTATATATGTCTTTTATTTAAAAAATAAATAAATAAATAAAAGAGAACTTAAACCTAGAACTCTGTGACATTCAGTAAAATTTGTAGGGCTTTTGACACCAAACACCCAACAGTTCTCCCATTTGTTTTTCCCATACCTAAGTCTGTTTTGCAGGGTATATTTCTGCAAATAGTATGTTCAGTTGCAAGCTTCTTGTTGGCTGATACACTGACCAATATTTTTTTTTATGTAATTGATCAAGCTGCTGGTAAATGGGTATGCAGTTAAGTTATAACTGCTTTTCTACTGATAGGTATATACATGTGAATCATTGTCTACTTATCAACTTGTACAAATTGTGAATAAATTTGTTACTCTCAGATCAACTGTTGAATTTGCTTAGATTTTTTTCAGTGTCCTTTTTCTTGTCTTCGTGTTGGAATAGATGGGCCAATAGCACAGCCAAAAATGGCTTCCTTTCTCTAGGAAATTGGGATAACAAAATATGGCTTGATATCTATTTTATCCATTCTATACCTCATGCTATTCCTGGATGATTCCATGATTTACACATGTTCCTTAATGGTTGGGTAATTCATCATTACAACTTTTCTACATACAACTACCATTACATTCCTCCATAGTGAATTTCTGATAGAGTTGCAATCGTGAGTTGTTTAGAAGTTGTATTCACAAAATCCTTCATTATATAATTTCCACTTCAGTACTTGGACTAAAATAGAACTGACTGACTCTTGTTTCCTCTGCTAAAATCACATAACATACCATGTGTAGTACCAGAAAGGAATGTGTGTGCTAAAGAAAGCTGAATTTCCAACATTATGTTTCGTAGAAGGGAATTATTTTAGTTCTTCTATTTGGTTTTACAATATTTTTTTTTTTAACAAAATCATTTTGTCTTTATTTTTCTAAGCTAGAACGCCATTTAGAAGTAGCTGTCTTCTCTAATCAGCAGTGTTTGTTTATGATAAGCAAGCTTTCACTGAGGTGAGCCATTCATCAGCTCTTGTGAACATCATTGTAGCACTGGCATTCTGAAAGAACAACAAATCTGTAACAGTAATCTTAGCCCTGTAGTATCTTTGTTGTTTATTTTCCAGGCTGAGTAATACCAGGTTTCTCAGCCATTTCCTTCTTTTCCAACACCTCATCAGACTGAAAAATTAAGATAAGAGTACATACACTAGAAAGGCTACAGAAAAATGTTATTTCCTTTGAATATGGTTTGTATCTCCTTTCTTTGATAATGACATATTCCATACAAAGACAATGTCTATTTGTCAGTGACAGTTCCACTCCTGAGGTGGCTGGTAGGGTCCCTGCCCAGCAGGGTGTTCTGCATTAGCAAATCCCAATATTTGCATAATTATAACATTTTCATTTCAGCTTGCAAGATCGGGCATAGAAAACAGGTCCAGAGAGGTGTGGTAGGAGGCAGCATGTGTGGAAGGATTGCTCACAAAGGCAAAACTGATGCAAACATATGATCTCATCCCTTTCTGTACCTTTCATAACTCTTGAAATGAGAGAAGACAATACCTTTGGTCCCAGAGCATGCTGTTGCACCACCTGTAACAGATGATGGAAGGGTTATTTCATGATATTCTTTGAATTTTCTTAGTATATACTTCCTGAATGCTAGAGGTAGAATAAAGTATAATTTCAGGAAACAAAGAAAAACACATGTATCTGTTTCCTATGCTTGTAACAAGCAAACATATGAGAAAATAAAGCTAACAAATGAGTGCTTAAAGACTTACCTTCATTTTCATTTGAATTTTTAATAAGTTGTAGCAATAGATGCTCCTTTAACTGTGGGGATAAGAAGGTTATGTAGCCTTTCAACTGAAAAATCTTGGAGAAATGAGCTTTTAGAAGGCAGACTCTTGGGTACAAACAACATAACTACCTGTTTTGTACAGTAATATATTTGATTTACACTAAATCTTAAACATCAACAAAATGTAGACATTTAGGCAATGTAGATCAGAACAAAGCCAGATTTGGAGAAGTTAAAGAATTTTCATTTATCTGCTGCACTGGCATCAAAATACTGCTTGCTTTACCATGTCCGCATGAGGACTCCTGTTGTGCTTAATTAGACTGTTCTCATGAGGACAGATAATGTGATTTGTTCCTGTGCCAGGCTCAGGAAGTGCTATTAGCCCCGTGCTCTCGAAAACCAGGATTTCTTACAACTTCTAAATAAAAAACTAGGAAATAAAAACTGAAAGGCCGTCTAAGCATCTGAATGGTGCTCTGCATATGTATTGCACCAAATATTTCCCTTTGCTGTTGTTAAACTTCCACATGACAGGGCACATTAAAGCATAAGTAAAAACAAAAACAAACTGAAGTTAGGCTTTTCTTGATTGTCTTACTGTTAATGATTCCTATTTATTTTTTTTCTACAAGGCATTTTCTTCAGTCCTGAAAATGAAGAAGAAAAAAAAAAAGGAAAAAAAAATCTTGTATCTATTTCCACAGGCAAGTTTTGTTTTACTGATTCTATTTCAGAAACTTTGTAGCAGGCGTTCCAAGACGGATTATAAACATTTCAATCACTGTGAAGCACACAAAACCAGTTATCAATTCACTCAGTTGCATTGATTTTTATTGCTGCAAGTTATCAAAAAATTCAGTTGAAATTGGTGAAAAAAATATTTAAAATTATTTAAAATTAATAGTTTCTCCACTTCTTATACTCTGACCAATAAAATAAAATAAATGCCACAATTGTTCTCATGATTGTAAATATTACTGGTAAGATTTCATTCAGCATAAGCTTTTGTGTAACGAGAGGTAATAGTCATTGAAGTAATCAGAATTTCTCAAATATAACTCTTCAAAATAAAAATGATTATCAATTTTGTCATTTTTTGCTTAATTGGTTCCATTATGGTATAATCATAGTAAAAGATGCATAGATGCAAATAACAGGATTCATAGTATTATAGAAATTGAATAGCACAATTTGTTACGGTAATATATAGTTCTAGTCTTCTTGGCTTTTGAAAGGGTTAATTCTGTGATTCATCCACAAATCTTTCTTTAAAACTACGAGTCTGAGCTACTTAAATAATTCAACCACTTTATTCTCACCTTTTATTTATTTTTACATTCTTAACCATGAGAACCTTTTCAATACTGAAATTAATAGTCTTTTTTAATATTGAGGTCACCTCTTTGTTGATCCTTTTCATAATTTATCTTTCATTTTGTTGCGGTTGATACTTCATCTTCTTTTTTTGTAGATGCTTCAGACTAACATTACCTCTCGTGCAGTTGCTATTTGGTAACATAAGAATCCATAAAAATCTGTTTTCTATACAACAGAAAGGACCTTAAGAAAAGTCATGCTAGTCTCTCCTCTCCCCATCTCCTTCTCTTTGTTAAGCACTCTCTTTGCCTCCCAACAGCCATGATGCCAACTAACTTGAAAAAATTATCCTTTAATGCTCTTCTTTTAAAAATTCCATTATAATGTAAACAGTTCACAAGGAAAATGGTCCATACTGCCACTGTTAGCCCAAGACACTTTTTACAGCTAGGTTTCCTTGTGCTGAATTTAGCATGTAATAGTTTTTCTTAGAAATTTCCAACAGAAAGAAGAAGCTAAAGCCATGTAGCTCATAAAAAAACGAATTCAGGTATCCTAAAATATTACAACAAACTAACATTACATAGATTGCCCTGAAAGTAATGCCACCTATTTACTTCCATGGAAACTACATCAGACAACACTATTTAATAGAGCATATTCTCAGCTAAAAAACACTGTTTTTTTAGCATAGTCATCACCCTTAGCTATGCATTTTCACCCGCAATGAAAAAGAGCCTGAATACTGCACTACTAAAAATATGCACCAGCAGAAGTAACCCAATGCTTTGCAGCTGATATGATGGAATTGTAGCTGAAATGCACCACCCGCAGCCTCACTGTGCTCGTGTCCACTGTTTGGTCTTCATAAACATTTAGCAAGCATCAGTTAATGTCAGTGGATGCTGTTTTTTCTGCATGGAGGAATTCAGTGACTCACCTTTGCTTCACATGCACTTCCATGTCAGACATCCTTTAGTCAGACTGCCCCACTGCTGCCATCTCTCATATGTCAACAAAATGTAACAGAATATTGATGGGAAGGTTCAACCTCTTCTGCCGTACCACCAACATCCGCCTCTGACATCATAGGCCAACATCATATAACGGAAGGCATTACTCTCAGAGCATCTCTTGCAAAGATCCATGGATGTGGGCTAAGATGCTGCTGCTTCAGACATTTTTGTTTTAATGTCTTTCCAAAGAGTTGGACTTGATGATTCTTGTGGATCCCTTCCACCACAGGATGTTCTGTGACTAAATGATCCTATGATTCCAGACAATGGCTTAGGATGGAAATTATCTTTTGGTGGAAACATTGCATGCATCAGTATGACAAACGAATCACAGAGTCACAGAATCACAGGTGTTGAAAGGGATTTCCAAATATCATCTAGTCCAGCTGTCTGCTAAAACAGGCTCCTCAGAGTAGGTTACACAGAAAAGCAGCCAGGAAGACTTAGAATATCTCCAGAGAAGAACACCTCTCTGGGTACCTTGTTCTTCCAGTATTCTTTCACTCTCAAAGTAAAGACATTTTTCTTCATGTTTCTGTGGAATTTCCTGTGTTCTACCTTGTGCTCTTTGCCCCTTGTCTGCCACCTGACAGTACGGAAAAGAGCCTGGTCCCATCCTCTTGACACCTGCTCATTAGATGTTTAAAACTGTTGGTAAGTTCTCCTCTCAGACTTCTCTTCTTCAGTCTGGACAGCTTCAGGTCTCTCAGCCTTTCCTTGTATGGAAGATGCTTCAGGCCACTAACTGTCTTTGTGGTCTTGCACTGGACTCTCTCCAGTATTTCCCCATCATTCTTTAACTGAGAAGCTCAGAACTGGACACAGTACTCCGGATGTGGCCTCACCAGGGCACAGTAGAGGGAGAGGATCACTTTCCCCACACCTGCTGTCCACACTCTTTTTAATGCACCCCAGGATACTACTGGCCTTCTCAGCCACAAGGGCACACTGCTGGCTCACGGCCATCCTCTTGTCCACTAGAACACCCAGGTCCTTCTCTGCAAACAGTAACTGTGGACAAAAAGGCAAAACAGGTAATGTCAAAGATTTAAAATTGATAGGCTAGTTTATGGCAAAAATCATATATGTTTGAAGGCCTAATTTTTTCATCTGTGAACACTTGGCAGTATATCAAACTATCATTGAAATCATCAGGAAGCTACAGTACGCGTAAGTGTTATTTGCTATTATCTTCATAAAACACATATTGAACTACTCTATCAGGTGCATTATAAACAGTTAAAAAGGACCCCACCTAGTAAAAATGTTCCGTATTGCAGTCATGCAAAGCAAGTAACCAGAGCAGTTTCATGAATAAAAGGAAGTGAAGGATTTGTGCAAGAGGATTTATTTAGTCTGTTTTCATAAAGCACTAAAATGAAAAGAATTTGTTACTCATGATAGTTCTTTTCTCTTCTGACATTACTGGCAATAAATAAATAAATAAATAAAATCCATCTGTAAAAGAACCATGGTACATTTATTCCTTGGGTTCCAAGTATTATTTATTTTTCCTTGCTTTAGGATTACCCTTTATGATATTTTATTGATTTTGGCTTAATCATTTCGATCTATGTCTATAGTAGAAGAGTTGTGGTGCACAGTAGAGAAAAGGATGTACTCCTGGATGTTGCCCAAGGAAAGTAAGTCAAAATTACTCTTTCATCAGAATTCCAATAGGATTTACATTTAAGGTCATAATCTTGAACTAATTGTTTTACATCTTTCCTGAAGTACTTTTTAAAACTGGATTTACTACTTCAGTTGCAAACATACTGTGCCATGTAGAGTGAAAAGATTATTTCATGTCTTGAAAACTACACCTTTTAAGGAAAAAAATGCCAGGGTTATTTGCTTTTATTGCTTCTACATGACATTGTTGACTCTTATTCAGATTGTGACCCTCTCTTGTCCCTGGATCCTGTTCTGCAGAAGTAGAAATAGGCTCGATGAGCCACATCCTGTATTTGTGCTATTTAGTATGCCTTCTAAAAGTAATGCCTCACACTTCTGCCTGGTCAGTAAAATCCTGTTTTCTTCAGACCATTCTTACAGTTTGTCAGGACCATTCTGAATTCTAATCTTGTCCTCTGAGGTATACAGTTGCTTCCAGCCTAGTGTTGTTTGCAGATTTAATAAGCACATACTCTATTACATCATCCAGATCATCAATGACATTATTGTATAGATTCAAGCTTTCATCACCCCTGTGGAAGCACACATGGCAGTTTTCCACATGGACTCTGTGTAAGTAAGCCACTGATACCTATTCTTCATTATAAACATTAGTTGTAGTACTATAATTAGTTATATACATACCGTATTTCCAAATCTTGCTTTCAAATATATTCTAAGACACTCCTAAAAGCTGACTCAACACCAAGGCACATAACAGAGTGTTTTGGCTGGGAGGACCCTTGGAAGGTGACCTAATCTGATTCTTTTCTCTCCAGCTCTTCAATCTGCAGCACTGCGAAACACTGAGTCAGCTTCAAAGTTCTATCCAACACTGAATTTAGCTTCTCTAAGTTCATTCATTCATAGATTCTCATTGAATCATTTAGTTCTGTAACATTCTTCATGGCCTCTTCCAGATTCACTGCCTATGTCTTTTCTACACTTGGACCTCAGTTCTGATGTAATTCTCAAAATATTTCCGCACAAGGGGCAGTTTGTTTATGCCGACATAAGTTTGTTTATGCCGACAGTTTATTTCAACTAAGACAGTTGATATAATTTCACTAGCGAAACCTAATTTTTATTTAAACCCGCATTGTTGCAAAGGAGCAACACTTACTCATGCTTATCTTCTTGCCACTTAGGTAACTTTTTTCTTACAGATCTGTTTTGTAAACAGTCACCCATGCCACAGAAATATTCTAACCTAGAATGCAGGATTCTGCATTTGCTTTTGTTTAATTTCATGAGGTGCTGTCAGGTTCCTGAGGAGTAATCCCCTTCTTGTGATTGGATGGTTTGAGTTAGGGAGGTTGGCTGTCTCAGGCTAAGGTCAGCTCATTCATACTAGGAGCGCTTGTGAAACAAGGCTGCGTTGCTGGCACCAGCCTGTGCTACATCCCAGTTGCGTAGCACCTAGGTCTGCACCTGGTCCTGTACCTTTGTGATCCTCAACCTGGCTCAGATCCTCTTATTTGGTTTCTTGTCATGGCACTTGACTTGTTACTGCTGAATTTTGGGTCAATTTTCAAAGGTCCTTCATTTGCACAAGTAACATAATAGAAAGATCTTTTTTTTGTTGGTGGAAGTCTCAAGTGTTTCAAGCCACTACTCTCTCAAATGTGGCTTCTGGCTATATAATGATGCATTGGCTGATGTGTTGAGCCTGAAGGTTTGTTGTACATGGATTTACATCAGATTGGTAGGTAGTCACTAGTGAGGTTCCTCAAGGCTCCATTTTAGGACCAGTTCACTTCCAAGTTTTCATGAATGACTTGGATGCAGGACTAGAAAGTGTTTTGAGCAATTTTGCCGATGATGCTAATTTGGGAGGAGCTTTTGACTGTGTTGAGGGTAGAGTGGTCTGGCAGAAAGGTCTAGACAAATTTCAAAGCTGGCTAGTCCCCAAGTTTATGAACTTTAACAAGTGTCGACTTCTGCACCTGGGAAGGAGCAACTTTGGCTCTACACATAGGTAGGGGAATTAGGGTGTTAAACTAGGTATGAAGGTGGAAGAGGATGAAGCGAGGCTTGCTAGTGATGAACCTGGGGGAACAATACCTGGGTTGAGAGTGAGGCCAATGGCTCAGCCATAGTGTATCTACTTCAATTCACACAGAATTGGCAACAAACAGGAGGAGCTGGAAGCCATTGAGTTGCTGGCAAACTATGGTTTATTTGCCATTACTGAAACAAGGTGGGATCACTCCCACAGCTCAGTGCTCAGGGAGATTCAGGTTGGATATTAGGAAGAATTTCTTCTCAGATAGAGTGGTGAGATATTGGAAGAGGTTGCACAGGAAAGCAGTGGAATCACTGTCCATGTTTAAGGAAAGGGAAAATGTAGTACTTAGGGACATGGTTTAGTGAGCAATTTGGTGGCAGATGAACAGTTGGGCTGGATGATCTTACATGTCTTTTCCAACCTTAATGTTTCTATGATTCTGTGAGACTCTGGAGAACAACCTTGCTGAAAAAGATCTACTGGTCTTGGTCAATAACATGTTGAACATGAGACAGCTGTGTGCCCTGGCAGACAGGAAGTGCAACAGTACCTGGGAGTGCATCTGGCCCAGTGCTGCCATGGGGTGAGGGAAGGGCCTGTCCTGCTCTACAGTATACTGATGCAGCCTCATCTTGAGTATTGCATGCAGTTTTGGACACCACAGAATAAAAAGATGGTGAAGGGTCTAGAGGGGAAAACATATGAGGAGCAGCTGAGGACCCTGGATGTTTTCAGACCCAGAGCACAGGAGGCTGAGCAGAGGCCTCATGGAAGCCTACGGCTCCTCACAGGGAACAGAGAGGCAGCACTGAGTTCTGCTGTCTGGAGACAGCAACAGGAGCTGAAGGAATGGCATGAAGCTGCATCAGAGGAGGGGCAGGGAAGTGTTAGAAGATTCTTCACCAATGGGTGGTCAGGCATTGGAACAGGCCCTCCAGAGTCATGGCCTCAAGCTGCCAGAGTTCAAGGAGCGTTTGGACAATGCTCTCAGTCATATGGTCTGATTTTTGGGTGGTGCTGTGTGGAGCCAGGAGTTGGACTCAGTGATCCTTATGGGTCCCTTCCAACTTGAGATATTCTATGATTCTGCCATTTCTAGGCCTCCAATGAAAACTTATAGATTTCACCACCTCACTCAGCACTTTCACACAGTGGCTCATTGGTTTGAGCAGAGAACGTCTTGTACATATGAGGACATCATCACTACCAACTAAGTCTTGGAGCAAAGCAGTAGGTACTTTGTGCAACCTGAGACTTCAGTACTCACATCCTTTCTCAGGTTTTCCATCTGTGTCAAGACTTCTGATGTGCTAAGAGCAGTCACACTAGCTTCTCAGAATCACAGAATCACAGAATCATCAAGGTTGGAAAAGACCTAAAAGATCATCCAGTCCAACCATCACCAATACTCCCCAGCTAAATCCTATCCCTCAACACAACATCCAAACATCTCTTGAACACATCCATGTTCGGTGACTCCACCACCTCCTTGGGCAGTGCATTCCAATGCCTGACTACCCTTTCCGAGAAGTAATATTTCCTAATGTCCAGCCTGAATCTCCCCTGGCGTAGTTTGAAACCATTGCCTCTAGTTCTATCACTGTGTACACGAGAGAAAAGGCTGACCCCTAGCTCACCACAACCTCCCTTCAGGAAGTTATAGAGTGCTATAAGGTCTCCCCTGAGCCTCCTCTTCTCCAGGCTGAACAATCCCAGCTCCTTCAGCCGTTCCTCATAAGGCCTGTGCTCCAGGCCCCTCACCAGCTTCGTAGCCCTCCTCTGAACACGTTCCAGGGCCTCAATGTCTTTCTTGCAGTGAGGGGCCCAAAACTGAACACAATACTCGAGGTGCGGCCTCACCAGTGCAGAGTACAGGGGGACAATTACCTCCCTATTCCTGCTGGTAACACTGTTTTTGATGCAAGCCAGGATGCCATTAGCCTTCTTGGCCACCCGGGCACACTGTCGGCTCATGTTCAGCCGAGCATCAATCAACACCCCCAGGTCCGTTTCCTCCACACAGTCCTCCAGCCACTCCGTCCCAAGCCTATAGCACTGCCTGGGGTTGTTGTGGCCAAAGTGCAGGATTCGGCATTTGGTCTTGTTGAACCTCATCCCCCTGGCTTCAGCCCAGCTCTCTAGCCTGTCCAGATCCCTCTGCAGGGCCTCGCTACCCCCAGGCAGATCCACACTCCCAGCCAATTTGGTGTCGTCTGCGAACTTACTGAGGGTGCACTCAATGCCCTCATCCAAGTTATCAATAAAGATATTGAAGAGGACAGGCCCCAGTACCGACCCCTGTGGAACACCACTCGTGACCGGTCGCCAGCTGGATTTAACTCCATTCACCACCACTCTCTGAGCCCGGCCCTCCAGCCAGTTCCTTACCCATCCAAGAATGTACCTGTCCAAGCCACGGGCTGCCAGCTTCTGCAGGAGAATACCATGGGAGACAGTGTCAAAGGCTTTGCTGAAGTCTAGGTAGACCACATCAACAGCCTTTCCCTCATCCAGCAGATGGGTCACTATATCATAAAAGGAGATCAGGTTGGTCAAACAAGACCTGCCTTTCATGAACCCATGCTGGCTAGGCCTGATCCCCTGGCCATCCCGCACATGCCGCATGATCTCCCTCAAGACAATCTGTTCCATAACCTTCCCTGGAACCGAGGTCAGACTAACAGGCCTGTAGTTCCCCGGATCCTCCTTACAACCTTTCTTGTAAATGGGAGTCACTGCTGGGGATCATGCGTTGTGATATACCACCATTATTGTTGTGGTAACTCCTACAGTCCTGTGCAGCCTCATAAAGATTCTCCAAGGTTCCTCGTTTTTCTCTCCCTTGTGAAATCCTTCATTGCAGAGTTGCTGTTCTCATACAGCTTGCATCTTTCCTGATCAGTGGCATCCATAGATGTTAGTTAAATAAGAAGCTCAGCACAATCATGTTTCCCTCCCCCACACACTAAATTATCTGCCTGCCAGGCTACTTCTAATATTGTTTCTTGGCTGCTGGCCACGATGCGCTCACCTCCTGAATACTAAGCCCTTTTTTTCTTTTTTTGCATGTCTGCGTAAATTATTCCTACATGTAAGTGAAGTAAAAAAACCCCACAAGTTTGGAGTGATTTTCATTTTCCCATGAACCAGGAACATTAGAGGAAGAAATTCTGAAAAATTCTTCAATATACATCCCTACTCAAAATTTTTCGTAAGATTTGGCATTCCTAGGAATAGATAGATGGAATAAGGCAATGGGAGGTTGAGAAGGTGGGTAAGTTTCACTGAAGCCATTTACACACTCATGTGAATGTGCCAAGACTGTCCTAAGTTTCATAGTTACATATCATTTTCTTGACAAAAATACGTATTTTTCAGCAAACGCGTTACAAATGTACAAGGATTTTTTGCATTTGAAAGTCCATTTATAGGATTTGTTTACCAAGATACCCAATGGAAGAAAATCTCCAGGAAAACTATGCCTTCCAAAATGTGCCTCATAAGGGCTGTAAAAGTTATTGCAAGATATTCTAATGTATCATTTGAAATTTAGTAGATGATCAAGCAATTAGGCTGTCATAATACATAAGCACAAGGGAATAGTTACAATTACACTGGAAAAACTTTGGGATTTCTGGACTGTAGAATCATGCTCTCTACAGCTTTTTAATGATTTTTCTTGAGTAAGTATAGGGTGACTTGTAAGAATACATTAATATGATTTATTCTAGGCATAAAAACAACTTTTTTTGCAATTCTCTTTGTTTTTCTTACACTGAAATAACTTTAATGTATTTCTGCATATAATAATGTGATATATTATAGTATAAAATTATTTTCCTTTATAGGTTTTACAGATGCAGCAAGTAATATCTAAGTTGCAAAGTTTGAACATTGTATTTGATTGGAACTGTCAGTCTCACTGTGCCTTGTACACACTACCTCTCAAAGAGCCATGTGTTTGGAAAAAAAAAAAAAAAAAGGTTTATTAAGCTTTGACTAATTTTCTTGGATAACTATTGTGTTTTTATTAGCCTCCACAGAGTTCAATTACTTGCAGCTCCAACTTCAGGTAGACACATCAATGCCATCTTTAATTTCTTTATAGATAGCTGGCGAGTAATTTGAATTTGATGTGAGTGTGAGGGAAGCAAGCCAATCTCTGCTTCAGCTTCTATCTTCATTGTTGAGTATGGATAAAGGTCACATAAATAATTTCTTGCTGAGTTGCTTTCTGTGTATAATAGGACAGCCCCCAAAGATCTTATAGTATTTTATTTCCGCTTTTCTTTCTTTTTTTGGGCTTTGAAGATTCTCCATAGTTTTCTCTATCTATGACAACTTTCTTTGTGTGTAGCACTATCTGTAGGATCTGTTATCACAACTGGTCTGTCTAACCTGTATCTTTATACTTTTGCAGCAGTATATAGAATTAAATCTAAGATTGCTCTTCCATTCCTACATCATACCGCTTTTTTTTTGTCCCAGAATTTTGTCTTTTTTTGTTTTGTTTTGCTTTAAGATGCATTGGAAATGTAGATAGTCTCTTTTTTCTCATATTGCAGAATATTGTACTTGCTTTTATTCTGGGTAGGCTCACTTGGAGTTATTCTCAGCCTCCTGAAATCAATTTTTATCAAGCTTGGAACTAGAAGCCTTTCTTTTCAAATATAGCTACCTCAGTTTGTGAATGGTTTGCTTTATTGATTGGACATTCATTCTTGCATTAAAAAGAAAAAATAGCTAAATGATTCTTAAGCAAAACTAAATTAAAGAAAAATAAATCTCATGCTTATGACTGATGACATTCTGATAAACATTTTACATTTAATGTCAGTTTGCTCTGCTTTATGCACTCAGACCACTGCCCTTCCAGAAGGTAAATTTTTTTAATTATCCTTTTCAGTCTCAGCACAACTGTGTGATGGACAGATGCCTTTGTCTAATTATTTTTTCCTTGTCCCTTCTCAGAAATGGGCTCATTGGCCAGCTCCAGTGATATATTTTGAGTTGTTCTCTGCCTGGTAGTAAGCCGAATGACTGCAGCAATGTGGTTTGGATCATATGTAGGCTCCATCTCCCTTTAGAAAAAAAGAACCCATGTTCTCTTTCAATTGTTTGGACCAGTTCTCTGCTTGCTGCTCTCTCATTCTCACACTGTAGCAAAAAAAACAGTTTATACACCTACTGTTATAGATACTTAACCAGCAGAGAACTCTTTTTCATTAAGTTGTTTGTTTAGGTCTAGTTACTGAAGTTTCCTAAATGATCAAAGTTCCTGATGTAGCAGCTCCCCAGCACCTGTTTTGTTCTTCACTTTTGCTTGCAGCCTGCTTTCCTGGTGGCTTAGTTTCTGGAAAGTGCAGTAAGTCCTGAACTCATAGTGGCTCTTCCTGGAAAAATTTCCACAAAAGTATTCAGCAGTTTCAGCTCGGGTTGTCCACTGCAGCTGTCTTACCCCCAAATTACTCAATCTTTTCCTTCATTTCCTTTCCCAGACCTCCAACTCAAACCAAAACAAAGTTTTGCATCCTGGATATATTTATGCTGATTTTCTTCTACCTGGGGAAGTCTGGATTAGATTCACAAGTATATTGCCACCATGGTTTTTTACAGTGACTGTTAACTTCAAGGAGTCTAAATGGGTTTCTAGCAGCAAATATACATGCCATGTTTTAATGATGAAAAATATCATAGGATCGTTGACAGTTTGTCTATTTCAAAACATTCCTTGGATATCAATTTGTAACAACAACACAGAATTCAATCTATAATTTAATACCCCACTGTGCTATTCTATTACCCTTTCCTTAGATACAAGGTCTGATAGATAAGTCTTTCTGCTGATTCTACAGTAGGCTTCTTGTTCATGTCATGAAATATGATGCTGCTTGCAACTTACCAAGAGTTTCTGTTCTGCCAAAGAAGAAAGAATGGTTATTTCTGTTCTTGTAACTAAGGTTCTCAAGACGTGTTTGGTCTTGACAAATAAAAGTCCTGACTATTCATAGTCTTTATTACTGTTGGCATGCCTCATTAGTTTATTAGACAGGAATTACATTTCTCATACTTGGGATACAGCTGCACGAAGAGAGTGGAAATACTACATCCCACCAGATACTCCATTGTAAGCAATTATGTTCCTCTGCAAAGATTTCTATTATTTTCTACATAGCTATCAAAAATAAATTTAAAGACATGTTTTCAAGTATTTCTTATGTTTCAGAATCACAATTATTCCTGATAGCTTTTTGGTGATTCACTTTTCAAGGCAAAATACAATTGAGATTAGAACTTAAAGAAAAACATAAAGATTTGTTAAAGGAAAACATTTCCACATGAATCTATAAAATTATTTGTTGCCATCAAAGTGCTGATTTTTTTTTTATTGGCATAAAAAGTATTGTAAATTTATGTTTCGCTATAAATTTGTTCTTTTAATTTCTTCTTTTCTTATTTTTTTTTTTCAGTTTGATTACTCCAGCCTATCAAATAACAAAGATGTTAATACGGTTTGCAAAAATGACTACTAAGTTTTTTACACACATTGCAACAAATAAGTCTTTGCTAATGCTTGTTTTACTTATGAAGAGAATTATAAATACAAACCACAGAAATTTTGCATGTGGCTATATAATGTTTTACTGACAATGTTTCTGTTATTGCTAAATTAGCTCCATTTTCTTGTTTTCAATTTTTGTAGACTCTGGTTGTGCTTTTTGTCTTTCACCAGATTTTGGGATAGTCAGGAGGAGTTGTTTTTCCCTTGTTTGTACAAAATACCTGCAATAACACTTTGATTCAAACTACTTTCTTAGTATTATGATAGTTATTTTAAAAATACTATTCAAATCATAAAATGAACGATGTTCCTATTCAATGGGACAAGTAATTCTAGATGAAAAGTGGATTTCTCATCTTATTTCTGGATCCTGCTCTGGAAACACAATACTTAATCAATCCAGGAAAGAACAGAAGGAGGAAACGTCGGGACTTATTTATGGGATTGAGGATTTCTGCTATGTCATCACTGCCACTTTCTTACACTAAAACTGAAGATATGGAGTAAAATTCATGTTATTTTTTTATGTTGATGAATGTACAGTAAAAGTACGTGTACAGCTTAGTCTTAACTCAGAGTGGGTGGTGCTGGGTAACTTGTCACATAAATAGTCTTATTTACTGCTAATAGTGAGGCTATAGCTCTTGATAATACAAGGAACTAACACAACTCTTGGGTTAATTCTAACCCAGACAAATTTTTTTCTATCAAAATTTGTCCTGTAATCCATCTTGGAAAAACAAATAAAGCCTGCTAAAGAAGGCAGAAAGGCATCCCTCTACTCTTACCCACACACAGACCCAACTTAACTTCTCTGACATTAAGAGTTGGATTTGTAATTCATATCAATCGGTATTTCAATGAGATGCCACTGAATTAAATGTTATAATATATATTGCTGTAGAATCTGGTCCAAAAGTCTTGCTATGGTAATCTGATAATACGAATGTAGTCAGGCGTTAAAGAATCTTGAGGTGTCTGCAGTGTAAACATTAAACGTTGACCATCTGCTGTTACAATTTATGGCTATTAATATATCCATATTCTGAGACACTGACTTGAACACAGGTAGAACACTCACATAAAAAAGAAAACTGAGATTGAAAAGTCATTAACATTTCTCTGAGTGATGCTGCAGTGGAAATTTTAAGACCAGATCATTTATAGCTACAGGAAGTAAATTCAGTCAGCAGCAACTGTAGCACCAGGAGCGTACAACAGCCCCTACTAATCTCTTCACTTTGTAAACCGCAGTAATATATATTGCTCTATTTCCTTACCAATACTATCGTGATAATTTTTAGAAAAACAGAAAATTCGTGGGCTATGATACAACAATGGCTTCTTTCTTTCACTCTGGTACTATTCTAAATAATTAATGAATGCATTTATTTACTGAATTATTAAGCTACTTTAGCATGTCTAGCACAGTGTAGATGTATCAGAGAAAAAAAACCAATAAGTTAAACTTTGACAGTAGGCTAGGAATTGCTTTTACTTAAAACTCAACATACTCAAAGTATTTACTTATGGACAAAGTTGTTGTTGTTTTTTAATGCTCTTTGTTACTTCTTCCACCAAGAACAAATATTAATTTCCTTGAAATTAAACCTCCGGGAGATTAGGTTTAGAATAAAATTTGCTGAAATTAATGATGAATTTCTCTAAAATTGAAAACAGAAAAACAAGGAAATAAGTTAAAACAGCATACCTATCCAAAAGATACCACTCTCTAAGTATTAGTCTACAGTTATTATATTAAACCTTGTATTTGGAACATACCTGGAAATGCTCATGTCTTTGGTTCTAACCTCCTAGATCAATATTTTAGAATAACTGACCATTAGCTGTAATAAGCCTCCCACAATTTTATTATGTATACGTAAGTCACAGAAAACACTGGGGACACACTATTTTTTGAAGAGGTGGAGCTTTCAATATTTCACATATTCAGACTTCCAGTGTAGAGTGGGATCTGTCCAGTCTCACTTCAGATCTCTAAATCTTATTCAGCCAAGGATGGAGAAGCATTTATTTGGCTGAAAATGCAGGATACGCCAGTCCTGTCTTCACGCTATACTTTTTCCTCTGTGCTGTTCAGTGAATTATAATCAAGCATCTCTTTATGGGTCACTTATGACTATTTTCATACTGAAACTACTTTTGAAATCAACAATTGTCAAGTTTCTGTCTCAGAGATAGTCAGCCCATAGTTATCCTGTAGTCAAGAACATCCAGAAGATACTGTTGCCTATTTTTTGGAGCAACATAGCTTTTTCTTTGCAGGTGTCTGTGTCTGTGAGTTGTAAAACTGGGTGTTGGCATTCAGCTGAATAGGTGGTTCTGTCTCTAGTCCAAGTCAGAAGTGGCCAATTCTGGCTTTTATTTGCACTGCCAGCAGAATATTTCTTCCTTTTTCTTCTGTTATTCTGATCCCTCAATGAAATAGTTTAAATTGATCAACTTGATCTGACCTTAGCATTGACCATGATTTCAGCAGAAGGTTGGTCGTGAGACCTCCCAGGGTCACATCCAGGGTAAACAATTCTTTGCCTCAACAATATTCAGCTGAGGAAGGCCATGGTTGGGTGTGATATTTTTCAGGTGTGAAATTCTCTACACTATCTAGTCCTGGAAAGGAAAGGAAAGGAAAGGAAAGGAAAGGAAAGGAAAGGAAAGGGGCACTTTAAAAATTCAGGAGACTTCTGTATGCAGTAATTTTGCTCTAGTTTGATATTTACAAAGCTTTAAATATTGTCAGTTTACTGAGTGGATTCCATTACATTCTTTGGTTATATTCACCCCTTAGCAGAAATTCAGTGAAAAACGACTCTTCACATTGACTAATTTTGGATGTTGCTTATGTGCTCTTATAGTACTTCAAGAAAGTTTTCAAAATTTCTACTTACAAGCTAAATTAGCAACAGGAATGACACTTACTAGGAAAAAGGCAAGGGTAAAATTCTTTGAAGGATCATGTTACAGTTGTATGGTCATTTTTGTTGACATTAATTGTGGTTTCTGTGCTTACAATATTTAATTTTGTTTACTTCCACTGTGAACTCAAGGGAAAAAAAATGGGGAATTTGTCTTAGATCAGGTAGGATATCAGAACAGCTATTTATAGAACAAATAGTTTTATATACTTTCTGTTCAAGTTCAGATCTGAACTGGTGAAAAATAAATGAAATTTAAAACCATTCAAGAAAAATAAGCAGAAATCATCTCAAGGGCTATGCCCATATGTTAAAAATTCAGCTACAAAAGTAAATAAATCTGTATTTGGGTAACTATGAGCGGAAATTACCTAGGTCATCTCAGCTGATTAGCATATCTAGAAGCTGAGCATCCAACATTGTATTATGAAATTTTTGTACTGAGCTATTGTCCTGGTCTCAGCTGAGACGTTGTTAATGGCACACCAGTGTTTTGGTTGTTTCTAAGTGTCTGCACTTTATGTATTTCCTGAAAGTTATCTCAGTTCTCACTTCTTCTCTATTGGCACAAAAATTCACCTTTCAACAGAATGCTATCATGGCATCTTCCTAATTGTTTTTCACTTCTGAAGTTTCTCAAGTTTATTAAAATCTCTGTACTGTTAAGATTAGAATGAATTATTTTAGGTGACGTTATGGCAGTGCCAAATGAAGAGAAACTTTGTGCTTCTTTTTGTATGTGATGTCTATATTCAGTGTCAAGAGTCATAACTAACAGAGTGTTGAGATTTCTTGATTATAGTACAAAATCAAAACCTCAGAAAATTTGAAACATGTATATGCATGTGCATATATTTAATTTTTCCTTCCATTCACTCTTGCAGATACTTCTTTTTGTTGATTACAGAGGCATTTAGGCTCACTATACCTGTACTGTACATTTAGTGTTCCAGTTAAATAACCAAAATGAATAAGGTGAATCCAGGTGTTACTGAGAAATGAAGTAGATTGAAGAAAGATAGACAGCTGTTATAGTACTTTCCACAATGATGGGATTATAATTCTGAGAGTATAAGAAATAAGGTTAATTAAAAGTGTTGCACAGGTTACATACGTATTTGTACTCTTGTTGACAGTTAAAATTCTGTAACATACTTTTGCAAATCCTGTCTACACAACCTCTTTTGGACTACTTACAGTGAAATAGAAATAACATTTTTTCTTTAAAATATTTGGGGGATGGAGTTGGTAAAAGAGCATGGAAGGAAACTGCATGTTCTAATTCTCCAGATTTTAATAGTTACATGCTTCATTGGTTAACTTCAAATGCATGACAGATGGTCTCCCATTCATCCTTTCTACCGTATTTTATAGTATTCTTTCTCCCTGTTTCACTGTTATCATATCCAGCTAGTCTACCTGTCTGATTAAAACAGTAAGCCAAATACATAGATGGTCTAACTTGACACTTATTAACTCATTTGCGTTTTCTAACAAATTGTTCTTCAAGGATATTGTTCGGTGATATTCATATTTCATTCTCAGGTTTTCAAAATAAAAAAAAATACTTCTATCACTGTATTTATCCCAGTTATGTTGGACATTCTCAGAGGGGAGTGTGCATGGGCATGTTCAAAGTGAAAGGACTTTGCAGGGTCTAGCTTTCACATGGGACATGAATAATTCTTGGAAACCACTGTTCTGAAAAACCTACGACCCTTGCTGTGATACTATATAGTCATATGAGATAAAGAGGGACATAGATCCCATAATCTGAATATACTCAAGGCACAAAGACAGGCTTTAACTGAGATCTTGATCTAAACCTAGAAAGTCTGAAGGAATTCAGTATATCATCATGTGAGAGGATGGAGTCTACCTACCAAATATTCATACGTATTCAGCTGTGATGGATAGTGTATGTTTTCTTCACTGACTGATCCCAGTTTCTTTCATCTTTTAAGAAGAAATTGGCTGGGTCATGTTAGGATGCTTTAGAGATAGATAAGACCTTTTCTGAAGATCTGTTACACATCTTTAGGAAGAAAATATTGGAGACTGCTGAGTTTGTCAAGAAGAGGGAAAGAAGGGAGCCACAGGAAGAAGGTGGAAAACATCTTCAGTGACCGTGAGTGACAATAGCAGCAGAATAGTAGCTGCAACTCATGCTGCACAGGACCAACAACAAAGGCTGAAGGATGACTATGTGAGTCTCTAGGTTCCTGTAACAATTAGCAGTATAAGCTCTTTCTCAATTGCCTTGCTGTGTCCGTGAAGTCCCACCTTTTTGGCAAATGTACATTTCTTGTAAGAGCTGAAAATTTAATTTACATATCTCTCTTTTACTGATATTTTCTTTTTTACTCCTCTAAATCAAAATTGGGTCATAGTTGAAGATAAACACAGCCTTGTAGAATTTATCTACTTTCCATTTTGCAATTGCAGTGTACTTTCATTTACATCAAAAAAGTTAAGCTTGCTTGCACTTTATTTGCATTATACAACTGCCAAAGAGGATACAGGTGTCCAGAATGACAGATTAGTTAAGATTAGTCTTTCACCTTCACATTTCCTGATAATCAGGAAAAACTAGTTTATGTGGGAGTGCAGTGGTAAAGCTGAAAGAAAATAGCTCCGTATATCACAAATTCTGTCAAGTACGTAAACCTGATGAGCTGAAGTATGCATTGTATAGGGCTGTCTTTGCTGGTGAGTCCCCTGTGAAGGAACATCCCTGAACAGCCCAGCATTCCCTGCTGACTGATGGAGATAATATCTTCATCTGCCATCATCTTCTGAAGAGATAGAAGTAAAAATAATGCCTGATACATACACTTTTTTTTTCTGTAAAAATAACAAAACCTTTTTTAAAAAAATGAAGAGAATTCAATAATCTCTGAACAAATTGATGTAAAGTATGTTCAGTGTGATTTATTAGATTCAGTAAATTTAAAAACAGGGTTAAATAGCACTGTTGGTTCATTTTGTATATTTTTGGTAATGAATTAGATAAACTCAATATTGTTTGGTTTGGTACTGTGTAGACTAAATATGTTTGTGATTTCAGTGTTGCCAGAGACCCCAATTAGAGATATATCCTGTCATAATAAGCACTGTGCACATATTACTTCCTATAATAAGTGTTTATTATTTGCAAGAAAAATTCCTAGTAATCTTTATAGCTCTGGAGTCTTGAAAATAAATAGAAAAGAGGTAAGGAGTATTCTGAGTTTCGTGTGACATCAGAACTGAATTTGGCTATCAAGAGAGTCTAAAATGAGACTTTAAAATGTCTATGCTTCATTTTAGGACTATCACACCTTTTAAAATGAAAAAAAAAAAAAGAAGTAATTTAAAGGTAAAATGTAAAAAATACCATTTACATTCAAAATACCATTTTAAATATGTATTTAAAAACACTAAAACACTGATACTTTTCTTTGTTTTTTAAGATTTGTTTTGTTTTGGTGTTTTTTTAATTTTTGTTTGTATATCACCAGGTGAAAATAATTTTTCTTCTTCACCCGTTCTCTTCAGATTTTCTTGCATGTAAAACTGATATCTGTTTTGCATACTGATTATTAAGCTAATATGGCCAATGAATTTGCTACTCATACCAAGTTATCTCTAGTTCCTGAATGTCCTGCATATGTTGATATCACCAGCCATGAATACGTTCATTTTCTGCGTGTATGAATGTAATATCCCTGGCCTTAATTTGGTCCCTGCAGTTTAATATTTATGTGATTATTTTTGTTTATATGCCTCATGAGTTTTCTTATTGTCTCTTGTATTTTATGTAGAAACAGCCTGTTGGTCTTGACTCTGTTCTATTCTTTTCTGTTCGATACCATTCCATTTCATTATTCTGAGTGAACCAGTAGCTATCTACAGTTTGTAAATGATTGCTGCTACATATATGAAAATAATTTGTACCTTTGGTTCATTTACTAGTGAACGGTAGTCCATTTCTGCTATAGTCCATATTATTTGTTATCCCCATTGGCTTTCCTATTGGACAGGATAAAACAGAAAGAGGAATTCTTGAGAAACTAACTTCACCTTTATGGATGATCCTCCAAGGTCATAAATGAGGCACCTAGTAGACACATGTAAAAAAATCCATAATGTTTCCTGTAATTTACTTGTATACAGGCTAGTACCTGAATACAGTTCTGTGATCATGGATGTGTTTTCATGGGTTGAAATGTAACTGCTTGACCTCTTCAGGGCTAACCAGAGGTTAAAGCCCATTAATGAGAGCATTGTCCAAGTGCCTCTCACCATTGTTACAATACAGAAAAGTTCCCTAGTGCCTGGACTGATCCTCCTCTGATGCAGTTCTGTGCCATTCCCACACTGCCATCATTTCTGGAGCAGAGCCCAGTACTTCCCGCTGCCTCCTCTCCTCAGGGAGAGCTGCAGAGAGCAGTGAGGTCACCTCTCAGCCTCCTCTTCTCCAAGCTGAGCTGCACAAGACCTTGACTTCTCGCAGGATGTTCCTTTGGCCCTGTTACCAGAATTTAGAAGACAAGTGTTGAGGCAACAAATGCTAATTACCCGAAAATGTTTATATTTATCTATAACTCTGGTATCATGTCTGAGGTGTTCTCTCATCTTTTTATGACTGCTTAAAAACAGTGTTGGAATTTGTTAGACAATTCACTTTAGAATGTTTTAAGTTAACTGTTTTTGTAGCTTCTCCAGAAAATCATAGGTAACCTGCGTTCTTCTTGAATAGGTAGAAATGGAAGTCTAGGCAAAAGGCAATCTGACCTCTGTCAATGCTTTTGGTACAAAGTAATGTGCTGGTGAAGAAAGCCATTAAATATTCCAACATGTTCTCTTACTTCTATTTTATCAACATCTGTATTTAGAGAAGCTTCATTAGTTTCTAATTATACTTACTTCCTTATTTTTTTCCCTCATTAAAAAATGAGTAGTCAGCAACTGTGCAATTATATCATCACTAATTCTCTTCCTCTTTATTTATTAGCAAGACTCTTTTGCTCTAGCATGTTTTTTTTTCCCCCCTTTGGATATAAAAGTCATTCTTATTCCTTTTATTTCTTTTGACTAATATTACTGTTATTAGTAATTCTTTATTAAACATTAATATCATGGTCAGAAATTGTAAGACCCAATTCTTCTCTCTTATGTAAAAAAGAAATCTGGAGAAAAGGTAGTTGAGTTAAAAGAGTTAAGTAGAATATTTTTAATCCCAAATTTTTGCAAAGCAGGTTTGCTTTAATCATGGATTCCACCCCTACTTTTTCTTCTATGATCTCTTTAGCTTTCAGAAGACATACGTAAAACAAAGTGATTCTAAAATACTAGGCAGGAAAAACCCCAAGATTCAGTTTATGTGACAGATTTGATAAATGTTGTGTGATGGCTATGCTGGAGGCGAAGAAGAGAACAGAATGTCTATGTCTCTGTTACAAAGCCCACAAAGTTTCCCATCAGCAGATTTGCTCTGGGTTACACTTAAGCCTGGTGGCAGGGTACCCACAATACCTTCGTCCAAATGAATTAAGTCAGTATATGCCTTTCTGAAATGCTCTTATATGCACAAATAAATAATACACCCAAAGTCATATTATTTCCATGTTAGTTTTACAGAAGTAATAAAATTAATATAAGAAAATTAATATATATATATGATAATAATACTAATTAAGTGTAACAAACATTGGAGTCCTCCGTAAAGATGAGGATCTCAAAGCAGCAAATGCTCTACAAAATACAAATCTTCATGCAATTCATATTTCTGAAAATGTCATACGCATTCAAAAGAACACAAAGCCCAAAAAGTTTTTGCATAATATTTTTATGTAACATTTTATACAAAAATGCACTTCATGTGTCCCTTGATCTTCTTCCTTCTACTTTTGCTTTCTTTTTTTTCTGTCATTTTTTTCCAGACCTTTCCACCGATCTCCTGTCCCATTCTGCTAAATGGCCTCCCTGCTGATGGCAACACTATTTGCTCCTGTAGTTCTCTTTCTGCTCACATACTTCCTGTGTTTTCCTTTACTCCTCCTTAGTCGCTCCTGCTGTTGTCTAACAATTTCCACGGACCCTACCACTGTTCCACCAATTCCCTTTTCAGACAAATGTTGCTTTTTATATCTCTCTGTATCTCTGCAATATTCTTTTAACTCCTCCCTCTGATTACAGCATGCAGTTATGTGGTGCTGTTCCTGCTCTTTGAAATAAAATGATTCTCCATAGCACTATGCTGCTCCCTTCAAAGATCCTTTCTTCTGCAGCTATTGTCCCTGCAGATCATGTATTTGTTCAGCTCCCATTCACTGTCATTATACTAAACCCCCTTAGAAGAGTAATATCCCTTGTTGGTCCTTGATTTTCCCATGTCTCTCAATTGTCTTCTAAATAATAAATGGTTATGTCCTTTCAAGTTCATGGAAAGTTCAATTTTGGTATTATCAGCAGCGAACCTGCTTTCACTCCCAAATTCTCCAGTGAGGAGTCTTCTTCACTTTCAGTCTGCTCTTGCACTTTCTTATTTGGACTGTCAGACTGTTCATCATGCCTGTTCTTATTACTTCTATTTTCACCACATCCATCATGACTGAAGCTAAATGTTTCACATTCATTGAGGCAGCTGACGTTACTCAATAGTTCTTCCTCTCCTTCAGATACTTCTTTTCTTCAAGCCATGTTTTTTTCCTTTGTTTCTCACTGATCTTACAGAGAGCAACTAAGGGGTAGTTCCACGGGGATGAAGAGCAATGATAGAGAAAGAGCAAGAATGGTACTGTCTCCATTACCAGTGCTCTGCTTTTCAGCCCTAATATATAAGCAACCCAATTCTTAAAATAAAATACACCATCCAAAATCATATGCTCACATATACATGTTAACACCCTGAAGAAGTTACAGCTTTTGCAGTTCTTCAATTGCAGCTCTTGCCACTTTGCTGCTCCTCAGCCCTGCCTGATGCACTGAGTCCTTCCATAACCCTGTTGTTAATCTTCTGTCCTATATCAATGTCTACAGCAAGTAACTCAGATCCCCTGGCACTTCCTACTCCAGTTATTCTGTCAGTCTTCTGTATGACCCAGGTTTATCATTCTTCATCCCACCCCTTTTTCTTAAAGAAAAAATGATAGTGTGAAGCTCATAATAGCATTTATTTTTTGGAATGCAGAGTTTAGGTGGGTTTAAATCTCCACTCATTATTTTTCCTGGCTGTGAGCAGGGAATTAATAATCTTCATTTCTGAGGAAGAACTGAGGTGGCAGTGCAAAGCTCAGCACTTCTACACATTTGCCTTCTTTACATATATTTTCTATGTTCCTTCTTTCTCGCTCTGCCTCCCATATTTCACCCCATAGGTTCTGGAAATGTCTACAGTGAAAAGACAAAGACATTACTGCTTCTCTGCCTCTATTAGTTACGTGGAAGATGAATCACTGTACAAACATGATAAGATTAGCATCCTGTCCTCTCATGGCCTACACTGTGAAAGTCAATATGGTGGCCATTATCCAGATTGTGTGAGTTGTGCCAGGAAATAAACAATCAGTCTCCTGACTGCACACTCTGTGCGCAGTTTTAGGATGCTGATCCTTTCTCCTGAATGTCATAAATATGACATGTTGCTTCAGTAATTTTTTGCAAAGAAAGTTCAAGATGAGTAATGTCGTTGGTCTCTATGGCTGCACCTGTGCTTTGTTTATTTTATTTCAGCAAACATAAATAAATAATAAATAAACAGGAAATATGCTTCCTTAATTCAAATTCAAATTCAAATTGACAATACCAGGAACCATACGCTCTGTGTTTGTACATGCGTTCTGGTTATTTACCAAAGTAGATCTTCACTGACACCATTTCTCATGCTAGAAAATCTGAAAAAATTACCTTCGCCTGAAAGAAGCAGTTGTTAGATGGTTTCTTTTTTCTTTTTCAGAATTAGGAGGAGATCTTATTGCTTACCCCAATAATATATTTGTCTGCTATACAGATGATACATTTTGCTGTTAAAATCAGTCAGTCTGAATTTTTGGAGGCCCTGAATAATGAAACGCTGGCAAGCTTTTCTTTGCTAGCTTTCTATTTCTTTGATAACAATTTTAAAAGCTGTTCATACATTTGGAGGAAATAATATTGTATTTGAAGTAATGGCATAGGCTTTTATATGATCTTTAGTTACTGCAAAATTATATAATTTTTTCCATATTATTTCCTCATGGAAGTCTAGTTGTTTAATGTTCCCTCACCTCCACATACATTCATAAAGCTACACATTTCTTTTCCTGTTTTGTTTTTTTTTTTGTTTGTTTTTAAAAAAGAAGAGAAAGAATAACTGCACCCAGTTTTGTAATCCAATAAATTTAACTACTTGATTCTTATATTTGTGAAGTTTAAGTACACGGGTGTTAAAAACGTCCACTACATTTATTTTTAGTACAAAGGATTTCTGTTGGCAATACTGGAAGTATCAACAGAAGGTAATGACAGTAGAAGACAAGGCATGTCAGTGACTTATGGACCTGAATGTTTAAGATTTATTACAAATCTTTGTCCCAAAAGAGCCCTTTGATATCTACTGTTTTATCTCTAGTAAGAACTCTTTCCTTGTTCACAAATTATTTACACTTCCTTTTGATAAGCTGAACTTATTGACACTTTCAATCTACAAATAAAAGGTATTTTCTTTGCTCTAAATAATTTCCCATTCCTGATATATTTTTGCTATACCCTTTTAGGTGTGTAAATACAAGAACTGCATGCGAAATTCAGTTCTATACTGAGGAGAAAGATCACTTCCCAGCTCTTCTCAAATACTCCTATGCATTTACATTGAAGAATGATATTACGATAGCACTTTTACCTGCCTATCCACTGTGACTTCCTGCATCTTTGTCAAACTTCTTTTTCCTTACATGGATATTTGGTATTAAATGACATTAATTTGACTTTCCACCATTATTTGCTATCCCTAGTGGCAATTTGTAGTTTATAAATTATATCTCTGCTATTATATCTTTTATTCCAAATAATTTTTAAAAGTGCAGGTGTGGCCTTCCAATACTTGAAGGAAGCATATGAGCAGGAGGGGGAAAGACTGTTTATGATGTTTGGATAGTGACAGGACAAGAGGGAATGGTTTTAAACTGAGGCAGGGGAGGTTTAGGTTAGATATTAGGAGGAATTTTTTCACACAGAGGGTGGTGATGCACTGGAACAGGTTGCCAAAAGAGGTTGTGGATGCCCCATCCCTGGAGGCATTCAAGGCCATGTTGGATGTGGCACTGGGCAGCCTGGTCTGGTGGTTGGCAACACTGCACCTACCCTGACCTAGCAGGGGGGTTGAAACTCGATGATCATTGTGGTTCTTTTCAACCCAGGCCATTCTATGATTCTATGATTCTGTGAAATGGCATTTTACTTCTAGTACTGATTTCTTCTGGAACCTCTTAGGAGTTCTGTGGAAAGTCAACTTCTCAGTTTAAGGAACTCAGCAGAACTATTGACTTAAGAGGTTTCTGAATCCTCACGCTTACACATTTGTTCCCATCCTCATGTAGGCTCCTCTCTTTCTTCTGTCAACTGTATCAGTGAGCAGGCTTTATTTGAACCATTTTTTAGTCAGGTGTGTGATTGAAGTAGGGTGCAAGAACTTCTTAGCTGACCTTCCCGCTTCTCTATCATGGATTGCTGGTGTCAGCCAATTCATACTTCATTTAACATAAGAATTATTGATATTTCATACTTATTTATTATTATTATTATTTGATGAAAATGTTATGCATATTTAAAAGGCTTTCCAGCAGTTGTAGTACCATCACACAAACTCTATCCATGGATAACAAATGACAACACTTAATTTCACTGAAGTGCCAGAGAAATTCTTTATGACTGAAAGACTTACTTGTGGCTGTGAGGCATATTAACAAATTGGTTTGTGCAAAGTTGGACTGCCAATATGTTATCCATAGTATGAATATGTAAAGGATTTTTTGCCTGAAACATGATACTTTAATGAGTACTAAAAATTATTTCCTTTCCTCACCCTAAAGCAGAAAAAAATACCCATTTTGAAGGGTTCATGAGGAAAAGAGAAGACTAAATAATACAATTATGCATTACTGTGGTATTTCATGTTCCCTGTAATGTGTTAATGGTTTCCTAGTAACAAAGATACGGTATTACAAGGTATTTTAAGTTGGATCGAATGCTGTCTACTGTAATTTGCAATTATTCAGCTTCTGAGAAAATTGAGACCACAAATGCCTACTTCATTTGTCTGCACTTGATTACTGAAGTATATCACATAATTTAGAGTTGTCTTTTATTATGTTTGCATCTAAAATCTTAAATAGCATATATTCAAATGATCTGAATAGCAAAGCAGCTACAGATTCAGTAAATGAAATGGAAGTAGATTCTCCTTAAACTATCATCAAGTTTTAAGCTGCTGTATATATAAAGCATAATATAAGGTTCAAGGTATTTTAACCTAGTTGAAATATTTCAAATGAAATGTGTCAGAAGTGAATTCCTAAGATTTTTCTTTCATCTCATTTTTGGACTTTTATGTTTCAGTTTGATCTATGACTTTGGTAAAGTTGCACTTTATTGAGAGTAGAAATTTTACCCAATTTCCTCTGGTAGAATGATGAGAATATAAGAATATGAATACACATCGCTTTACAACACTGTAGTACTTAATTTTCAGAAATAAATATTTCTGAATGTGAAAAAAAAAGACACAAATATAATTCTCTCTTTGTAGTTTTGGAACTAATATTCTCCTTTCTCTCTGAAAGATCTAAAAAATTGTCACTTCATTCACTGAGCAAAGCTTATTTCAATATGCATCTGAATTTTCATCAGTTCTGCCTTTGAGTCCACAGTAAATAGAGCACTACAAATTTTTCACATTATGCGTTCTCCATAATGTCTTACTATTTTAAGAATCTCGTAGTTATGAAGTTACAGATCGTTAATTTATCCTTATCACTAACATTCTAGCTTTGACACAGTGACTACAGTAAAGGAACTTCTCAGAATTCAAAAGAGTTTTGTAGTGTCATTTACTCCCTTGGGTATGTTTCTATTTTATTTTTCCTACAACTGTTTACACAGATTGTGTGGCGTATTCACTTATATTACAAACGTATCTGTGAGGAATGTGTAGAAACTTGTTATATGGAAGCGCTGTAAATTCTCAACACTGGCACTCTATCAAAGGCTGGTCAGTTGGAAAATATTTTTTTATTCATGTTAAAATAGAGGATCAGGATGGATCATACAGGCACACCAACACATGACTGATGAGAATATCTAAGAGAGAAAAAGACACTGTCAGATGATGTTTTGCTTTCACGCATTTCCTATACTCAAAGTCTCATGAAGTAGGCAGAAATGGGCTAATACAGACTGCATTTGAATGATAAAACACCATGACAACATAATTACATTTTTATGATTTCCATGAGAGGCATTTGCCTATGATGTACCACATAAGGAAAGTTTCAAATCCGTTTTTTTAGGCCAACTGTTTCATATTTTCTTATGTGACTGTGTAAAGAGTGATGGACTGTATTACTATGATAAACCTTGTACAAATACAGAAAAAAAGAAAAGATTTAGATGTTTTACTGCATTAAGCTTTCAGTGAAATGTGAGACTGAAGGGAAAATAATTATATACAGAGGGTTTCAATTCAATTAGTGAAACCAAATGGCTTTTTCCTCGTTTATTTGTTATAATTCTTCAGATACACAAAGTTTTCACATTAAAATTTTTGATTCTTGTACGGCAGAGTTTTATTTTTGTTTGTTTCCTTGTTCCTGTGCTTTTGTTTATATATGCAATACAGTGTGCTGGTTATGCTTATGTGCACTTACTTCTCTCCCCAAAACTTCTCCATTCATTTTTCAATAATGCAGCAATATGCTATCCTCCTGAGGTGGACTGTGTTCATACATACCGTTTTCTGACATGAATACCATTTTAATTGTAAGACTGCAGTGACTTGATGCTTGCATTTTATCCTGTCTTGTTTTGAATCTCTAAATTGGCATGTATACAATCAGTGGCTAAGAGTATTCTCAAGCATTAAAAATGACAAAAGATCATGTTATGATTAATTTAAAGGTTGTTCTATTCAAATGCTCACACTTTTTGATAGGATTTACCTAAAGTCACTGAAGTAAGTTGCCTGCAGAAGGGAGGCTGTGATTCCTTAACAATACAGGCTTATCAAATGGGATCTAGACCAACACACGCAGCTTGAGAAACAAACAGCAGGAATGGAAGCCACTCTGCTATTGGAAAACCATGAGGTAGTTGCTGTCACTGAAACCTGATGGGATGATTCCCTTGACTGGAGAGCAGTTGTCAATGGCTACAAATTGTCCAGAAGGAGTACACAAGGAAGGAGAGAAAGAGGCATTTCTCTCTACATCAAGAAAGGAATGTCATTAGGGACGGGATCTGGAAGGCCAAGGCTCAACTGGAACTGGTCTTGGCAAGGGGCATAAAGAAAAACAAGAAAAGCTTCTACAGGTATATCATCAGGAAAAGAAATATCCAAAAAGGAGTACCCCTCCACATAATCAGTACAGGCTGGCTAGTAATAATGGAGAAGAAGAATGTCGAGGTAATCAAAAACTTTCTTTTGCTGCCGTCCTCACACAGCCCTTTTAGTGGATGAGTTGGAAGATAGGGACTGAGGAAGCAATATCCCACCCACTGTAAGTGAAGACCAGATTTGCAACCACCTGCATAACCTGAACATCCACAATCTCCGGACGAAGATCAGTGATGTGTGATGTCCCTCAGGGGTCAGTACTGGGACTGGTGCTCTTTAGTATCTTCATCAGTGACATCGACAGTGGGATCAAGCACACCTCAGCAAGTTTGCAGAAGACACCAGGCTGTATGGTGGGGTAAACATGCCCAAAGGACAGGATGCCATTCAGAGAGACCTAGACAGGCTTGAGAAGAGGGTTGAGGAGGTTCAACAAAGCCAAGTGCAAGGTTTTGCACCCAAATAGAGGCAACCCTCATTACAAGTACAAGCTGGAGGATAAAAGGAATGATTGCCACCCTGCCAGAAAGGACCTGAGGGTAATGGTGGATGGGAAGCTGGACATAGGCCAGCAATGTGCTCTCACAGCCCAAAATGCCATCTGTATCCTGGGCTGCTTCAAAAGCAGCATGGGCAGCAGAGCTAGGGAGATAATCCTGCCCCTCTGTTCTGCAGTGGCATGTCCTCACCTGGAGTACTATACCCAAATGAGGAGATCTCGGTACAGGATTGACATGGACCTGTTGGAATGCATCCAGAGACACTGAGCAGTATATTTATATGACTAATGTTGAAAAACTCTGTTAACAAGGAAAACAGGCATTCTGTGCTGCTTGGAAAAGGAAAATGCTTACACTATGTTTTCTACAGACAACCAAAATGAGTAATAGGACCTAATAAAGTTATTGTATGTAGCAAATGAGTTCATTTTACAGCAGTGAACTAATATCTGCACAGGTTTTTGAAAACAGAAGCATCATAAATTATATTTGATGGATATTGTAATTTATTTAGATATTTTCAGTGCTTGAATTTAATACATATTTGCTTCTATTCCCTTAGCTAGTTCATGGTTTAAAAGACAAATAGTTACAGGGCCAGATAGCTCTTATACAATAATAAATGAAAAGGCAGTGAAAGACTTAAATAGCATGCCTATAGATTGCTTCCATTTTTCAGAGCATTTGACTGCAGAAGCCTTTCTTCCTATAGGAAATCTATGACTTGAAAATATGAGTGGATATAGTGCATATCTCCTGAGTGTTTCAGTCCTCTAAAGTACTGAACACTATCAGTTAATTAAATGTTTTTGATTGACTACTTTGAAACAACAGTTCTAAAGTTAAGCTTGATATGCTGAAATTAATCTTTGAGTGATTGTCTGAAGACCAATAAGAAATATATTCAGAAGATTTATTCTTTGTGCCTGGCCAAAGTCTTAGAGTAACCTATTGAAGAAACAACACTTAAAAGTCTGTTTCAGGTGTTACATATAGTCTAAAACATGAAAGTACTTGGAAATCATTCAATACTAGTATGGATATTCACACTATATAAAGATGTCAGAGTATCCTGACAGCTTAGTCATTTCACAGGTAGAAAAACATTCTAACTGAGGTAGGTTCAAAGCACTTTTTGTAATCTGAGATGCTGGAAAAATTGTTCTTTTCATTATTCACCAGCTCACCCACTTTAAAACAACAAATAAAAATCAGCTCAAGTAAGACAGATGAACCTGAAAAGATTTCATATTATTTTGTTGCAAGAAATCCAAACAAACAGAGAAAAAATGAAAAGGGAGTTTCAGTTTGAAATCAACATTATAATATACTTTACTGTTCAGATTCATGGTCCTTTTTGTGTGTAAGTTAATGATGAGAGCTCTCAGTACAAATATTCTTTTACAAGTCCAAAAAGAGTTCTTAGTGTTTGAAAAAGAATAATTAAATATACATAAGCATGTATATCAACTTTCACTTCAAGTCACCAAATATCAAAAGCCATTTTTGCTTAAAAATGTTGAAAGTTTGGCAGAGTTATCCTATGCATCTTCTCTCTTGTGGGAGTCCATTTTAAGTATTTTCTAAATCCAGACATAGAAGTAATAATTCTATCAAGGCGAGCACTCCTAATTCCCACTTTTTCCAAGAAGGAAACGCAAGGTGCCACATTCCTCGTGGTAGGAGTCAATTTCTGATGGTTTTTTTTTCCTTTCCAGTAAGCTTTTATAATTGCTCCTTAAACCAACTAGGCTTCATAGATGTGATGCTTCTTCCCAGTGGGTGGCCCTTTAATTCCTTCCTTGACCTGGCGGGGAGCCTGTGTAGTCACAGCAGGTAAGACATAAAATTCTACTGCTGAAAATGTTAGCAGTATGGACAAAGTGTATATAAACGTGTATGCAATATTTCAGATTTATGAATGAAAATAATTTTAATTCTTTTCAGGAAATTTTAGAACATTACATAATATTAAAATAACTTCATACCTGGTGAGGATGGGCAAACATCCTTAAAACCATGAAACTGAACTGAATGAGAAATTGGGAATCTATCTGAACAAGGCTCACCATCATCAAAATTATCAGCTGTAGAAAATTTTTCAGACTTAGAGTTTGAAGAGTAAAACTTATAAATATTTATGTTTAGATCACTATTTCCTCTAAGCAGTTATGTCCAGATTTGTAGTTAAGTGAAGATATTAATTTAAAATTATCTGCATTCAATTTTATCTACATAATGTATAAGGAAATAAAAAATATATATATTATCCTCCCTCTATATAATCTTGCCTCTATGATTTTTTTTGTCTAGAGGAGCCTCTACACCAATGGAAAACCAATAAAAGTATCACAGGGATCTATGTGACCACTCTCAAACTAGTTCTTAGCACTGAAATAGCTGAAGAGGTGTGGACTAGTACAGCAGTTTCTGAATGGCTGGGATGAAGTGCAAACAGGAATCATGAAATGATTTTTTATGGCACTGATTGTCCATTGGAGGTCCTTCTGTGAAAAATCCATCACCAGTGTCAGGGTATGCATACATTTATACATGTATATATGCATGTAAAAATGGTCTCTTCAGTCACTGCTGGCTGCAGCTCTTATTTGTTTTACCAACAGAAAACAAATCTGCTGCAGTCAATAATTTTCTTGGTATGAACAGTTCTTCTGGCTAGTAGAGTGGAAATTTATTAGTATTCTCTATTCAGACACCTCACCAGTCAATTGGAAATCTGGTCTATAAAGAGACTATTCAAAAATTGTCATGTGAAACATGTATAGGTTTTATGGGATCTAGGAAAGACTGACTATAAATAACATTATTTGCAGTATGTGGATAGCTATGAATCCATAAAATTTTAAGACAAAACCATGAGTACAGACTGATAGCTTATATGTACTATTGTATCTTATAGGATATCATCAATTTCATGGAAATAACTATACAAATATTGTATACCTGCTTATGTAAAAATATCACATAAAATACTGTTTTCAGCAAAATAAAATCATATGACTGCACTAGGATTTGAGTTGGATATAATATTACTCTATTTTCAATGTCTTTAAACCATCTACACAGTACCTGCTGCAAAGTGAGCATGTCTTCACTACTTTCTATAAGACTCTACTTATTTCCCTTGTTTGTCCTAGTTGATACTCCCTGCTTTTCCTTCCTATTTGCAGAGGATCTCCACGATGTGAAGTAATATGGAGGGGATATGAAGCAAAACAGAAATGCATCTTGTGTCTTGTCCTGAAAGTGGTCAGCTCATCTTATAGTGGGGAAAAAATTGAATTGGGCTGACATCTGGACTAGATGCTTGACCTTGATCATGTGTCCACTAGCACAGATATCCAAGTACACTCTTGTCAGCCTGTCTTTATTAGGAGACAGGTTTCAGTGGTGCACCCTAGTAGCCACATCTATTTTAGACTTGATGGATGTACTCCCCACTGTATTATGTTACAGTTATAACAGCTGAATCCAGCAGACACAAATCTGTACAGCTGATGTTGCTCACATACTTTTCATATTGGTATCTGTGCTCTGTATGAACTCTTTTATTTAAAATTCTGTATGATAGTGTCCCTCTATTACTTCAGCATTCCTCTATCTCTGCCTTCAACATATCCATTTTCTTTATTATTTTTTATTTTTTTTCCTGCTCCTACACCTTAAATATCAAGGGAAAATGCTTCTGCCGTGAAAGGAGATAAATTGCCGCAAGATTGAATATTAAATCTTAAACAAATCACGTTAAGACCCAGTCTAAATTTCTATGATTAGGGCTCTATCTCACAGCTTTAACTCATGGAAGCTCTGCAGCTAGCGTCTAAGCTGGGATTTCCCTGCTGTGAACATAGGAATGACATCTGTCATCTGACTGCTGTCTTTAATATCATCTAACAATTTTTAAAAAATAAAGTGTATTTGTTTAGTCCATTTACATTGTGAAGTAAGCGATAAGCTTTTATTCACACTTTTACTGTGGAATTTATTTCATTCCACACGTATTTTATGCTTGAGTTAAAGGCTCAGAATTAGTGCTAAAAACTTGAAGTACACAGATAACTGACGTATCAGAGAATAATATTTCAAAACCTAGCCAAGATTTTTTCGTAGTGATCCATTACTAGGCTGCATTTGAACTTCTCTTCAATCCTATTTGTTGATTTAATAAGAAGATAGATTAATGGAGTGCAAGATAGAAGATTTTGCTGGATTCATTAAAAGCTACAGAAGTATTTGGCATAGAGGATCCTTATCTGGTGGACAGTTCTCTTATGTGTTGTGTCTTTGAGCAGTAAAAATATTCACATATATTCATCTGCATATTGTTATAAATTGCATCTATACCAATGATGAACATATCTGCTTTAATACTACTACTTTCTAGACACATATTTCTTGCATTAATCCAAATTTAACCTATTGCAAATAAAGTTTTCTGGTGACTGTGGACATCCGATGACATTCTTGGAGAAAATATCAAATTCTTGTAATTTTCCTTATCTGCTAAACCTTCTAATACCTTAGGTTCTACAGAAGTCTAGAAGGTTATTGAGTATTAATTCCCAGTTGTCTACACAGATCACCAGGGCTTTTTTGGATGAATAATTTCTAATGTACTTTAGCATAGTTGCCAGCAAAGTATGAGAAGGTGGCAAAAAGAATTGCACAATCACAAAATATGTATTAGACTCACTGAGTCAATGAGAGGGGACGAAGGGAAAGATAGTTCACAGGCACTACATAGCACTTCTGTATGCGTGACTGTTCATGTGTCTGAGGCACACTGTAGGTAGAAGCAGAGATAGCTAGAAACAGTAATGCAACAGCAAAGTGTTGGCTCTTATGACAAATCACTGGCTTCAGCTTTAGGTGGCAGGACAAAAGGCTGAATATCCAGTGCCTCTTTACATCCCCTGACATATCCGCCAATTAACCCGACTTATCCCGGGACCTCGACCATCCGGGGGAAAGACAAACATGGATGCCATAATGTCTTCTCTCAATTTAATGCTGCGTCACATACCTTATATACCATCCTAAATCCCGCGCAGACGTGTACACCCGCTACGCAAGACCCGATGCACGCAAGAGAACCTATACACACACCTACCTAACCCCCCCGCCCACTAACTCTTAACCTACAGGCCTAACTTAGCTATTCTAGAACACTCCATCTACTCAGAACTACTGTATTCACTCATAAATCCTTGCTAAGACAACTCAGTACCCCAACATCCCCCCAGGGCGGTCGCCCGGTGGATCTAAGGGATATGTTGTAGTGACAGCCTAGGACAGTCCATCAAGTCTGCTGTATACATCATCCTCTCATAAACTCAATTATCTGCTACCAAAATCTAAGATTTTTTGTTTTTCTTTTCTTTTATTTTTTTTTTTTTACTTTTTTTCTTTTATGTTTTTCCCCCATGACTCTTGATATTTCTCAAACTTAATTTATTCATAAAATAAATTTTTTTGCTAAGAGAGCAAAGGGATGATAAAATGATGAGGCAAAAGACACATAATAAATACAGTTTATTTTCTTTTAAATCACAGTGTCGAGTTGCTTATTGTGTTTTAACTGGTGTCAGAGATCATTTTACCTAGATAACTTATCAGGACTGCCTGTAAACAGCAATTCATGGACCAAAACATTCTTCTTGACTGTCCTGACATGGCTGTAAGAGGTAAATATATGAGCTTGAAAGGAAAACCCATTGGTTTTTAATTACTGAACAACTATGTTTTAGAGGAATGCAGATTGAAAAATGTATGAAAACATTATTTTTATGAATTTTATTAAAAGAACAAGCTAATTAAATGTATACATCACTGATTAAGGCTACTATTGCTATATGAGATAAATTGAAAATGTTCTAATACAAGGTTTAAATCAAGGTAATCATTGAAATTGAATCAATAAATCAATGGTATCAAATTACCTAGTCACCAAATTAATATAGCCACTTAAATTTAATTATAAGGTTGGCAGAAGAAACTCTTTTTTTTTTTTCTTTAGTTTTACCTTAGTAGTCAAAGGGGAAATTGTTTCCTTTCACTTGCTCCTAACTGCTACTCTAGCTTGAAAATGAACTCTGGTTAGGTGGTGCCCTTTCAGGAAGGAAAATTAGCCAAAATAGTAAAACTGATTTATTCTTTTACAGAAACTCAGAGAATAAAATGACTCTTTAATCTTCAGCATTTCTAGTTAGATGGCACATACACTAAAGCAGTCTTTTTACTTCTGGTCTATTTCCTTCATACATAAAAATTGAAATTTTAGGAAACTTAGAATTCAGTGGATGATTCTGGGTGTCATAGTTGCATCTTTTTCTCTTCTCTTCTCTTCTCTTCTCTTCTCTTCTCTTCTCTTCTCTTCTCTTCTCTTCTCTTCTC
>JAPSGF010000008.1:9188410-9239568 GCA_035772895.1 Perdix hodgsoniae
TTTCTTTTCTTTTCTTTTCTTTTCTTTTCTTTTCTTTTCTTTTCTTTTCTTTTCTTTTCTTTTCTTTTTTTTTCTTTCTCAAAGACAGTCAATAATTATAGATTTTGCATTTGGGTTTTTAGGATTCTATACATACTTTTTTCTTTTCATATACTTATACTTGCATGCCGAAGTCTGTTGACAGTCAAGAAGAACAGAATGACACCTCTCGCCAGATAGGGAAAGTAAATGTCTTTTTCATTTTCCCAGCCTCTCTGCTTCATGTAGTTACTAGAAAGGAATACCTCTCTACTACACAGTGGTAGTAGTAGAGAACCTTAATACAAATCACTTTCGATGTTGTCTGAGGTATTTTCTATGTGACCTTGGGACTAAGTAGATAGTTTGTGCATTTTAGATCCAGCCTTGCACAAGCCTCACACAGGGAATAGTCTCTAGGTCTATTCGTTAACTTCCATTCAAGGATTATCAATACAAAATCCATTTTCTGAATCTTGGAATAAGTTCTCTGCAAAAACACAAACATAAGATGTATGAGAACAGTGCCACACAAACAGTTACCAATCTACCTAGTCTATAAACCACAGTCCTGTTCTTGTCTACTTTATGAATAAATGAAAATTTGTCAATGTCTTGTTAAATATAGTTCAATAACCTGGTCATTTCCTTGAATCAGGCCATAAAATCATAGAAGTAATTATGCAGCTTCATTTAAAACACAAATTGAAGGGTTGTTCCAACCATTTTTAGCCTAGCTAAGCACTGTTATGTTTGTATTCCTGTCCATTCCTGGTGATCTTCTTCTACTGTAGAGCAAATGCACTTTTCCTGAGCAGCATTCAAATATGGACCTCTCTACCTGAGACACCAATACAATTCTGCCAAGCTACAGCCAGCATGCCAGTATAAAGGTGAGCTATATAAAAGGTGAACTACGTACTGTAAAGACATAAATCTGCTGCAGATGTGAACAACTTACGAGTGAAACATAACAATACAACAATAAAACTCTGCAGTAACATGTCGTTTTTCTCAGCCTTCTGCTGTCAGTTCATGTCTCCATGGCTTAACAGCTGCATAAACTTTGCAAACATGAAAGTACCATTGATTCAAACAAATCCAAGCATTCATGGAAGGAGTGGAATGTATCTCAGTAGGGTACTCATTCTTTTTTTGTTGTCTCTGAATTGCCATGATATACACAGGGTAAGATTGACCTCTCACAATATTCACCTCAGCTGGCAACATTCTCCTGACTGCACAGTATGCAGTGTCATGAGGCAGGGCATACAGATGGGGATGGGCAGCAGGCTGAGTGTTGTGCACTTTTTCCATTTATGTTTCTAGAAACTTGTGTCCTTGCCTGCTTATTTGCAGTGGATGTGGCCACCTGCCCAAGACCATTTAATTGCATAGATTATTATATTAACTGCCAACTGCCATGCTTGGCACATGAAAACAGTACTTTTGAGCTTACTGCAAATGAACTGAAATAGTCCATAGTTGCTTTGGGTTGAAGTGTGGCTGACATTCTCCACAAACTGTACAAATGTAGGACCAGATTTTGAAACACTTAACTCTGACAGCTTTGGAAAAAAAATGTTCTAGATGTGTCCTCAAGCACCAAGGGCAAGTTCTGGAGGAAAAAAGACCACATAAACACATAAGCAATTTCATCCTCAGAAGAAACAATTCTCATTACAGATTTAGTGACAGTAGTATGTCTGTATATGCATCCATTTTGTCCAAGGATTCTTCTGATATAGTGGCCCCAGCTCCTGTGCTCTGAGTGATTCTGGTTAAGCCTGGGAAATCACCAAGGAAAAAAAGCAAAGAATTTGTTCAAGAACACAGTGGCTTATGCTTATGTACATAGAAACAGATGTGCAAATATAAATACACAGAAACTTAAGAAAACTTTTTTTTTCTTTTTTTTTGTTTTTCATCAGATAAAGGAGTGTGACAATTGTGGTAAGACAGATAAAAAGAAAGAGCACTGACATTTTTCATTTGGGAAAGTCAAGCCATAACCAGTTATTTAATTCTAAAATTACTGAACTGTGTTCTGATGTCTTAGGTTGCTATATTTTAAGAGATTACATTACATTTTACTGAATTATGTTTCTCAGGGAAATCAACAACTTTCAATTTTCTGTGTTCACTCCTAGAACAGAAGTGTTGATGAATACCAGCACGTATGAATCTTACACAAAAATGACTTATACCACTGAAATTACAGCCATCATCACTGTCGAAGTAGAAGAAGTAGAACCAAATAAACATCATAGATGAATTTTATGAAATGGTTGAATCTTAAACATAGTGTGTCTTCCTCTCTTAGTTATCCAGAGCATGAGATGTTGTGAAAGGCACTGTAGCTTCTTCTTTTCCTATTCAACGGGCTTCCCTCCAACTCTGCCAATTTTTCATTAATTTTTCCCTAAATTCAAGCAGATGCTGAGTATTTTATCAGTTTGCTTTTACATGCTGGGGTGAATTTTATTTTGAACACTAAATGAAATGCACAATATTTGCCAAATTTCTAATGGTGGCTTTCCTTTCATGAGGAAGTGACATGTTATAATCCTTGTATTGGTGTTCAGAGAATATACTGAATTTGACTTAAAAGTTCAAAACCAAAGCACAGCACAGGCTATAATTTAATCTGAATAGAGGCTTTTTTTCCCTCATACCAACAAAACTGTAATGGTTTGTTTCCACATACGTAGGATATAATGGTTCACTTGTGGCATATATTTTCTATAGACACTTCCTATAAGCAATTTTTGAAAATATTTTATTTTTATAAAATGTTTCCAGTGGGGACATATACTCTGCAAACCAAATCAAAGCAAAACAAAGCAGAACAAATCAACATCTTTTAATATCTACGATTATTACCATATTGAAGCAAAGTAAACTTGAAATAAAATGTAAAAAAATAATAATAATTCAAATTTAGAAATACAAACAGAAAAAAAGAGAATCATCACATTACATTTATACGTGAGTATAAAAACATCTGAATGAAAAGAAATATTGTAAATGGCTTGGATTACCAAAAGATTGACTGAGAAAGTGGTTTATGATTTTCAGATACATTTTGGTTAAATACATGTCCAGTTTTTTATTGATGCACATTTATTTTCTGCACATTTATGTTACGTGGGCTACAAAAAACCCTGCTGTGTCTTCAGTGCCACAGGGCACAGCGTTACAAGGGCAGGTAGAGCTGAGGGGCACCCTGAACTGAGTAAGCTATTTAAAGGAACTACTTCACCGATGAGGTAAAATTCCAGCCCAGATCTCCAGCATTGCAGTGGAAGAACAGCCCAGTCTGGCTTCCAGAGGAGTTGTATATTGAAAAACCCTAGGGTTGTTTTTTTTTGTTTTTTTTTTACCCTATGAAAAATAGGGTAGTCCTAATACTAAATGACATTTTTTGAGCTGTTTTGCTTTTTGTTCTCATGTTTCTGCTCAGTTTCTATTTCTGTCAAAGGCACATCTTTTGCCATGCTGAAGTTGTTACTTTCGTTCACTTGTTTCTACAAACCACAGTCTAAGCTTATAGGATAAATCCTGAGTAAAAAACATCCTCCCCCATCTGTAATGCAAATCCTTAGAATGCCACAAGCTGATCCTCTGTAGGGTGAATGGACATGTGCCACTCTGTGAAATTACTGATACTTTTTTTTCAAAAAATCTCAGATAACTTCAATCAAATGCTCAAAACTGTTTCCTAAGAGACTGAGATCATTGATTAAGTGCTGAAATTCTGCACAAAGTACGCTTCTTACTTCATATTTTAAATTACATTAGAGTGATGAGCACAGTTGTAAATTTTGTAAATTACTAAAACCAAACCCTGTGTTCTCAGGCTGCTGTTCCCACTTGAAGAATCACATCATTAACAATTAACAGTTTGAGCCGTGTGCCTTGGCACATCCCTACTTGTTCATCAGCACAATAATGAAGCTGTTTACAGTGAAGAAAAAAAGAAAAATATCATATGTAGGAAAATCAGTAGTACAAACATTGGAGGTCTACACGTTGTCTTCTTTCTTTAGCAAATCTGAGCAAGAAGAGTTCCAGTGATGCTGCAAAGGGAGCAGATAAACACAAGATAAATATGCCCCTAAAAGCAAAATTTTAATTGTTTGTAGCATGCAATTACTGGGTACCTCAGCGAGCCACATGTCTGCCTGTTCTTTTCAATTAAAGAACGCAGAGGAAAAAGAAACCATTGAAGAGACGGTCACTGGCTGACTTGCACCATGCTTTTTATCATCAGCAAAGTAGTGGAGGAATCTATTCTCTCATAAGAGGACCAATACTAAATGATTCAGTTAGGGATTTCCATGACGGCATATGCACTGGTAACTCCCAGGTGGGAGAAGTCAACCCCAGCAGAAGCGTGTTCAATCTCATGAGAGAAGGGTTTTTCTATATGAAGGCAAAAGTTCATTTGACTGATGCCGAAGAGGCCGAAGTTTTCGGGCTGGAGCTGCATAGATTTTGATCTATTTGTTCTGTTCCCTGACCAGGGGAGCACCTGGAAGGATATCTCTTGTCAACAGTTATCCTGGACTTGGATCTGATTCTGTGCATGGAAGCACAATTGTGCAAAGTAAAGCAGTGGAGTATCTCTGCTTGTGAACTTTATTAAGGAGTGTTTGCACAGAGGGAGAAAAAAGCCAAATACCTGTTCTGCAGTTAATAGCAGAGAAAGTTTGAACTGTGGAATAAGAACACACTTGTACCCACTTTTCTCTTTACCTAGAGTTAAAAGCAGAGTTCGTTGACAGGATGCTGTGAAAAAACATTATCTTAATTTTTGGCCTGTCTCCATTCAGATGGTGATGTGGATATAAATTAAGTCTATTGTGGCAACAATAGCACATCCATTTCTTGAACCTTTATGGTTTCAATATGGTTTTGGATGAACACGAGGGGTGCAAGTAATTACTCTATCCCAAGGCACAGACAAAACAAATACAAGTATCTGAATAATTCTTTTTACACAAAGTCACAGTTTTTAATGCATTTACTCATACAGTTTCTTCCTATAAGACTCTAACTAAATTATCTATAATTCCGTAGGAAAGAATTTGTATCTACATTTTGCATGCTGAGTTCGAGCACTGATATATCTATGAAAAAACATGATATAAGCAATGGATGTTACACAGAACATGTTCACAGTATCATAGAATCATATAATTGTTTGGGTTGGAAGGGATCTTCTAGATCATCTAGTTCCAACCCCTCTGCTCCTGGCATGGACACCTCCCCCTAGACCAGGCTGCTCAAAGCCCCATCCTGCCTGGCCTTGAATGCCTGCAGGAAGGGGGCATCCACAGACTACCTGGGCAACCTCACGGTGAAGAATTTCTTTCCCATATGTAGTGTAAATCTACCATCTTCAAGTCTAAAGTCCTTTCCCTTTGTCCTGTAACTGTACGCCCTTATAAAATGTCCCTCCCCAGCTTTCCTGTAGGTCCCATTCAGATACTGCAAGGCGATTATAAAGTCCCCCTTGAGCCTTCTCTTCTTCAGGCTGAAGAGCCCTAGCTCTCTCAGCCTGTTCTAATAGGGGAGGTGTTCCAGCCCTCTGATCATCTTCATGGCCCTCCTCTGGAACCACTATAACAGCTCAATGCCCTTCTCGTATTGGAGGCTCCAGAACTGGATGCAGTACTTCAGGTGGGATCTCACAAGGGCAGAGTAGAGTGGCAGAATCACCATCCTCAACCTGCTAGTCATGCTTCTATTGATGAAAACCAGGATATAGTTGGCCTCCTGGGCTCCAAGAGCACATTGCTGGCTCATGTTGAGTCTTTCATCAACCGACACCCCCAAATCCTTCTCCTCAGGGCTGCTCTCAAGCCATTCTCCGTCCAACCTGTATCTGTGCTTGTGATTGCCCTTGTGATTGTGCAGGACCTTGGACTTGGCCTTGCTGAACTTCATGAGGTTGGCATGGGCCCACCTTTCAAGCCTGTCCAGGTCCCTCTGGATGGCACCTGTTCCCTCTAGCGTGTCAACTGTACCACTCAGCTTTGTGTCATCTGTGGGCTTGCTAAGGGTGCACTCAATCCTGTTGTCCATGTCTCCTGCAAATATGTTAAACAGCATCAGTCCTAGCACCAATCCCTGAGATGCACCAATTGTCACCAGTCTCCATCCCCTAAACACTTCCTTTGATTCAAGATGCAAACAACCATGAGATACTAGGCCTGTTCTGTGTATTAATGAAAAACAGTGCGTTGAAAAACAAACTCTTTCATAGCAGTTCTTGTACTTCAACTGGAGAATAGATTAAAAGAATTTTTTCACAAGAAATGAGAGGGATGAGTCACCCGCAGATTATGCATCTAGAACTTAGATCTAGGCACTTTAAGAATCTTCCATTATCAGCAGAGAGAGAAAAATAATTTTGTCTTGTGATCAGAGTCCAACAAAGAGTATATTAACCCTTGTTTGATAGTGCACAATCTTCTCTCAAGTCATAATGTATCCTACAGGTGTCAGGTCATTCTTGACATGTTAGATATCTTAATTCAATATGGCTCCCACTCAACAAGTCTTCCCTTATGTTTTTGGAGGTGTATGGCTGGTGGAAAGAAAGCATTATTTATTTCCTTAAAAATATTAGCAGTCTTCTCTTGTATACCTGCCCAATTTTATACTTATTGACAATTCTAATACTATTCCTTGCTTTATTTTACTTTAAGTTGTATTATAGATTCCTATTTCAAACTGATTCAAGACCTTATACGCTGCTTACCTATTTACTGTTTTACTGAAAAATTGTTTGCAACCCTTCTTTATAAATACAAAATACAAATCAATGAAATACTAAAAGCAACTCTGTGTTAACACTTCACTTTCTGAAAAATCATCCCAATTACATATTTTGTAACAATTTTATGTTATGAACACTTTCTTTGAATTTCCCATTATTGCTATTAATAATAATATGAATATGTCATCTTGGAGGTATTTATCTAGATTCTGTACTAGAGAAACACTGTAATATTCTTCTGGTCAATTATTAAATGTATCAAAGATAGTGCAATTTCAATATTTTGCTTCTATTCTGTACATCCATTAAAAAAAAAAAAAAAAACCTACAGGCATATGTCAAGTTCTTAGTCACCTATGTAGCTGTAGAAATAACACAGCATCAATCAATCTTGGAAACTGAGTTAAAGTTGGCAATTTTATTTTTCTGCACAGTCATTAAATATTTAATAATTCCCTTTGTCCTTCAGGGAATAAATTTAAGACAAATGGCTTCCTTTCTAAATGGTCTCAATTCTACTGAATGCCCCAAGTATGCCTTTCCTATGGTAAATTATAGTTGGTTCCACACATCTACTACCTGTTCTGCTTGGAGACCAAAATCAAGCTTGTCCAGATGTTTCTGTCTCTTTCACTTCTAGATAAGAATTCTTTGTGAGTCATTTTAAAATAGCCCACTTGTATCTATGTGTGTGTAGAAATTCTGAAAGAATGGTATCTTTTTAAAATCAAATATTTAAACTGGAGCATGTGTGGTTCTTTCTTTAAACTATTTAAAGTACTGAAGGAAATGTGCAATTGAAAATCACTGAGGAAAAAAAAAACAGAAAAAAAAACAAAAAGACCTTTACCAATTTAAAGCGTTTTCTATTTATTAAGAAACATTAGTAACATACATTTCAGTATGTATTTAATCTGGTTAAAAGATAATGCGTGTCCTAAACTTCCTCACGATATGGATTTTATAATCCATTTGTATGTCTGTATGAGTAATAATAATCTATTTTTGTTAAACACTAGTATTCTGAAACTGAGTCATTACTGAAAAATAATTCAGTAACATTTCAAACACTTCTGAATATAATTTCATTTTTGTTAATTGTCACCTATTTTAATTAGATCTTCTGTGATGAGGGAAGCAAGTTCATGCTGTGTTCATGGGAAAGCTGATATGAAAATGTAAAATCTACAATACTAAACAGCAAATCTCAGAATTACAGTCATAGTATCTATATATTCTATAAAATAATTTTATTTGTTTAATAATTAAAACAGTTAAAAATAGTAATGGCAATCTCTTTACTTGTGGATATTTCTAGGCATCCTGTTAGTGAATGGCGGAGAGCTGTCAAGCACCTGTTCAAAGCATGGGAGAAGGATAGGACTGGTGCCTGAGGATGTGCTTAACACTGTTTATCAAGATGCAAACAGCATAGAAAAATGTAGCAAACTGCTTCTCAGTGCATCTTTTTCATTTCTTCCTATAGTGTGAGACCTAAGGCAACTTAGACGCAGGGAATTTATGGCTCATGGCATTAGAAAGCAACTCAGGATATGTTCAAAGGGTTCGGAGGAGCCACAAGTATCAGATCCACAGATAATGCAGATTGTTGGATTACAATGTGGGTAGGGTTATTGCCTTTGCCAAGATTGCTACTGTTGCACATTTATTTTCCAGGGAGGACAGAAATCTTACCAGACAACCCCCAGACAACAGGGTCAGAAGCACTGATGCACACACACAAGAATAAAAGAAAGAATAAGTAAAGGGTTTGGTGGTGGGTCTTTTTCAGAGCGCTCACAGCCTTTGAAATTTCCTCACTAAATACGTTCTTTCTAAAAGGTGTTTTTGTACCAAAATAGAATGCATTATCCAGTCAGTCTCCATGGTAACTTTGTTTCTTATTAAATGGAAGAGGAAAAAAGCCTAATTAACTCATATGACCTTTTATTTGTTGAAGTGTTAAAGCTATACCTTTAGTATGTCTGCTGAATATTGAAATGCTCCATTTCCCTTTGGCTGTTTTCCTCTTTTAAGAATTACAGCTCCTTCACAATAAATTTAGATCATCATGTGCAAACAGCAAATGGTGTATCGAGGGGGAGAACGACGCCTCTCTGCCTCTTGAAGCTTTTCTTAAGTTTCAGTTTTTAAGATACTTCACCTTGGCTCTGCAGGAATGCTCAGGAATTATGATCCTCATTCCCTTCATAAAATCCAAAGTGACAGGCTTTCAACAACAATGAACTTAGTCAAGAGTGTTTCCTTAAACAATTAGTTTAACCCTTTAATTCAAGCCTTTCAAAAGCAAGCTAGAGCAAGATCAATAAAAAGGAAAGATAAAATAGAGCACATAAGATAAAATAAGGGCCTAACTGAAAGAGAGAGGTCAAGAAAATACACGAGTCTGATTATAATTTACACTGTGGCCTCTTTACATTACTCAAAGTGTAGTAAGCATCTACTCTATTTGTATATTAAAACAGCCCTGGGAAATAATTCAAAGAATACTGGAGTCAATATTAAACAAAAAAATGAGATATTCTTCAAAATTTAACTATTTCTATAAAAATAAATTTATAACAGAGAGAAAAAGAATAACTGAAGAGTTGAACTTGGAGTTTACTTCCTGACTTTTTCACAAAAAAATCTGGATGCTTGATTCTGTGCCCAGATCTCCCTGACATTCAAAGGAGAATTACTTATAAGTTTAGCAAACAGTTGGGCAACTCTGGCAGAGACAGAAAATTTTACCCAAAGTTGCTGTGTGGCCTTTGGCTATGCTTAGCCTGATGTTGACTGGGGAAAACATCATTATGAGTGAGAATAAGAATAGGAAGGAAGAGGAAAACTGCCAGGTTTACTAACTAGAGGCACTCCAAGGGAATGACTAAAACTATACATGTATATGTAGGTGTCTCCTCTCCCCACAGCATCCAGAAGGACACCTGCTAGACACTCATCATTAATCCATCAACAGACAACAGCAGGCAGCAGAATGATGTTGCTCATCCAGGGCATGATGCTAAACTTGCTGGTTTGCTGACATGCCTGGTAGCACTTTGTGCATCTGTTGGAGTAGGGCTCCTGTGGCTCCTCTTTGATGTTCTCACTACACACAAGGACACACCTTGTCATCATGTGCTTTCATGACCAAGAAGGCCAATGGGATGCTGGGGTGCATCACAAAGAGCATGGCCAGCAGGTTGAGGGAGGTGATCCTCCCCCTCTACTCTGCTCAAGTGAGGCCACGTCTGGAGTGCTGTGACCAGTTCTGGGCTCTTCTGTTTAAAAAAGACATGGATCTCCTAGAAAGAGTCCAGTGGAGGGTGACAAAGTTGATGAGGAGTCTGGAGCATCTCTCATATGATGAAAGGCTGAGAGACCTGGGGCTGTTCAGTTTGGATAATAGAAATTAAAAAGGTGATCTCATCACTGTTTGTAAACATCTAAAGTGTAGGAGTCAAGTAAATGAGGGCAGACTCCTTTCAGTGGTGAGCAACAATAGAATAAGGGGTAAGAACGTGGCACTAGGGAAGTTCCACTCTAACACAAGGAAGAACTTAACTGTCAGAGTGATGGAGAACTGGAACAGGCTGCCTAAGAAGGCTGTGGAGTCTCCTTGTCTGTAGATATTCAAGACCTGTCCAGACACCGAACCGTGCGACCTGCTGTAGGGAACTTGCTTTAGCAGGGGCTTGGACTGGGTGATTTCTAGTGGTCCCTTCCAGTTGCTACAATTCTGTGATTACTCCAGTACTGCCATGTAGCCGATACAGAATACCAGAAGAAACGCTGTGTTTCTCAGAGAATATTGTCTTCTTGTTCCTTTTCTTTTTCTTTTTTTTTTTTTCCAAATAACCTGCTGTCACTGGTATTTAATTTATGTATGTGATTCCTGGTGACTCTAGTAAATAAAGATATTTGAAATGTCACTGCTCTGTGACTGCATTTGGCTTAAGTGAAGCTGGCTCAAGTAAACAAAAGGTCTAGGAAAAAAAAAAGTGTTTTAGAGCCATTGATTCTGAGTAATGCATAATATTCTCAGTAGAAACGTGACTCTTTCCTTATGTATTACAAGAGTTACCTTTGTTTAATATGCTGGCTCCAGAATGCACCTATTCTTTATATACATCTGCTGTGTGCACTCGTGTATCCTTCTACACAGTATAACACTCTTAGGTGTGAGCTGTTTTTTAGGATTGCCCCTTTCATTGGCCAGTTTATCTGTAGACTTAAGGTATTTTTGCAGTGAATAGAAAAAAAGAATTTTCATGCTTAGCATGTGTTGCTTCTGTTGACACAATGCCCTCTGGGATTAAGTGGACCATACCCCATGTACCTTGTTCTATGGATTATCCTTGGAAGTGCAGGCCCGTTACAAAGGATAAGGCAAAATAGTGACTTTTCATACAGTAGAGAGCACTCCTAAGTCTTACATTTAAAATAAAAATGAGAATATAGATTATGGAACTGGGACCTGGCCACTTGACAGAAGATCCGGGGAGGAATGAAAAACAGATGAAAATTGGCCTTGGGATTTGCAGGAGAAGCTTCCTGCTTCTCCTGTAGGATCTGGACAAAGTCCAAGGCAGCACAAATAGTCATAGAATCATAGAATAAATATATTTTCAAATAACAATCTTTAAACAGCAGAGAAACAGTTAAGAAATTTACCACGCATGAGCTGTTTCAGTCAGTCTGTTAGAGTATTGTTGTGTTATTATGACAACAGTGAAATAATGGAGAAGAATATAGGAGAAGGTCCTCTGAAGTCTGTAGAGGAGTCATGGAAAAAACAGAAGTGGCCTCTCAAGTTGACTGGTGCAGGCATTTAAGAGTATTGTGGTATGTAAATGCAATGATGTGTAGATGGGATAAGTGTCTACACCAGTGTACAGTGTTTAGCCTCTGATACAGAATAACTGTATTCACTCAAAACAAGTTCCCTCCGTGCAAGGAAGGGAAGCCATCCAGAGAGACCTGGACAGGCTGGAGAAGTGGGACCATGAAAACCTAATGAGGTTCAACAAGGCCAAGTACAGGGTGCTGTATTTGGATCAGGGCAATCCCAGGCATTTATACCAACTGGGTAGGTAAAAACCTACCCAGAATCAAATAAGCTAACAGTGTGAGAACTCATGGATTGAGACTTCCAACCGTCTTTCTTCTGCTGTGGGCCATAGTCCTGGGCACAGTACACCAGATGAGAGTTCATGAAGGCGAAGCAGAGGGGGATTATCTCCTCCCTCTCCTTAGTGACCACTCCTCTGTTGCTGCAGCTTAAGATACCATTGGCCCTCGAGGCTGCAAGAGCACACTTATGGCTCATGCCCAGCTTTTCATACATCAGGACCCCCAAGTACTTCTTCACAGGGCTACTCTCAATGAGTTCTTCTACCAGTCCATGCCAAATTCATTGCTGGCAGGACAGTACAAGAAGCTGAGAAGTCCTTAACTCAGTGCAAGCACTGCTCAGCATTAACTAAAACAGCAGTGTGCTATAAATGTCATTCTCATCCCAAATAAAAAACATAGTGCCATGTCACCTACTGTGAAGAAATTAACTCTGCCAGTCAAAACCAGGACAGATACGTAACTGATGATTTATATCTTGAAACTATATATCTTGTGTTTCATACCCCAGAGCATGAAATGTCAACAGGAATACAGGTGTGAAGGTTTTGGAGGTATACAGGATGGTAAGAGACTAATCTATTCCTTTTTTTTTTTAAATTATTCTTTCCCTCCCAAGTGATCTCTCAACAGGACCATTACAAGGTTTATGCTTAGAGGAAACTAGTCCTCTAGACAAAGAAAGTGCAGGAGCAAATCAACATCTAGAGGACAAGGACTGGGAATGGTCTGCTCAGTTATATACTCATGAGCTTTCCAGTGTCCTAGACACGAAAAAAAGCCTTGTCAAATGAATTAATGGGAGAAAGGACAATCCAGAGCACAGCAGCACAAGATACCAACTTCAGGTTGATGTAGGATTTTCTGATATCTTTGAGTGTCTGCAAAAACATCTGACAGATACATGGGAAGGAGGCTGAGGCTGAACATTCCCAGTGTGCTTGGGACTATCACAAACTGCAGTATTAGACAGGCTAAGTATTGCTTCCAGAGACTTAGCTGGGTATCCTTATACGCAGATTCAGCATGTCTGATAAGTAGAAGATATGCATTTTCTCATAAAAGACCACTCTATACTTCTGAAAATTATGTTTTCCTTCTCCTGGATTCAGTTGGAATCATGGAAATATTTGTGCTGCTCTCCAGAACACAGAAAAGAGCTATAAGACTGATTCATCGTATTCTGAATTTAATTGTGTGCTTTTGATCATCTCATTCTGAGGAATGACATAATCACACCTGGGCTCAAAGTGATGCACTAGCACTGTGATGCTGCAGCAAATTTGCTCTTTCTGTTACTGGTTCTCAAAGTGGTGAGTCATAGATTGCATCAGCATGCTGCAGAGCTGGATTGGTGTGGATCCTGAGTCACTGTGGAAAGCAGTTTCCTAAGAGAGGAAGGCATTAAAAATGCATACAAACTGAAGACAAGCTAGGATGTGATCTAGAATCTGGAATGGCCTTGCTAAATATGCCACAAGGTCCTACAGGGTAGCTGGCATTCCAAATACTCCCCAGATAACCTTCAGCGTGTGAAGATGACTAGGAAGACCAGAAGGTTCTGTATGAGCTTGAAATAAGTGAGGAAGATCAAACTTGGCCTTCCTTGCTGACATGTCATTTGGGGACAATCAAACAGGTAGCATAGACATTGGATGGGAAAGCACTTTCTCATGGGATTCTGCTGTCTGTTATTCACTATCCACACTGGAGATACATCTGGCTCCAGACCCCACAGGACCAAAGAATTATAGTGGCTGGCATTACAGTATGTGTGAAACATTGTAGACGTTTGCAAGACAGTAGTAGTTCAGAGAAATATATGGAGAATCATTCGCAAAATATGTCAGATATGTGATGTGGCTACTGTATACCAAGGATGCTTAGACCAGAACAATACCTCTATACCTTGCAGATGATCTGGATGGGAAGTCACTCTCCCTAAACAACCATCCTCAGAAAGTTCTGATTTTGAATGAAAACTGATTTGAAAACTCCGTGCCTGTAGCTGTCAAACTCCATCAATACAAGAAACATTTAGAATATTAGAGCGCTCACTTTCCTGCAGAATGTAATGAGTAACTCTGGGACAATTCCACTTCCTTTCTGCCATTATGCATTCTGTATCCATTTCAAACAGCAATTACAGATATGATTCAGGTCAGGCGTGGCTCTGTGGAGGAGTGATGTTACAATGAATGCTCATGTAATAGCATTTTGTAACATTGCAATACTTTTGTTATACTGTTGTTTTTACAATAGAAATATATATATATAGTCTACGCACAACAGTAGGTAATTCCACCAAAACCAAATCTTCAAATATTTCAGAGCAATATTTTGTTAACGTAAAGAAAACAATCATAGTGCAGTGTCCAACAACCTCATCCTGGAACATAGTCTTTGTTACCTCCTCTAAGCCACAGCTTGTTCCACAAGATTGGAAAGGAATTTCTGAGTCATCAGCTACAACAGATTCTTCTGTTATGCACAAATTAATATCTTTCTAGAACTGAAATGCTGACAAATCTTCAGGTTTTGTCCCTCAAGTTTCCAAACAACCTGTATAAGGGCTTTTAGAAATAATCTAATCTTCAGTAAATGAATTCATGGACCATTCATACATACGGCAAAGCATGTAAGTCATCCACAGTTTCTACCTATAACTAACTATAACAGCTATAACTGTAAATAACTTCCAGGTTAAGTAAAACCTTAGAGCTGTCTCTATGTGGCACTACACTTTGTACTATTAACATGCTTGTTGCTTACTCTCTATTCTTCACGGCCATTATGTTTTCCTGTATCCTGTTAGATCCTGATCTATGCAGCTAAACCTATGCTTTATCTTGCCAGCAAATTAATATATCCTGTGGGGTTCCTTCTAACATCATTATCTTCCTTTTCAATTTGAAAGTGCTTCTGAATGCTCAGAGTACTTTTCAGTCTCAAACTTTTATTTTTATTCAGTGATGTTAAGATTCTCTGTTACTTTTTCATGATGGTTGTCACACTATTGTGTGATTATTCTTATTGATCTCATCTAAGTAATTTGCAGTGAGATATCACTTACCAAGAATGCCTTTATATTTCACGTGAAATGCAGAAAGTACCATCTGCTTCTGGTTTATATGCTAAGTAAGAACTTACCAAGTACATGCATTTTGGATGAGGATCATTTCTTCAGTGATAAACTTTGTTTATAAAACACTCTTTGATCAGAAAGTGTAGATTCTTCTCTATAAATTCACAGAATAAAATAATTGAATAATTGAATTGTATTTCTTTATAAGCAAAGTTTAAATAAAATATTACTGGAAGAATGTTCAGTCACTTCTACATTTTTTTATTTTTCAGTAGAGGATTAATTATGTGTGTTACTGTTAGAAGCTGATCTAAATTAATTTAACCTAAGGCTTCTAACAATAATGTAGTTGAAATAATTTTAATTATTATCATTCTTATTGGAGACAGTCAAATATTTTTTTCATTAAAATCTGTGACTTGTTAAATGAGCTAAGACATATTTTAAAAACGAAATGGCATTAAGAGTGAACATGCCATCCATTATATGGAGAGGCAGCATATTATATTTACATTTTTTTGACATTGTGCTATAAATCAGGTTCAAATTCTGATTTAAATCAAGATCATGTACTCCATGATTGTCATAGTTTGCACACTATAGTTTAAGAGCGAGGCATGTAGCATCTTAGGATACCCTTGAAAATAAAAAATCATCCATTATTTACAGTACAGACAGTCCTGTCTTTTGGTTACCTACATGGGTACATGGTAAGATACAGGCATGGCCGTGACACCACTTTGATGTTGCTCTGGCACAAACTCAAGGTGCAAACTTCAGCCTAAAATCAACTCTTTGATAAGGAGATGGATTCTTTGCTGGGGCATCCTAACAGACATCAGAGGAGGCTCTACTGAGGCATTTAAGCAGAGCTTTAACCAACAGCTCTCATGTGGGCTGGACACTGGTCTCATTATCTCTTGGCCCTAAGCCCAGGTAGGCAAAACCCCAGGAATGGAGTGATGTGCTCAGAGGCCTGAAATTCCACATCGACTGTGATGGAAGAAATGGCATTGTTCAGTGTGAAAAAGTGCCCCTGGATGACAATTAAACCAGTGGTACTCTTCAGTGATATTAGCTGAATGAGATTGATGTCTATTGCTGAGTAAAAGAAGATTAGTTGGTTCCTGACTAGCTATTTTCCTATTTGAAATAGGTCCAAAGAAGAAACAGCCAGTAGAAATCAAAGAATCATAGAATAACAGGTTGGAAAAGATCTCCAAGATCATCCAGTGTAACTGTCCACTTGTCACTAATATTTCCACACTAAATCATGTCCCTCAATAAAACATCTAAGTGCTTCTTGAACACCTCCAGGAACAATGACTCCACCACCTCCCTGGCAGTCTATTTCAGTGCCTGACCACTTTTTTGGAGAAGAATATTTTCCTAATGTCCGACCTGACTCTTCCCTAGTGCAATTTGAGGCCATTTCCTCTGGTCTTATCACTGGTCACAGGGGAGAAGCCACCTCCCACCTAACTACAACCTCCCTTCAGGTAGTTGTAGAGAGCAATAAGGTCTCCTCTGAGCCTCCCAACTCCCTCAGCCTCTCTTCATAAGGCTTGTGCTCTGAACCTCTCACCAGTTTAATTGTCCTTCTCTGAACACATTCCAGGGCTTCAATTTTTTTCTTATAGTGAGGAGCCCAAAAATGAACACAGTACTCAAGGTGCTGCCTCATCAGGGTTGAATACAGGTGGACAATTACTTCCCTGTTCCTGCTGGCAGCACTATTTCTGATAGAAGCCAGGATGCTGTTGGCCTTCTTGGACACCTGGGCACACTGCTGTCTCATGTCCAGCTGAGTATCAACCAGTTCCCCCCAGATCAATTTCCTCTACACAGTCTTCCAGCCACTGTGCTCCAAGCCTGTAGCACTGCCTGGGGTTGTTGTGACCAAAGTGCAGGACCTTGCACATAGACTTGTTAAACTTCATCCCATTGGCCCGGTCATCCAGCCTGTTCAGATCTCTCTGTAGGGCCTTGCTACTCCCAGGCAGATTGATACTTCCTGATAACTTGATGTCATATGCAAACTTACTGACAGTGAACTCAATGCCCTTATCCAGGTCATCAATAAAGATACTGAATAGGAGAGACTCCAGTTCCCTAGGGAACACTGCTCATGACTGACGGCCAGCTGGACTTAACTCCATTCATCAGCACTGTCTGGGCCTGGCCATCCAGACAATTCTTTACACAGCAAAGAGTGTATCCATCCAAGCCACAGACTGCTAACTTCTCCTAGAGAATACTGAATCACAGAATCATCAAGGCTGGAAAAGATCTTCAAGATCATCCAGTCCAACCATTCACCCATCACCAATAGCTCTCACTAAACCATGTCCCTCAACACAAAATCCAAACGTTCCTTGAACGCCTCCACGGTCAGTGACTCCACCACCTCCCTGGGCAGCCCATTCCAGTGCCTGGCCACTCTTTCAGAAAAGTAGTATTTCCTAATGTCCAGCCTAAATCTCCTCTGGTGCAGCTTGAAGCCATTCCCTCTGGTCCTATCACCAGTTACACGAGAGAAGAGGCCAACCCCCAGCTCACTACAACCTCCCTACAGGTAGTTATGGAGAGCAACAGGGTCTCCCCTGAGCCTCCTCTTCTCCAGACTGAACAATCCCAGCTCCTTCAGCCGCTCCTCATAAGACCTGTGCTCCAGACCCCTCACCAGCTTTGTTGCCCTTCTTTGAACCCGCTCCAGGGCCTCAATGTTTTTCTTACAGTGAGGGGCCCAAAACTGGACACAGTACTTGAGGTGCGGCCTCACCAGAGCTGTGGGAGGCAATGTCCAGCTGAGTCACTCAATCATAAGAAGGAGGTTGAGTTAATCAAGCAGGACCTGACCTTCATGAACCCATACTGTCTGGGCCTGACCCCCCAGCTGTCACACACATGCCATGTGATCTTACTCAAGATGATCTATTCGATAACCTCCCCTGGCACTGAAGTCATACTGACAGGCCTGCAGTTCCCCAGGGAAGTTATGACCCTTCATGTGGATGGGAGTCACACTGACAAGCCTCCATTCCTCTGGGTGGGACCTCTGTGGTTTGTGCTATAATTTCGCAAACTTTGGATGTTGGATTAATTTATTTTTATTTATTAATTTGTTATGAAATATTTTCCTAGGTAATGTGAGTGTCTTAATGCTGACTATGTTCTTCTTGTTTCGGTTTTCCCAAACATCACAAAACAGCACTGGAGGTGAAGGGACTGATGTGATAAATTGATGAGAATTACTAAAAACACCACAGTGCACCATAAAGAAAACAATAAGGAAAAGAAGATACAAGTAGAGAAGGACTCTTACCTTTTCTCAGATTTCTTCTGTGAGAGAAAACTCTTTATTAAAAAGTGGTGAGCTGAAAAGGGGCTTGAAATTGCAAGCAAGAAAACTGCCTCTGGCTTTTTCATTGTTGCTGCATTGAGAGAAAAATGACTTTGTCCTCACTTTTTGTAAATAAAAAGGACAGTATCAAAGGTACCTGGCTTCACCTTCTCCTGACAGAAATAAGCCACAGGACCCCAGACGTTGTGTAAATGCAGGAGTCAACAAGGGCAGTGATATTTATGCCTCTTCTGTTGGTATCTGTTTGCATTTCTGATAATTTTTTTCTATGTTCTGTCCTTGAAGAAATGGTAATGTTTTAAAACAAAGAATATTTGATCATCCAACTGCTGATGTTTAATCTGGGATAATTTTTTATCATGAAAAGCCAGTTTCTTCACAACACTGCTCTTTCTTGTTCAAGTATTTGCATCCCCGAGAATATGTCTCACATTGCTTTACTTTGAGATTACCTTGAATGTGTTTCTAAATTTCCCTTAGTTTTCCGGGGAGGTGTTGGCATCTCTACAGAGCATTTCTTATCTCCATCATAGTTTTTTTAACTCCTTGTTCTAATTTGGTTAGAGTGTTGAATTGTAGCTGGATGGTAGCAACTCAGATTTTGAATTGCCAACCAGACACAATCCCAGCAAATAAAGTAGCATGTGTTATGCTGCCTCATACTGTATTATTCTGGTCTAATGAATGGTTTTGGTGAAATCGACTATAATGTGGATACTAGGATATGTCCTGCTGTTCATGTATTTGGTGAGATGCTCTTCATTTCCACTAGTATTAATCTGAAGCATGTGTATTGGTGAAGAATGTACCTTTGCCTCATTCAAGCTTTAATTTGGAGTAATTGAAAAGTACTTAGTCATTAAATACAAAATTCCTCATTTTATGAAGCATCCCCTTTTTTAGAGGGGAAACACAAGATGTGCTTGTTCTATGATTTGATTCCTTTTCTAGTATTTATTCTTCTGAGACACTTTTGTTTTCCTTGACTTCTTGTTCTGTTCTCAAAAACATATGATAATCTCACTTTGCTCCCCTACTGCTACTGTTTTCAAGTGGCTGCTGTTGTAAGCAGCCTGCCTGCTGAGACATAGTGTATTTAACACCTGAAGCTATCTTAGGGACCTAACTTCTGTACAGAATACGAACAATTGTGGATAGGCCAATGGGTATGGATGAATTAAACCCAACCCAAAACTTCAGATGGAAAAGAGTGTTAGGGGTTTTTTTGTTTGTTTGTTTGTTTGTTTTTGCTTGTTATTTTGCTTGCTTGCTTGCTTTTTAGGGTATGGCAAGTATTAATCACCAAAAGCATTTCTAGGCTTTGTGTAAACTTGGGAAATGTTTTAAAAGATTCTTCTGATTGTTCACACAATCAAAGTATGCATTTACTAATAAGGCATTATTTACAGCACTTGATTTCTGTGATCATTTTGTCCCACTGCACTACTGCAATCACAATTGCCAGTGTTAACATTTCAAAACCTGTAAATGAAGCTCTAATTATCATCAGCTCAATTTAAAAGTAATGATGCTTTAAAGATTTTCATTCCTTTATTTGTTGTCTGATTGCTAAACTGTCTAGATAAATTTGAACGTGTATTCAAACTTTTCTCCACACCCACAAAACATAAAAGCTTTCCATCTTTGAAATGAAAGCCTGGATTCTGGAATATTCAGATAAATTTGGGAGGCATGACTATATTACAAAGAGATATAGAATGACAGACAATGGTCCTCATCCACTCCGCTTTCAGAGACACCACCTGACCTAGAGATGTCACCAGCACAAAGAAAGAAAGCACAAGAATGGCTTTTGTTTCTTACTGGAAAAAGGGAGTATACAGAGGAAAACTTCATTCACACATTTAGACATATTTCAATTCTGAATTTCAGCTCTATTACATAAAATGCATAAAAGTTTGATTTTTACTGTTTTTATAACCCATTGCTTTTATAATACTACACAAGAACCTGAATTTTAGCACATTGCAGCTTTTCTCAGAAATGGAATACATCTCTCAAGATTCACAGCACCTAAGTTTACACAACTAAAATCCTGATATAGACATTCTTTTTTGCTCTATGGTGAGGGAAAGCAGTTGTATGAGGTCACTCTGAAAGTAATACCATGGAAACTATAACAGATACAAAGAGAACAATAATACTCTTTGATAGAACAACTTGTCAGCTACAAATGTATTTTTCAAAATAGCCATCACCATTAGCTATGCTTTTTTGCCACTGATGAACAAGAGCCTGCATGCCAGGCACAAGAGAGAGTGAGTCACTGTTTCACAGATTCTATGATGGTGTAATTGCTAGGAAAATGTTGCCCACACAGCACATCTTTCATCAGCCCAAGGGGCCAAATCCAGACCATTCTGTGGTGTAGCAGGGCAGTCCACCCACGGTCTCCATTGCTCCATGGTCTTCAAACTGGTATGGAGCCTGGCATTATCATGTAGCAAGAGAAAGGCTGTCTTCTTCTCTGATGTTACTCTGAAAGTTCAAGAATTTGACTTAGTCAGAGTTGTTATGTAGCAATCAGAGTTAATGGTTTGTCTGGCTTCCAGAAAATTCAGGAGGAGCACCCCTTTCCTATTCCAAAAGACAGTGCACATCATTTTAATCACTGAGGACTGCATCTTGAACTTTTTCTTCAATGGAGAATTCACTTGTTGCCACTCCATGGACTGCTGTTCGGTTTCCAGCCTGTATTGGTGGTACCACATCTCATCACTTGTAATGATGCAATCAATCACCTTCAGCCTCATTATGGTTCATTAAGAGATGACAGACTCACATTTAGTATTCTTTCTGTTCCTATGTGTACATTTGTGGGACTGATCTGGCACAAACTTCATGATATTCTAACTTTATCACCATTCCAATCCACTGAAGCTACTATTCAGATCCGTATACAGTTTCCTAGTTGTAATTTGCCAACTCACATGGATGAGTTGATGGAGGCACTCTCCATTTTGTGGTGTGACAGCTGTGCATGATCATGGTTTCTTTCAAATTTCTGTCAGCATTGCTGAAATACACCACCCACTGCCTCACTGTTCTCACATCCTCTGGCTTCCACAGATAATCACCAAACAAGCATTGATGAATGTCAATGGATTCCACTTTTTCTACATGGAGGATTTCAGTACCAAACCTTTGCTTCACAGTTACTTTCGCGTCACATACCATTCTGTCAGACTGCCCCTCTGCTGCCATCTGTCATAGAATCATAGAATGGCTTGGGTTGAAAAGGACCACAAAGACCATCTAGTTTCAACCCCTTGCTATGTGCAGGGTCGCCAACCACCAGACCAGGCTGTCCAGAGCCACATCCAGCCTGGCCTTGAATGCCTCCAGGGATGGGGCATCCACAACCTCCTTGGGCAACCTGTTCCAGTGTGTCACCATCCTCTGTGGAAAAACTTCTACCTAATATCTAACCAAAATCTTCCCTCCCTCAACTTAAAACCATTCTTCCTTATCCTACTACTATCCAGCCTCATAAACAGTCTTTCTCCTTCCTGTTTTTAATCACAAGATTGTCTTTTTCTGCTCTATTTGTAGACATGACCAGTTCACAGGACTGAAGAGGCAGCAGCTTTTTTTGGTGCAGAACATGGGAGGGGAACAATAGTGAAAGGAGACATCAATATAGGGAACCCAAGGTATACAGCCTCAGGTGATGCAGCTGTAGGATCAAACTCTTTCAAAAAAGTGACCCTAGAAAGCGTTCTAATAGCTTTTTCCAATGTATAGCAGAATCTTCATTCAGATTTTAAGTTGTGTAAATTAATATGGGGTAGAGGTGTGGTACATACTTTATAATATCTAATTGTGTATTTAAGAACACTGGTTTCGTATCACTGAATGATATTTTGCCAGAAAAAGAAGTAATCCTTTATTTCTGTAGGTGCAATAGCAGTCCTAAAAAAGAAACAGTTTAGAAATACACTGAAAATTTTTCAGTGTCTCTGAAAATGCTTGTGGTTGTTTATACTCCAAAATATACCAAGCTCCCATTTAGATCTCTCAGATTTGAGTAGCTATCAGACTCAAAATGCCCATAAACCTTCAGTAGACACTCAAATACCATATTATTTTATTTCACATGCCTTTTATATACCACATGTAATCATCTATTTTTAATAAATATATTTTTAAATTTCAGTAAATGTTCAACAAGAAACCACTGATTGTGTAAAAATAGCTTTGTTTCTAAGACTGACTGTACATACATACTACAGGAAAACAGTTTTAAAGTGAATAATCTAAAACCGGGTATAACTTTCAAAATAATATCTTGAATAATTAATGTATTTTCAGATTTATTTTAAAATGGACTGTGCGCTACTTGAGATTTTCAAGTTTAGAAGCCTTATTACTTAAAGTTTCTACTTATAACTATAGGTTATAGGTAGATTACTTACATAACGTATATATAAACTATAACATAGACCACCCCTTTCAGATTGAAAAATGTGTAAGGAGAAGATGAGTCATCTTCATACCATTGTGGAGAGTGCTATTTTAAAAATAATAATAATAACAGAAGAATTGGAAGCATAGTAAAGATGAGACAGGAATGTGATAGGGAATCACAGTAAAATAACAAACATGGCTGGATGTTCTTTGTTAAATATATATGCTCTTCAGGGAAAAAATATAAAGGAGAAATAAAAATTAATCTACTGGGTTAGCCCTATAAATGATAATGAATTGAGAAATTATTGTACAGACCAAGTAGAGTCTGCTTAAGTCAGAAATTGTTTGAGGAAAAATTTAAAAAAAAAACATTCAAAAGATTAAATGTTTTATGTGGTATCTGAGGATTTGCTGTGAACTGAAACAGGAATACCTGAAATATCACTAGAAAGAAATAACTGGGAATTGTGTAATGGTAGGAGATTTCAACTCCTCAAATAAAAATGGAGAACAGATAGATTGAAAATGAATGATAAGTTCAAGGTATTTCTAGTAACTCTGGCTCAAATATTTATTCACAAAAATATTACATGAATAAGAAATGGTGATAAGACTGGATTTCTTAAAATGCGAGAAAACACTGTTCTATAAGGCAGGTTTTAGAATATCATCTTAGGATCAGCAACATACTGGCATTTTTTTCTTGTAAATCTTCCTGAGAAAAAACAGTTTTTTTTTGTCTGAGATGATCAATTTCAAAAGAGCAAATCTGAAAGATTTAAATTGTACTGAATGTTTCCAATACATTGTTGGTTTGGAGTTTTCTTGAACTGAAGGTGCAAAATATCTTCAGAATTTACATCTCAAGTAAAGAAGAAACTTTCAGGTGAGGGTTCTAGGTCTAATATCTCTGAAAATATGCCAGGAATAAATATTTTTTCAAATTGCCTAAATGAAAAGAGGAGCTCAATGCTCGGTCATGAAATACTGAAGGTATGAGAGAAACAGAATCAAAACTTCCATGTTGTTGCTTTTACCCTATTGAATGCATTGCTTATTCTTGGAAGTATGATACTGAGGGAGGTAGACCTCTGTTCTGTCCCAGTATATTTTTTCTATGTTTTTATGCAAGGAAATGAGGAAGGAATTTCTGTTTCAGTTAAATAACTACTGTGGTATTGACTTAGGAAGTGAAGGCAGAGCAAGATGGGCATATATCAAAAATAACGATAACAACAAAAACAACCTCACACAGAGTAGAGGCCTCATTCAGGAAATACAATATGCTCTCATCAGGCAGTCAACATCCAAGAAACTAGAAAGAGTTGCCATATGAAATCACAGGTCTTAACATCAGGTTTCAAAGATTAGCCTGTCAGTGATGGGCAGTGCTTCATGGCTCTTATGCTCCATATTTCAAAAGGGAAAAATATGGAGCAACCTCACCCACAACAGATGAATCTCAATATTAAGAAAAGCTTTAAAATAAATTTGGAAGGAATATTGTTTAACAGCATGGAAATAAATCTACGTGTTTTTATCAAGGAGAGGTAAAGACTAACACAATAAGTCTGATAAGAGAATATTTCTAGATAGTGAACTAATGTGTCTGACATTCACTAAAGTATGAGTTATGGTGCCATTTGAGACAGTTGGTAAGTCTGAAGGATAAAGGTTCAAAAGCATAAGGAAGGTAAGGGGAAGAAGAAAACTGGTCATATAAAAAATAAATGCTTGCTACCAATGTTTGCTACCAACGTCCCTAAAATATGAGCTCTGGTAATTTATTAATGATGCAGGAAGAAATTCTATGACTATACCAGTTAAACTAAGAATATACAGTTTGGGTATAAAACAGAACAGATAAGCATACATTTGCCATCAGCATACTTACTCTGAAAAGCTTGCAAAGACGGAGAATATTGAGGTTCAGTACAGCCTTTTAGAAGGAACAAGAAAGACCACCGATAATTTTAAGACAGAGATGAGTTTTCAAAGACAGCTTACATAAAGCGATTGTCTGCAATACCAACCTATTGTTCTTGACGATTGCAGAGTTCCCTCTAAGCCTCATGTTTCTAGACTTAAAGCTAAAAATCAATACCAGTCTCAGGAGACCCACGATAGTCAAACTCCCATTCAAGGAATCTCTTTCAAGCAAACAGAATTTTCAGAATGGGGAAAAAAGCAACAGAAAACCTCTCTGAGGTTGTTAGCACCTTACTAATTCTTTGTAATTAATTGCAAGAAGCTGCAATCTCTTGTTGTGAAATTCCCCCATGAGACCTCAGATGCACACAGCTGCTCTGCCTTCTGCTAAGACACCCAGAGATTAAATGAAGTAACTCACCACACACTGCCCTCAGAATTGGTCTAGTCACCAACTCATAATTGACTGCTCTACTGAAGAAGCCAGCAGTGTGGATGTAGATGTCTAAAATAAGGCTTATAAATCTTCATGAGGCTGTGGTACTTACAGACTGAAAAGTAAAACAGGCATAACCCTGCAGAGAATCTGCTATGTGAATTCTCAGAGGTAGCTCTTTTACTTTCTACTTCCATGTTTTTAAGAGTATTTCCACGCCTCTCACATTTCATAATTGAAATGTTCCAAGTAATCATTTTACAAAACTAAGCTCTGTTGTTGTTAACTACACCTCCCACAAAACAAGATTTATCTCAAATCATTGAAATTTATTCTTTAACTTACGCTAGCAATCTCGGCTCCTTCTCTGTTTGGCAAAAGCAGGTGTGTGCCTTATCCTGAGACAAGTGTCTAAGATAGGTGGGATAAATTGCATTCAGTAGACACCTGTCCAACAGCTATTTAGAGAGCCTTAGTGTTGAAAGTGCCTAACCCTTACACTGTGAATACTAGAAGAGTGTAAGTACCATCTGAGTGTTATTTACAAGGATTTACTGGAGGTGAAATAGGCTAAGATTTCTATTGTTTTTAAAGCAGAGATTCTAACTTTACCCTCACTGCTCATTTTTATTGATGCACATCTCTGCCTACTTGATAGTCAGGACTGCATCCCACCCCACTTGCTGTAAGCAGAGAGTGGCAGCTAAAGTAAGCCCATCAGCCTTTTTTTCTTTTCACAATGCGTGTGCTCTAACATATTTAATTTGGAAAGTAATGTTAGGGGCAGCAAGGGCAGACTGCTTTGCAGGAGAAGAAAGGCTGACAGCTAGGCAGGCAGGCAGAGCCACACTAGCCAGGGCTGTCCCACCACCCCCAACTGGGACCGAGCCCATCAGGCATCTCCATAGCAATAAAAATATCAAGGGTGTGTGTGGGATCAGGTCCATAGGGTCTGTGGCCAAGCAGGGGCAAAACTGTGACACAGTGACAAGCGTCCCTCTATAAAGCAGCTCTGGGGAATGGAGTTGGTGCTCTGGGTCTTCTTCCAGCTCTTCCTCCAAGAGCTCCAATGTTGTTGGAGGTGTCTTGCAGGCTCAGTAGGCTTTGACTCTCCTTTGCTCTAAAAGAAAGAGAGCTATGTTTCTCCAAATGTAAATCTGGGATATCATTCATGGTCTGATAACTATGTTGACATTCAAGCTTTCATAAAATTATGAATGGTTATCATTATTTGCCATGGGGATATTATTCCTTTACTGTTCCTCTTCTCAAAAATAATTGGATTACTTAGTCTTAAACTTTGAAAACAAACATTTAAATAAATAAATAAATTACTGTAAAATGGTAAAGATATCTGAAAAATGATAGGTTATATTTTCTGAAAGTTGTTAATGACTGAAATTAGGCAGTTCGGATAGAAACTTGCACAGCAGTAACTAGGGTTTTCAGTCCCACTTGTTCTATAATTGCAATATTATTCTCCAGATGATTCAGCAGTGCACTTACATAAATCATGAGCATACACCTGTATTAGCATATTCTTTTTCTGCTTAATCAATTCACTGTTTTCCTACTATGTGCAATGCTTGTTCCCTATTGGAGGTGTCAGGAGACAGCTCCCTTTCTCAAAACATGCTAACCATTCTGTAGGATGAAATAAAGACATACACAGTCTTAGTTTTGAGTAAGCTGCTTTCCATAACATAGCCAAATATTGGTCCAAGTATAATTAACCCCTCTAAAAACATGATCCTCTGCAATTTTTAATAAAAAGAAACATTACAGTCCTTCTGTACCTGTCAGAAGTAGCATATTTCCATTATTTTTCCCTCCCAGATCACCTTGGAGACTACAAATGCCTTCAAGCAGCCTAAATACACGGAACCTCATAATCCACACTTTTCAATGTGTATTATGATTTCCTAGATTAACTGTAGATTGGGATTTACAGCATGAAGTGCTGAAGAAGAGCTATGTTTTGGCTACTGTGTGGTAGATTGGGCTTTAGGTTTCTCATGTTTACATTAAGATGCTGAGCTGTGGTTTAAATTTGCCTCACTGAGGAGGGAATATCACTGAGTAATCAAACAGGCAGCAGTACCAAGGGTAAAGCCACAAGGTCCAGAGATTCAGATGGAGTACCTGCTCAAAAAGAGGGAATGTAACTATAGCCATCCTACAAAGCTGCATCAACTTTGTGGTAGATCAGACGTCCATCAGTCTGTTTTCCAGTCTTTTTATGACAAAAAGAGACATTATAGCTGTTAGAGATTTAATAAAGACAGGGAGTTTTCAGGTAAAGTATGTACTCAAAATATTCCAATTTGTTATGTGATGTAAGCTGTAAAAGCAAGAGAATGTTTTCATATCCTGTTTTGAGAGACAGAGGAAATTGAGCAGCTGATGAATAGAAATGCGTCAGGAAATACATGTTTTTTTTCTTTCTTAAAATAGCTATTCAATTAGTATGTTCCCCATTATAATTATTTTTTAACAACTGCTATTTTGTATTTGTGTGAGCTACTACAAATTTTTTAACAGGTTATATTAAAAGAAATGTATTGCTGCTGTCACACCAATCTGCACTCTTCTCATTTTCCTCATACAATTCTTTGGACTTGCATTTTTCTCTTTGACAAAGAAATGAAGTTTGGGGCTAAATACACCTGGCAAGATTTCCTCATTGATTTAAAACACTGAATCAGATTTCTAGCTCTGGCTCACACTGAGGCTGTGTTTTGCAGTGGCTTTCAGATGCCTGGCATCAACACAGGGAAAAGAAAATGATGGTAGTTCCAAAGAAGTAGTTGGATATCTGAGCCTGTCCCCAGCTTTGAGACTGTCCAAAAAGTACTGGATAGAAAACAGGAGGAAGAACACAATTTTCCATGTCTGAGTCCTCTCTTCTCTCTCTCATTTCCACGTGTTGAAAGTTTGTTCTGAATCATGTCATAAATCGATTGAGTTTTACTCTTATCCTGTCAGGCATTCCAAGCTCCAGAGGGTGAATAAAATAATGAAGAGTTTTTACATAGCTCTGAAAAGAAAGCTATGTTGAAGGAAGTTTAAAAATTATGAAATCGCTTGAATTTCAGTGATTATAGTACTCCAAATAGCTAGTTAGTGAGGTGCAGCTAATGAACATGTCAAATACATTGTGGTACTGAGAAAATAAATCCAGATTCCTGACCAGAAATTGTTTCAAGCCTTGCAGCTGTTCATTTTGACATGCAGCACTATACTGGAACTAATCCAATAAAAACTCTGAGAGTTCACCTTCATCCTCCTTTTCCCTCCAGGATTTCTCTTTTGGCAGAATCTACTGTGTTCACACTCTGTTTTGTCACAGTTGTTCTCTTCTTTCTGATCCTTTGCTAAATTGGAAAGTGTTTCTCCTTCAGAACTGCAAAAATATTTGTAGCTAAAATTCCATCCAGACCCTGCATTTGGAAAAAAAGAGAAGTACTTTACTACCATGTAGAATCAAACATTCAGTTTTTCACTTACATTAAGGGCTACCGTTTTCATTCCATCTCTTGACTGTGTGCACTTTTAGGGGAGACCCACTTTGCAGAGCCCATCTGTCTCAGTAGCACCTTCAACTGACTTCCTGTACCACAAAAATATCTCATACTTCTCTGCATGCTTGGTGTAGATATATCTCAGCATAATTAAAAAAAAAAACTGAGGAGCTTGCTCTTCTCCCTAGGATTACTCTGTTACCAAACTTTCATCTATAAAAAAGCTATGTTAGCTTTTTTCTGTTTTTCTCTTGTTACATTACAGAAAAATACATTGAGAAAGTCTGCTGAGCAGGTTGTGAGGTGCAGAACTGAGCCCTCCATGGTGGCAAAGAGTTTCTTCTGTAGTATCTACTGACACACTGCTGAGCGATCCCAACTTTAGCCTAATAGCCCCCATCATGTGCAGGAGGGAGAAAGAGAAAGGGAAAGGAAGACCACTGAAACTTTCAAGTCTCAAACTGGAGGATCATGGAGGATTTTAGATTCTTCAGGAATTGTGAAAATTTTTGGAAATTAAGATTTCTTTCAAGGATTTTTATCTTAAAATGGAACAAGGCTGTTTTCACTTAAAGGTAAAAATATATGGGAAAAATTAAATTAGTAGACTGGGGAAGGAGGGGGGACAGAAAGCCAGCAGATGCAGAAAGAGAACAGAATTCAAGATGATGAACTGTATGTCCTCAGGTAAAGAAGAGGAAAGTGTCAAAATGAAAATTGTAATTGATGAGAGACAATCTCTTTAAATAGATTTTCAGTTAGACAGTGCACTGACAAGTGAGAAATAAAAGTAATGTAAAAATGCCGGAAGTCTAAGAAATAATAAGAAAATCAGTGTCTTGCTTTAAACTAGAATACTGATAGATAACATGCAAAAAATTCAATGGGAGGAAGTCAAATAGAGGAAAAATTATAGAAAAGCATAAACTATATGGGAACTATAACATAGATGCACATGCAATTGCAGCATAATGTAATAGGTCATATCCAACTAGGATAACTGTGTTTTCTGTGACCTCCTAGAGCAATCATCAAACCAAAAGACCAAGAAACAGAAGTAAAACAGAGGAGATTTGGTCAAAAGAATACATCTCAACTGGGGATGATGTGATGCTGAAACTAAATTTTTGGATAAGAGCAGTTTCAGTTCTGTGGAACAGGCAGTCAGGGAAAGGGTGGAAAGAAATGCAACTAGGGTCTTGCTTAACAAAACTCAAAAAATATTATTGAAAACTTATTTATAAAGCATCTAAATCTGGGTTTTTTGTAGTCATGGCAAATCCTATGTGTCATTCATCCCCCCTAACCTTCTAGCCCCCAGATCCTGGCTAACATACTATTTAATGTCAAAAAGAAGGAATATAATTAAGAGGAAATATTGTTTCTTTAAAAAGAAGAAACAAGGGACAAACACGGGGTAAAGTGTTTTCATTTGACATTTAAAATGCATTAAGTAGATAAAAAACATATAAAACTTTCAAACAAAATTCATATTATGAAGATATGTTGGAAAGATCAAGAAGGCACTTAAGCCAGAAATAAGAAGGCATTTTTAAAGAGTTCTGTTAACAAAAAGGAACACAGACTACATGGATTTCATTTGTGAAGCCCTTGCTAAACACTTCTAAAGAAATAGCTCACATTAATTAAGAGGAACAATTCTAGCATGTTTAGATATAGAAAAACAGGGCAATAATAAATTGCTAGTTTTCCAGTATGGTGATGTTCCCAGCTACTGCTCCCAGCTACTGATAGGAACTGGAGGGCCCCAGAGAGACTGTTCAGCATATTCACAGATGACCTGGAAACAAGATTGAGGAAAAAAATCAGAAATGGATGAAGATAGTGAACCATAGTGTCATAAAATCATAAATAAAATCCAAAGAAATAAAGCCTGGTTATTTATGAATAAAAATATTCTTAAATTAAGGTGTCAGGTGTTGATATCTTGACTAGGTACTATTCAGGAAAGATAGCTTGGAGTTTTTTTAGACCTGTGAATGTGCTAGCTCAGTGCTTAGCACTGTTTTAAAACATATGCAAATGTTATTAGGAAAACACTAGGAATTAAAAAAAAAAAAAATCATGACAATACATTTAGTGCTTTCCATTCTGTTTGCAGTTCATCTGCTTTCATTCAGAAACTCAGAAGTTATTTAGTAGAGCTAAAAAGGATACAAGAATTATTAAAGGTGTTCGGTGATGAAGGAAGGGGAAGACTTGGACTTTCCAGTGTGGAAAAGGATTGAATAAGATGAGCTCCCATTAAAGTCCATAAAGTTCTGGATGACATTGAAAAAGTCAATAGAATTGCCACTTTTATTACAGGACCTGAAGAGCAGCAAATGAAAACAGCCAGTGGCAATTAATATATATATGTGTGTGTGTGTGTGTGAAAGGAATTTCTTCTTGATACAACATATGTTTAGGAAGCAGACCACTTTGCTACAGAATATTGTAGTTGCTCCATCTTTATTCAGACTTCAAATGCAATTCAACATATTGCAGTGAAGACGAGTTACCTGTATAAAGATTTCCTATAAAGGAAGTCTATCAAGACAGTTACACATCTGGTGAGTCAAGGAGAAGATTTCAGGAAGGTATCACCCACCAATCCACTGTTGTCATATTGTTCTGTATTTGTCTGCTCCCCTCAGACATGGAGTGTAGGACTAGATATTGCTTCGGTCTGACTTAGTAACATCTATACTAGCAAATGAAGCACTGCCTGAGAGCACAGACTTGCTAGGACAAGGCAATAGCGATCAATAAGTCACTACAGTCTTTGTTTCTATCTTCTACAATGTGGTTTTGGTCTGTGAGAACCAGCAAGTCCCAGACAATGCCCAGTACAAAAGAGAATGGTGGTCAAGAGCAAGGAGGGCCAAAAAAGCTTGGGCATGAAAATGTAAACTCTTCAATGTCAACCAATGTCAGAGGTGGGGAGGTAGGCAGGCTTTGGCCTATTTTGTTTTTTTTTTTCTATTTTGTGGCTTAGATAGACCGGGAAAGCTGAGCAGCCTGAACTTAGCTTGCTCAGTCTAGCTTGGTGCTAATGAAGATTTATAACAGCTGACCTTAATGAAGGTGGTTTTTTTTTTTTTTAATTTACTTTTCAGTTGTTTATTGGTGTTCAGTTTTTTACTTTTCAGTTGTTTCTGTTTTGACTTGTTTTTGTGTTTTTAGTTTTTTTCTGGGGAGGAATGCTGAGGGTGGGAGAAAAGACTTCAGGGTATTCTAAGACTTTAAGACTTTTGTTCTTATGGAAAATTGGAAATAAACTCTATGAAATAAAAAAGAATTATTTTACATAAGCACAATATCATGATGCAGCAGAGAGCAAATTCAGCTCAGTTGCCAGCATGTCCTTGCTTGGCCAGGTTCCTGTCTTTGCAGCAGGAATTTGGTGAAGAAAGAAACTCAAGATTTACCTATAAATATTGGATATAATTAAATTCTGAAGTCGGTATGGGTTCATTCATTATATTTAAGTTTTTGAGCTACATGATCAAAATATTAAAGCAATTTTCTAAATTTTTGCAATGTTCATTTCTGTGTCACATTTTACATCTGAGACCAATTATTTTCTTTAATCTCTGTTCTATCCAGTTTGGTGTCTTTGCTTTATCTTTTAAAATTCTAAGAGAAAATCTGACTTGGTAATAATGTCTGAGATTTGGGCCGAGTATAGAGTATTTTTTTTCCTGGAGCCATTGTCTATATATCCCATGAATTCACATTTTCTTTTTCATCTTCAGCTACATCTTTAAAATTTAGAAGTAACTCTTAGTGCATGCAGGCTCATTTGTTAGAGTGGGTGCAACACTGTCATTATATTCATAAGATAAGCAAAATATGTTCAGTATTTTTGGAAAGCAAATTCATAATATTACTTTAGTATTATTTGTAATTCTTGACATTCTTTAATTTGTAAATATTCAGTAAATGAGCAGTTATGTAGAAAATGGAAGCAGAAGGACTGTTTGCAGAAAGTAATGGAGGACTATATATCAGAGATTTTCCTAAAACTGTGTGGAATTTTTGTTATATGTATATACTGATTCAAATAGTTTCTACAATCCTTAAATAATTAAAAAAATTTATAAGAACATTATAATGCAATCTACCACAGAAGGGCAGTCAGATGGTGTAAATACGTAGGGTGAGCTATTTTCAAAAAGCACAAATTTTTTTCACCACCGAAACTGTTCCAGAAGCTATAAAATATATAATTTATACAGATGATCCAAAGAGACTTATCAGTTATGTCCTACCTTAATATCTAGCAAATTTGTTAGTATCTTTTTCTAAAACTGACCTAATATTTAATAGTAAATACACTTGATAATTTGTTGAGAAAAGCACTTAATGAAAGATGCATAAACTAAGCTCGTAGGCACCTAGAGCTCTTTGCCTTTCTTCATTTGACACCAGTGCAAGAAGACAGTCATTTTGCTGGAGGATACTAGTGGCTAAATTTTTCCAGTTGATCTAAAACTATTCCACTGCTGCCCTGAAAATGCTGAAATAAATAAAAATGCACAATCCCATTCAAAAGCCTAAGCCCTTCACACACACTGGCCAGACTTCTGTGGAGCTGTAGCTGTGGAACTGGCAATAGACACTGGCTTGCAGAGCTCTTGTTCTGTCTGCCCTTTCAGTTGAGTGAACATGCGTACTTGTCAAAAGAAATAAAAATGGGGTCACTTCTAACAGTGGTTATGTTGTGCTGTAATCTTTTCACTGCACAGCATAAAGAACCTCTCATTATTTACTTTCTTAGAAGAATCTTCTTTCTTATTTAGAATCTGCATTTAAAGAGTGTATGGTGCTTTTAAACATTCCTCCATCCCTAGTGTCATGCCTGTCTAAAGTCTCTGTATACCAGACTTAATCCCGACTCCCATAATAAAAAATGTGATGAGTAAAAGAGAAGGTAAATTCATATCCATAAGACATACCCAGATATCAGCAATGATTTGTGCTCTCAGCCTCATGCCTCTGTGTCACCCTGCTGAGGCAGCCAAGAGACTTAGCAGAACAAGCATTTAAATCCTGACTGAAAATACCGAGCTACAGTATTTGGTTAGAGGCTTACATGCCTGCAGTATCTCTTTGGCCATCTCAGATAGCACAAGTCCTTTTATAGAAAGTCAGTCGGCTTTTATTTTGTGGATTGCCATCACTGGAGGCATCCAAGGCCAGGCTGGATGGGGCCCTGGGCAGCTTGATCTGCTGAGTAGCTGCTGTGCAGATTGTTGGAACTAGATGGGCTTTAAGGTCCCTTCCAACCTAAGCCATTCTATGGTTCTATGGTTCTATTATTCTTTCAACACTACAGGGATAGCTTCTTGCAAAGGCATAGTTTAGTGGTAATAACCCCAAACTCTGTTTAGGTTAGTGAACCTCCATTGCAGGATCACATGCCCCAGAAGTGTCCAACTTATGAGACATTGTAAGACTTGTAAGACATTTCTCAGTTTAGTTGCAAGAGGTGATATATTTTATGGAAAAACACAAATGAAACATTAATACATACATATAGACTAAAGTGAAGTTTGATTTAGTTGGACTGTCTGTATCCTACAACAGAGGTGATGATTCAAAGCGATCAGTGGATACTAAGTCTGTGTGTCTATGTTGATTAGATTGATATTTCTTGTGTGATAAAATACTTGACTTGTTAATTTACATCATACTGAATGCTGTACTGTTAGAAGATGTAATTAAATGGTATTTATGTAAAAATGGCCTCATCATGGCTTCTTTTCAGAGAGCTCCATTAAACTTTGACATTCTGGATAGCGTAATAGACATACTATTTACTGTCACTGCTCCTTAATGGGAGCTTCTGAGCAGTTTGTCTGGAACTGAGGTCACTGATTTATACTCTTTTGGCTTATGCCAATAACTCCTTTAATTTGTGCATCTACAAATGGATACGGTTACTGATCCAGTTTCCAATCAGACAAAAAATGAAGACCTGTAGTAGTAGTTTACTAGTGGTAAATTTCTTTTCTGTACATGTGCCAGAGCACTGACACAGTTGCCCAGAGAGTTTGTGGAGTGTTCTTCCCTGGAGATTCAAGGTCTGTTTGGACACTTGAACATCTGGGGTTGGATCAAATGATCTCCAGAGGTCCCTTTCAACCTCAGCCATTCTGTGATTCTGTGACTAGATCAGTATTTCATTCTTGGATTAATACTGTTTCCTTAGATATGCTATTACAGTATTTATTTGCTTTCTATTCACTTATATTCTGTTACAAGATTTAGGCTCTGATAAATAGTTTTATAGCTGTTATTATGCAAATCATTTTGAGGTCATTTGAAGCTATTTTATGGGAAAACTTTGAGATGTAGTTTAATCCTTTAATTTTTATCATGTAAATGCTTATTCCTACAAAGCTTCATTATATCTTTATATTTCCCACATCTTTTATAACTGTACATAAATTGTGAAAAATTAGAGTACAGCTATATGAAATAAGTAAGCTTCTGTGATGCCTGCTATTAAAGTAGAATGAGTTTTAAAACTGAACACTTTTGTGTCTTTGAAATTTAGCTATCTCTTTCCTTTCAGTCATTTATTGTAGAATACATTAGATTGCTTCTTTTTCTTAGGACATTTGGCAGTGCTAAAATATTAGCTCACTTTTGCAGTGCAAAAGTCATCAAACTATTTCTGTGTAAGTATGTAAGTCATCTGTGTTATTATCATGTGTTTCAATTTTATGATGATTTATGTCATTGCAATAAATACATGAGCAACCTCTAGATCTCTGTTTTAATGAATTACTGGAATTTTTGTGAATTAGCATTTCCTAATCTTGGTTCTAAAATACAGTTTTCTGACTAGATCAATATCACATCACTGTGGTAATTAATCATTTACACAATGTTTCCCTTAAAGGAGAAATATAATCCTTTTACATCCACCATAAAATACACTCTCTGGGACAGGATTTGGAGCCCAGCCAAGCTGCACTCTTACAGAGGAAACTGTTATGGATGCTAAGATACTCTTCTTAGAGCTTCACTATACATATATCTAGTGCAGAGTTTAAGTTGTCTGGATTTCTTAATGCACATTTTTGTTTATTCAAATGTTCAAATTAAGAACATAATTACCTTGAATTTGAATACCTTCTCTGAAGTAATCCATTAAAACGTAACTAAAATTTTCTATTTTCTTTGTTTTTACTTTGACACACATACATACATACACATATACTTAACCTTAAGTTTAACATACAGACTCAAAAAGTTTATTTTTCTGCCAGCAACATACTGAGTTTGAAAATGTCCATAGGGTAATACAAAATGTATAGTGGTGAAGTGGTGATAAGGAGTAATTTCACAGTTAACTGATCATAATTTTACAAGATGCAGTACACCCTCCTAATCTTTACTAAACCTTTTTTTTTTTTTTTTTTTTTTATGGTCTAATTAGTATTGCCTGGTGGTTTTATACAAGCTAATGAACAGAAGAAATAAAAAACGTGGCAGTGAAAATGCCTGGCCTCATCTGCGATCAGGTACTCACTATAATCAGAGGATGTGTTCTTCTGAACAAAATCTTACTCACCTCCAACACCTTGGAAGTAAGGAACGTCACCTGTCTAGAGTTCCTGAGATGCAGGGTGATAAAATTCCATGGTCTGAGGGAGCTTTAAGGTTAAATGTTTTATTTCACTTTTGTAATTTCCTAGGACTATGAGCACTGTCAGTTATCAGAGCACAGTTGATGAGAGATTACTTTTTATGCCACTATAACATTACAATTTGCTTTCATCTATATACATCAAAAATCTCTGAAAAGAGCTGAACTAAATCTATATGTGTCTGGATTCCTTGTTTTACTATATGTGAAGAGAAAAAAAGTGTTGTGATTTCTGAAAGCAAATAGGTGTGTGATGAAATTCAGAATGTGCTGATATCTTTTTGAAACTCAGACCAGCAAGTTGCCATCTTTGACAACGAGACTTGGGATATGTAAATGTTGACTTCAATTGGCTTAAATAAGTTCTTCAAATCGATTTAATAAGCCTTTGACTTATTGCTATTTGCACCCAATTTAAAAAGCCAGTGTAATATTATAAGGCTTTTCTTATTGTGAGGGAAAATATAAAGTATTTTATCATTAAGGAAAGTATAGAGCAGGTTAAAATCTGTAGACCTTCCTTTGTGTATATCTGACTATCCTCTTAACTGTCCATATGGAACTGAATTTTTTTAATTAGCTTTGCATAGATCTTCATATTGCAATGTTGTCAGCAAATCAGGAAAGCACAAACAAACAACAACAACAAAACATAACAGCAATCCTCCCTGATTAGTTAAATAGCATGAGGATTTCCTTGGTAAATCTGAAATTATTATTATGGTTCAAAGAAAAAATATTTTTTGTGGGCATGTTTTCATTAACTTCATTGGTTTTGGTTTCAAATATATACCGATTTTTCAGTAACTGATTTGGAAAAATTGGAAAAAGCCATTAATAAGGACATAAAAACCATCCTGAGAAGCACCTTGCATTTTACACAAAAACAGCCTGATCTTAAATTCATACTCCCATTAATATCTTTTCTGTGCTCATAATCTGGTGAATGAAATGGAATTAATTCTTCTTAGTAAACTGGATGAGTTTTAAAACTAAAGAGTATTTGCCAGAAGAACTCTCTCAAATTGAAATTTGACAGATTTGTAGTGGTCTTGGGATAGAAAATATCTTTTCTGACACAGAGCATAACCTGGGCCTGGATTTTACCCTGATCAGATTACAAATGCAAATACAAAAATGCTCATAGCCCCTACACATTAAACAAAGAAAAGGATCTGGGATCTGTTTTCAGTCCCAAAAAGGCCTTTTGAAACAATTTTATTCCCAGCAAATTTTGCTAGCTTTAAATTTCATTCCCATGCAGTAAGAAGTCATGATACAAAAAAGTTAACTCTGTATTACACTGCACAGGAAGCGTTACTCAGAAATAGATATCTATGAACATGAATTTTACCAAAAATATTAAACATTTTTCTATGTTCTAGCTGGAAAACTTAGAAGGAGGAAAATCAGGGTTGATGCTAATAAAATATATAGTATGTAGAGTAATATAGTATGTAGATCACTCTGAAAGTTGTGTCTCGTATTTATTTCCATGGGAACTGCAACAAATAATACAAGAACAATATTTAATAGAACAAATTCTCAGCTAAAAAACACTGTTTTTAACACAGTCACCACCATTAGTTATGCATTTTTGTCAGCGATGAATAAGAGCCGCATGCTGTGCTCATAAAAATCTGCACCACTGGAGGTGACCAGCACTGCTGAAATGCACCGCCCACTGCCTCACTGTGCTCACATCCACTGTTTGGTCTCCATAAACGTTGAGCAAGTGATGATGAATGTCAGTGGGTGATATTTTTTCTGCATGGAGGAATTCAGTTCCGCCCGTTTACTTCATATGTACTTCTATGTTAGATGCTGTTCTGTCAGATTGCCCCTCTGCTGCCATCTGTCACATGGTGATAAAATGCAATCGAATACTGGGGAAAAGATTCAAACTCTACTGCCATATGACCAACATCTGCCTCTGGCACCAAAAAATAGGAGGCGTTACTTTTGGAGCAGCCCTCATACATCACTTTGGAAGGCATTTTTGCATACTGGCTTTTTAAAATATCTTTATATTAAAAAGTATGATTTTGTGTTTAGTTCTGAAGAGTCTAAAAAGAGGTAAGAAGCAGGACTGATAAGCAAGTTTTGGAGGTCTGTTCAAAATTAACAATCTAATGTGGTGGATACGAGGATAATCTATATTCGGCATAGAGAAATTAGCAGACCTCATGACCACAACGTCAGCACTTATACTCTCTTGTCCTCAAGTTGCTGTCTTCTGTGCAAGCACAGAAGAGATTGCTATATTCATCTTACTGGCATTTGTAACAGAGGGAGATGAAGAATGTGTCATGATAGAGACAATCTCATCATCCTTGATACTGGTTCTTCAGTAAGGGGGAAATACATAATGATGAACACTTTGTATACTAAAATATGCAGTGTTTTAGGGTAATGTACATTCAAGAGACTAGAAGTAATAATAACTGCTTTTCAGTGACTTTTTCTGAGAAATTTTGTTCTTCCTTTTTTATTTTCATGTCACGGCACTTAGTTGGTCATAAATTTATGGTATTATTTCTGAACTTCATTGGAGATAGAAAACTTATGCTTCCAAGAAACAAATCCTGACTATCACAAATCAATTTGGTTAAGTAAATGCTGTTATTCAGGGGCAACAAGAAGGGAGTGAGGCCTAAGACTAAAATCAATGCAAAGAATAATAACATTTTGCATTCACTCTGCATAGCTAATAATGCAAACAGCAGGTAGACAATATCACTAATTAACAAAAAGGAACAAAGAAACAACGCATGCTAGAAGAGAACTTAGATGCATACAAGAAACATAGTGCAATACTTTATGTGGTATGGATTGCTCCTGGAACTGAGTCTGGACCGTGCTAGATGCCTATTTTCCACATGGTAGACTTTGAGATGGGAAATGACTTCTCACATTGTACTCTGACATGCAGCAATGTCTTTACGTAAAAGATCAGTCAGGGCATATGTGACATTTCAAAAGTGCCCAGTAAGCAAAAGTTTTCTCAGCTGCTTCATACTTATTGCACAAGCCTAAAATATCTGTAATGCATGAGCTGTAAATCTATTGCTTCCAAAAAGCACTGGATTTATTGTATTGTGCACTCCGACATTTTCAACACTTACATGGGTCCAGCACTCCCCACTGAGCACACGTGCTGTCTTTGCTGGAGGGCTGTACTGTTCCTGGAAAGCAGGAGCTGCATACTGCTGGACACCCAGAACTATAACATGTTTCTTGAAGCATTCACAGATGAGAAATCTGGGTTGCAAAAGAAGCCATGTCTCTGCAAATTATTCATATATAATAGTCCTGCTCCTAGAGTTAGTTAGGGATTACTGGGCTGTTAAGTAGTCATTTAAGAGATTCAAGGCTCAGAAAGAATATGTAGAAGAAAACTTTTCATTCCTCAGATAGTAATCAGAGCATTCCCCCACAAAGAAAGTGTATGGGAAGAGTGCTGACTGCTCCAAGTCATTACAAGGAAGAATTTTTCTCTGCAAAAATAGCCCCATAGTTCTCAGGCACATGAATGTCCTTTTTCATCTAACTATATTTGTTCTCTCTTGTTCTATTTATAGAGATCTTCATTTATTTTTTTTCCCCAGACAATGTTGTAACTTCAACAGAAAGGGAAGAGGATTTCTGCCCTAAATTTGGACTATCACTGTTACCAGTGAGGCTGAGAGATGGAGACCTAAACTCCTCAAGCAAGTAGAAACAGGTTCCCACTCCCTGACCAACAGTTTGGCACATGCTGGAATGAACCAGTGGCCAAGTTGCTTAGGTGACACTTGAACACACATTAAAAGAAAGGTGCTGTATTAGCTACACAATCACTAGAGAGCATCTCTGGGAATAAATCTGAAGAGCAGGTGTGCTATCCTCCATCTGCACCCCTCAGTATCACTCAGAACTATGTAGAGTGGGTGATCAGGCCAAGATGTTGTCACGGAGTTGTCTTCTTTATAGCTTTAAACTGAAAGAGGGTAGATTTAGACTGAACAAGAGAAAGAAATTCTTTACTGTGAGGGTGGTGAGACACCAGAACAGGTTGTCCAGGGAGGTTGTGAATGCCCCCTCTCCAGACATATTCAAGACCAGGCTGGATGGGGCTTTGAGCAACCTGATCAAGTGGGAGGTGTCCCTACCAATTGCAGGAGGGTTGGAACTAGATGATTTAAAAGGCCTCTTCCAACCCAAACCATTCTATGATTCTTCTGAGCCTAACTGCACAAATCCTCCAAGTTTGTTCTCATGATTACAAGCCCCAAGAAAAACGTTTTCTTTCTCTTGTATCCTGCTCTGGCCTCTCTAATCATTACCCTGCCCAAACGCACTCCTCTGTCTTAAGCTCTGTCTTAAGAAACCTTGAAGCCCCTTTCTGTGCTTGTCTCTAGTGCTGTCTCACATTGTTCTGTATCTATTCAACCGGTCTTTACCTATTTGCCTAAGCCATGGCTTATTTTTGGCACATGAATCCCAGTCCAGCCTTCTAGAGAGGGTTTTGGCTTCTGAGTTTTACATGCATAGTAACAACTTCCTATGGCCTAATAGATATATCAGTTGTGAAGAGAAATTCATACTTTTTCCTACTGGACCTTTCCTAGTGGTTAGATGAAAGTGTCTCCTTACTGAATTTTTTTTTTTTTTTTTTTTTTTTTGACAACACTGTTTAGGCTTTTCACCTTTGAGTCTTTGATGGCAGGCTGGTGTCCAGGTATTTGAAAATTAGTCATTGGGGCACATAATTCTACTTATGTGATCAGAGTTTCATAGCATCTATTTATGGGTAATGAATGATGAACCTGATGTATCAGATGACAATAATTGTGCAAAACAGGCTGTTAGTGATCAATTGGGAAGTTTTTCTACAGTTAGATGGAAGTTTAAAGACCATAAAGCAAGATTATACTGACCAAATTCCTAGTTTAGGTGCTTTAGCTCTTTTGTGGTTATAGCCCATGGAGAAGGAGTTACCAGTCTTCTGGGATATACCTACAAGGATTAAGTGGCAATAATGTAAATTCTTATGGCTGCAGATGAGATCCTTTTAGCACATAACAGCTGTTTAATTTCCTGCATAGAAGCATTCAGGTACTTTAAAACACTTAGGTTCATTTGACTAAAAATGAATAGAGCTCGAAATAAAAATATTAGCATTTCTGTGTGAAAAATATTTTTTACCTTATATTTCCTTATATTTCAATGAAGCATCCAACAAATCAACAAGAAATCAATAAATTTGATCAGCTTGCTTTAGATTTATCTTCAGGATTGTGGTACTCTATGCTTTGCTGATTTACTTCCTTTGAAATTAATGCATATATCTCCTAGACAAAGTCTCATTTCAGCAACCTCTAGTCCAAACTTATTTCTTAAAGTCTCTTTAACCTCAGTGGAGAGATACAAGGTATCTTGAAGGGCTTTTCAACTCCTACTAAAATTAGTTTTCCAGTGTCTTTGGAAGTAGTATCTCTGTGGAGATGTCATTTTCTCCTCATCACAATTGAGAAATTCCAGAAAACTGACACAGATACCTAGCCTGAAGGTGACCGAAGTTATCTGAAACTATACTTGCCCTATAACTTGCAATATTTTCTCTTTTTCAATCCTTTTGTTTTTCATTTCAAATTTCATATTCTTCCTGGGTCTATTTTGTCTTCATGTTTCTTTCTTCTACTCTGTATGCTTTCAACCTATTTTAAGTCCATAAGAACTGAGGGCACTCAGCACTTTGCAAAGTTAGATTGAAGTCAATAAAACTGAGTGAATGAGTCAATCTGAACATGAGCTACAGTGCTTGTCTGAGAAGGTTCCTATTCATTTGATCACCACAAACAAGCTAGCAATTTCAGTTTAGCATCTTTTCAGGACTGAATCTTTGTTTCAAATTCACCTTATGTATACGTTTCATTTGTCTCAAAAAAAAAAAAAAAAAGGTATTTTTGTAAAATAAGATTTTTCACTTTTTTTCTTGAATGTGAGAGAGGAATGTACAAACAATACGAAGAAAAGAAAAATAATGAGTAAAAAGCAAAGTTTGCAGAGTTCAGACCAATGTAAAAGTCAATATAGTTCTTACGCAAATTAGCCTTCCTCTGTTTCTTTATCAGAAAAGAAGAAAAAGATAAAGAGCAGAATGGATTCCTATATTTAGTCTATCCATACGTAGACAGAAGGTCCTGTACCCCTTCTTCATGTTAGAAAGATGATGCTATAATGTTAGACTCTGCGTCTTAAATTTGACACTAAGTTCCCCACTATTACTGGTACAGATGGAGTTAAGTTGGCTCCTTCCTTTAGTCACAACGTAACATTCAGTCACTAAAGAGGAGTATGTGTTGCATCCTACAAGTACTCATAGGAAGTCATTGATTGTTGCAGATGATAAAGCTTATTTTTGTTATACAGTGTATAAACATTGCTTGCTCTTACAGTGTGTTGTATAGGGGGATACCTATTGATACTAGCCTGGCCATTTAAATCTCTTATAGAAAACTGACAGTTGTTCTGTTGGATATCCAGGAGTGGATGGCTATTAAGGAGGTGCTATGACCTTACCTGTTGGTTTTACTGATAAGATGCTGACATTTTTTCCCTAAACACTAATAATGACAGTCCTCAAGGCCTAGATGCTATCACATGTTGAATGTAGAACAGATATCTTGATGTAGTCAGGAAATGCTTAGTAGCATTTAGCCTTTGAAGAGATAGTAAATACCTTCCATTACCCTTAGAGAGCCAGTTATTCACAGTCACTAAAAAAAACCTCTGACTTCTTTCTTGGTATGTCTCTAATAGACGCATATATGGTAATAAGAGAAAGGAAAACAACTTTACTATTTCACTTTTTTTTTTTTTTTTTTTTTTTTTTTTTAATAATACCTTTTTAGTAGTCATTTGTGCTACCACAATAGAGTTCGGTCTCACTTGTCAAAACAATCAAGGCAGACAGGGAAAAGCTTAATATAGAATTGGAGAAACTTTAAAACTGCATAGACTAAAAGCAAAAGAGAAAAAGAGAAACTGCTGTAATGGCTGTCATGGAGAAACAGTGATTGATGTTTTGTGCAATGGAATACAAACTTAGTGTTAACTAATAAGTACTCAGCCACTGTCCCACTAATTAATCAAACTTTATCATAAAGACTACCAGGGCCTCAAGTAAATACTGTATATTTCATCTTATTCTAATTATATAGACTTCTAGTTGCATTGCAAAAGCAATACATTATTTAATTGTTTCTATTTAATGTATTTCAAAATAACATATAAAACCTCACCCAGCAACCTAGGGGTTTTAACAAATTGTTAAAACTGATATTCATGTGTACAGTAACAGTGCTGTAGCCACAAAATGCTGACACACATATCAACATCATTTATAAAAATCAAACTTGAAAACCCACTGTCTGACTCTGGTTGCCAGAGCTTTAATGGGGTTTCACGGATCCAAGCCAGCCTCACTTGTATTCTTGAAGTGTAAAAAATACATCAGGAGTAAATCCTGTCCTCTTCCCTCAAGAGTTTTTAGGAAAAACAGCTTCCTTGGAGAGCTCCACTGGGGCAATTGACAGATACTATTATAGCTGATAAGACTTCTGGAGAAAGCAGAGTGCATGTGTTACAAGGCCTTTTTGCTACAGATATAGGACTAAAATAATGTTATTGTCTACCAAATGCAAAGGCTGTCAATAGGACAGACAAGTGGGAGGGAGGTACAGATGGTTTTGTTCACAGCCATTCCCTCAAAGAGCTCAGAAAATCAGTCTGTAGTGCTCAACAGTGTACCCCATGCTGTCTATCCGACTGACATAAATGGTTTTGTAAACAAGGTGGCAGATTCAGATATAAGCTCCATGGATAAGGCAAGAAGGGGAAAAAGTGTAATAGTCCATACTTTTTGTTTATGATGCAACACAGAAATTCAGGGAATACTGCTAACATAAATGTGCCTTACCTAAGAGAAAAAGATATTGAAGGACTTTAATCCTGGAGAATTTTCCACAGATGTCACTGGAGTTGCAAAAACGGTTTTTTGTTGTTTTTGTTGGGTTTTGTGCTGGTTTTTTTGTTTGTTTGTTTTTGGTTTTGTTTTTTTGTTGTGTTTTTTTTTTTTTTTTGGTATTCCAAACCCTGTGGTCTTCAAATCCTGCAGGATAACTATCTCCCTTGACATTCAAGGATAAGAAGGACAATCTAAAAGAAGCTAAAAGAAGTAGAGAATGCATTTAGTAAAACTAAAGTTATTTCGTGGTGTCATTTTTTTAGACTAGTTGCTTTCATTAGCTGTGACCATATGGAGCTCACAGATGGCAAATAAAACAGTGACGTCCTGTTCAAATAAGAAGGGAGTAAGAAAAGCAAATAAATTGCTGGCAAAATCAAGATGAATGATGCATGTGATATATATGATATATGTCAGAGAGTACACAGAATGTCATCTACAGCTATTATGGCACACTTGAGTGTGGAATGATTTTAAATCTGAAGATAAGGAGCTATTAGGTTGACATGGGATAGCAACCTTAAAGATTAATCTTGGGGAAGAAAGAATAACCCTTTAGAGCCTTGAAAATGTCAGAATGAAGGCTTCTTTCCACTCATTAACTCTATTGCCACTTTGGTCCATCCATACTGGACTTCCTTTTTTTCTTCCCACCCTGAAGATACTGTCAGGGTTGTTATTTCTCTGTCACTTTCTCCTTCCCCTCTTATAAGGAAGGATTTTGTTCTGCATTCAATATTGCATCTAGCTGGTCAAGGTGACATTTTTTAAGCAACATGATCTGTTGTTTCTCTCTAAACCCAGAGCCATACAATGAAATATTGGCTATATGTACGTGCTGCACCAGTTCACCATGAATACATCAGAAGGAGCAGAAGCAAAGGACCATGCAATCAAAGTAAGATTCTTACTGAGTGTAACTTAAGTTATTTAATATTTTCTCCAGCATACCAGGCTTTGGTAAAACTTGTATTAAGGTGCATACAAAGTTCATAGAGTCATGGAATTGTAGGGTTTGGAAGGGACCTCTAGACATCATCCAGTACAACCCCCTCACTAAAAATGTTCCCTAAAGTAGCTTATACAGGAGAGTGTCCAGACTTTTGAGTATCTCCAGAGAAGGAGACTCCACAGCCTTCCTGGGCAGCCTGTTCCAGTGTTCCATCACCCTGAGTAAAGAAGGTCTTCCTCATGTTTGTATAGAACTACCTATGTTCCAGTTTGTGCCCATTGCTCCTTTTCTGTCACTGGGCACTGCTAAGAAGTGCTTGGTTCCATCAGTTTGACTCCTGCCTGTCAATGGTTTAAGGGCTGATTTGACACAGTTCCAGCCTGGGAAGGTGGACCCAAGGACCCACACCCCAGAAAAAAAGGGAAAGTGGAAAAGGGTAGTGAGATGGGCCTAAAAACAGCCAGTGGCAATGATGTGAAGAGAAACAAACTAACTTACTGGAAAAGATATTGAAATGCAAGATAACACACTATAATACAATATAATACAGTATAATTGGAATTGAAGCTAATAAATCAAATTAAATGAGAGTGTCCAAAAATTGAAGACCTTACTCTAGTGCTGAAAGCAAGATGTCTAGCCGGGATGAGTGGAAAGGCAAAAGAGAGGGACAGCTCATGATCTGCGAACATTTTTTATCTTTCTCTTTGAATGGAAAACAGAAACAGAACAACATAAAGTCCTCTGACATATGTAGTATGTAGTTCTTCTCTTCTGAGAATCAGGTACCCAGAACTATAGACGATCCATGGACCTGAAGCATGAACTATTTAACTCCCAGTGCACTACATAATATGATGTCGAATACCGATTACAAAAACCATAAAAACATGATACCACCAATTAGGTATTTATGGGCATCAATAATATATCCTCCTCAGTCATCTCTTCTCCATCTGAACCATCACAGGTCTCTCAGCCTTTTCTCATAAGGGAGATACACCAGGCCCCAGTCATCATTGTGGCACTCCACTGAATTCTCTCTAGAAGATCTCCATCTTTCTTGAATCAGAGAGTCTAGAACAGGACATGGTACTCCAAATGTGTCTGCCACTCGCTGGGGCAGAGTAGAAGGAGAGAACTATTTCCCTCAGCCTGCTGGCCATGCTCTTTTCAATGCACCCTAGGATACCACTGACCTTCTTGGCCACAATCACACACTGCTGGCTCATGGTCAATCTGCTGTCCACCAGGACGCCTAAGTCGTTCTCCACAGAGCTCCTTTCCAGAAGGTCATCCCCTAACCTTTACTGATGAATGTGGTTATTCTTCTGTAGGTGTAGGAATCTACACATCCTTTGCTGAACCCCATCAGGTTCCTCTCTGCTCAGCTCTCTGACCTGCCCAAGTCTTGATGAATTTCAGCACAGCCTTCTGATGTGTCAGACACTTCTCCCAGCTTTGTATCATCATCAAACTTGCTGAGGGTGGACTCTGTCCTTTCATCCAGGTCATTGATGAGAATATTGAACAAGATCAGACCCAGTACCAACCCCCAGGGAACACCATTAGCTAAAGGCCTCAAAGTAGACTCTTCAGTGCTGCTCACAACCCACTGAGCTCTGTCTGTCAGCCAGTTTTCAATACACCTCAGTGTCCACTCATCTAACTCACACTTCCAAAGCTTGCCTGCAAGGATGTTACGGGAGACAGTGTCAAAAGCCTTGCTGAGGTCAACAAGTGCAACATTCATTTCTCAACCAACACCTACCCAAGTCATCAAATCATAGAACGCTACCAGATTGGTCAAGCACAATTTCCAAGTTACCGAAGATTGCTCCGGCAAGCATGCCTGGCATATTAAGATTATCTTAATTAATTGTGATGATTTGCTCATGTCACTCAACATTTTCAGCACACAACTCCTACCAGCTGAAAGGTTCTTCTGCTGTTCTCCAATTCTTCACTGAAATCATCATCCATCATTCATTTTAATGCAAAGTCTAGCAAGGGAGCTTGTAGCTCCCTTATATTATTTATAGGTGCAAGAAGTTTATACTCACTTGTTAGATTTGAACAGGTGCAGAGAAACCCACAGAACACTGGGAAGGTGGCAGTGAACAGAAGTAATTCTGCAAGAATCCAGATCTATTGCCTTGCACCTGAGATATGTACCCAAATAACCACAGCAACTGACGTTCAGAAGGCCTACAATATCAAACTCTGAGCTGAACAAGCAATATAAACATCCCTTTTGATAAACATCTAACTGCTTGATGGTGATGCTTTATGCAGAAGGAGAGTTTACACACAAGCCTTATAAGAAAAAGAACATGAAAGATTGAGGAATTGGTGTTGTCTGAAACCCCTGAGGAGATACCAGATATTCTAGGAAGCTAACATAGACAAGTGCTCAAAGCAAGTCAATTGCATTGTTTTTCCTCTTCTAACAAAAACATATTCTGCTCAGATATTCTGCTCAGCCTACCATTAAGCAAATTAGGTAGATCTAAATGTGATAGCTTGTTGTTTATCCTTTTAATTTTCACTGATGCTTGGATAGGCTATGCAAAATATTAAGCATTGAAAAAAATTGTTTCAATAATGTTCACTGAATTTCAGTTCCATGAAAATAATATTTGTTCATTGGATTTTTTTATATATTTTTATTTTTTTCTAATTGAAGGGGAAGAATGGAAGAAAGAAAAACTTCATTCTAGACAGGTAAGAGTGCTGAGGCCTAAGACTTTAGAGAATGGATTCTGAAAGAGACAAATCGTACTTTCATTTTTCTATGGAATTGTGTACACTAAAAATTCTGAGTTGACATGTTCAAAGGTACTATGATAATAAATACAATTATAGCAATGATGCTTTCAACTTCACGCTGCAATCTGATAGAACATTGGGTAGTCAAACTTAGTAAGACTAGGTATATAAATTGTAGGATTAAAGAATGGAGGAATGTGAAATGTTATACTTAACTAAATGCAACTATAAGTAATTTTGTATTATTTTGTCTGACAAGTGAAAGATTTACATTTTCTAAAAATGTTTAAAAGCAAACAGGGCTTAGTCAGGGATATCGAAACTATGAGATGTCAAAAATGTTTCTTTTCACTGTAGCCCAATTCTCTTGAAGGAATTAAAGTATTAAAATAAAATAAAATAAAATAAAATAATTAAAATAATTAATAAATTAATTAATGATTAATTTATTAATGATTAATGAAATAAACTAAAATATTCTTGAAGGAATATTCTGGAGGAATAACATAGACAGTAAGATGTGACATTTAACTATAAAAAGGAAAATTCAGAGTAGGGCTTAGATGGTCTGCAGATCTAAAACACAAAGTTCCCAAGATCCTCTCACTCACTGGCTTCTTCCTACTGAAAATCTCCAAATGTCTTTAATTTTATCTTCAAATCAGAAAACCTAGCCTAATGCATCTTTCTTGGCATATGTACCGATCTACCTGGTTCTAGCACCTAGATTCCTTATTCTTTGTAATCTTTATTAGGATTTAGAAGTCTGTCACAGACATGGAAGGTAGGTGTTCTAGACAGCCTATATAGCATGATGACAAATAATAATATCTCATTTATTTTAATTTCATGAATTTTCTACTACCCTAGTGCTACTGAAGAGTACCACTTCCCACCAGTTCAATTATCTTCATGCTAGCAAATACAAAACCAAAATTCTTGCCTTCTAAGAACATATCCAAAAAAAGCAAACAGGCTATGTGGTGACATCTTCTACTTAATCTCTCACTGCTGCGTGAAAGTGCAGAAAAGTATGTGACAAATGACAGAGCAAGTGACAGTCATTGGGATGTTTTGGCAGAAGCTGGGAGTCCTTGATTTTAGGAATTCTTCAGCTAACACTATACAAAGAGATGACGGTCACCAACAACTGTGGTCACACTCCATATGGTCAGCTATAATCCATGGTTTCAACCTAGCTCATTGGTTGGAGCACAATATACCTGAGTCATCTTCCAGAGAATGCAGTTGTCCAGTGGCTTAAGCCAGACATACTGAAGCTGCCATCTTCTATGTCTTCTGACCTTTCTGGAAATATGTATGCATTTTCATCTGGCTGGTTTGGTTCTTAAATGATACAGATTCAGAATTTAAATACTCTTTAAAGAAATGCTTTTCAGCACTTAAGGACTTACATCTTGTTGAAGGGGATGGATTTACAGGCCAGATGCTTAAGCTACCAGAAGACGATGAATTAGAAAAGTAGCTATAGAAACTCAACTCTATTAAATTATTTAAGTAAAAGACTATGAGAATATAAGACCCAAACTCTTAAAATGCTCCTTAATATCAATTTGTTTTCAAGCATTCTTACAAGAGGAACCAGTTATTTTTCAAGAAATTTGCTTTGTGACAGCTCTCCAGTTTTCTTCAATTCACCAGCACTTGAGGGGAAAAAATATAAAAATCTTTTATAATCCTTCAGAGCTTTGCTCTTATTTGTTGATCAACATTATTTATTTATATAAATGCTCTGTCAAGCACAAAACAAGGGCCAATTGTCTGCTTATTTAGGAGATTCATAAGCACACACCTGCCTTTCACAGTTCAGTACATCAACTTCAATAAACAGCTGTTACACAAAAATTCTCAGATATAACGCCTGCTTTTTTCCTCTTTTCAAAATTTTCTTACCTTAGAAATCTCTTGTCTTGGGATCCCTCCCAAAAAAACAGAGTGGTCTAGGAAGACTCTCAGGTATGAGGCAGCATCCTCTCTGCAGGCCTAATCAACAGCCTTTAAAGCTGATGGAGAAAGCTCCCACTGATTTGAGTGGGAGTTGGTTTGAAACCTTTAATTGAGTATATAGTTTAATCAGAACAAAAAGCTGTTCTGTGGGGTCTCTTGACTGAGTGTAGATATTATTGTACTTAAATAAATAACCCTTGGCTACTTTTCTCTAATTCTGCTTCTTTTTCTCAATTAAGCACAGTACCATGTAATAAAAATCAATCCTGATCAAGAGAGCCCACTGACATCTAAGTTTTAATGAGACTCTTTTTGTGTCAAAAGGCCACTGCATCTTTGATAGCAAGGTATAAAAATAGTTTCAAACAGGCCCCAGAAAAGACTTTTCATCCTGGGACTGGTTTTTCAAAGATTCAGGCCTGTTACTCTTTCATCTGTTCTACACGATTACTGCCAAAGTAGTAATCAGAAGTTTCGTTAATAAAGACAATAAGCTACTTTGAAATGTTTGAAGTCTCCATCAAGTGTGATGCCTCATCAGAAATCAGAGAACTAAAGCAGAAAAGAGTAATTGAGTAGAAACATTGAAAAAATAAGAAGTTTAGATAAGTAATATCTAACCCCTGAAGTGAATCCATTACTGTAAGGAAAAGGGTGGAAGCAAGAGAGTTCATCTCAGACTTCTTGAACAAAAATATAGTGATTTCAGCTACTGAATTCTTTCTAGCCCGTAACACGACCTTTGATACATAGCTTTTACAACATGCCTGGGGAAAAAAGTAGAAATCGCTTGTTCTGAAAAAAAGGTAACCATATTTTTTGTTAACTTTGAGAAGATTTTCTGTTGCTTTGATGAGCTTCCAGAAGGATTTTCATTGACTGTAATATAATGCAAAAGGGTGACATTTTGTTTCTGAAATACTGTGTTTTATTGCTGTTCTCCCACCTCTGAAGAAAGAAGAGAAGAGAAGAGAAGAGAAGAGAAGAGAAGAGAAGAGAAGAGAAGAGAAGAGAAGAGAAGAGAAGAGAAGAGAAGAGAAGAGAAGAGAAGAGAAGAGAAGAGAAGAGAAGAGAAGAGAAGAGAAGAG
>JAPSGF010000008.1:9239668-9328145 GCA_035772895.1 Perdix hodgsoniae
AGAAGAGAAGAGAAGAGAAGAGAAGAGAAGAGAAGAGAAGAGAAGAGAAGAGAAGAGAAGAGAAGAGAAGAGAAGAGAAGAGAAGAGAAGAGAAGAGAAGAGAAGAGAAGAGAAGAGAAGAAAAGAAAAGAAAAGAAAAGAAAAGAAAAGAAAAGAAAAGAAAAGAAAAGAAAAGAAAAGAAAAGAAAAGAAAAGAAAAGAAAAGAAAAAAAGAAAAGAAAAGAAAAGAATCAACCCTAGTATAGTATTCTGTTATTCTGTTCTGGGTTCTCTAAAAATCCAAATGAACATATCATTTTGAAGATTTCTGTGTCCTCAGATTCTCCTTCTTTATTGCCCAGTGTTCTTCCACCCTTGAGCACAGGTAAGACCCACATCTCTACTAACATAAGGGTGTATTCTGCATGACCTAGATGAAATGAATGCATGTGTGCACTCTTGATTACATTTCAGCTACATCCGTTTCCAGAACAGGAATGCTGCAAGATAGCTTGTGCACAGTGCCAGCAGGAAGGAGGAGGAGATAGCTTTCTCCCAGTAGGCTGAGTATACGACTCATATAAGACATTTATCTGACATAACTGAAATGGACGATCTAGAATTAAGTAATTGTATAAGGAGGTGGGATCAGTGAAAACACCCTCTTTTTCATTGATGGAGTATTCTGTGTTTTTTTTGTTGTTGTTGTTGTTTTGTTTAAATGAGTGAACCACCAGCATTCAGGGAAAAACTAGGTGCATGAGGAGGTCTGGGACATTGACTTCCATGTATGACATGAGTTCAGTAAATTCAGCACTGTAGGAGATACACCTCGTTCCCACCCTCATGTGCCTACTTCTATCTGAGCTGTCAGGAAACACTGGAGTTCTCATAGGATGGAAAAACAAAAAACAAAAAACAAAAAACAAAAAAAAAAGGAAGGATGCTTGAGTAAGCCATATAGTCATAGTTCTAACACTTATGAGCATCCTGATAGAACTACTGAGGATAAGAACTTTCTTTTTCACCTCCCAAAATCTCTGGTCCAAAATCTTGGCAAGGAAAAAGACATTGCTTGTTTTTTTTTGTTTTGATTTGTGTTGTTGTGCAAGGGATTCTTCACAAATGGCAGATCTAACAGAAAGGTCTGAAAAACACAGACGTTAAGAAAAGCCTCTTGAGGAAGTGTCCTGAGGCCTTCAGGCAGAAGCCTGTGGTCAATAGGCAGTGAGCTGCAGTGAGGAAAGGCTATGCTTCTTGGGAAGGCTGCTGGGAAAGTGCCAGAAATCAATGGTGTAGAAGTCCTACTCACAAAGGCTGCTCCATTTTGCCTTTCTCAGGAGCACTGCCTGCCTGCCTAACCCCTCACCGAATAACTGCACCAAGGAAGCCCATGAACCCTGAGGGCCTTCTGCCATCTTGTTTTCTGGCAGGCCTGATTTCCCACCATCTCCTGCCTTGCCAGCCTCATCAGTATGAAATATTGTACTGTTGAGCTTCAGATATCACTTTTATGAGCAATTTTACAATGGGTCCAATCAGTGTGTTATTTTATTGTTAGGTGTTTATAATGGCTTCTCTGCAAGTTTCTATTTAGTTTTATGCCACGCTTTTATTTGGGCATTTGATTAATTTATCTGGTTGTATGGATGTGTGTACTGTATGTGTGCTTCCCTTTGTGAATTATTAATTGCATAGATCTATTCTGATTGGGGAATACATTTGTTGTGCTTCAACTTGGCAAGCAGTTAAATTCCATAAAGCCTTGCACTCACTTCCCCCTCCCAGCATGATAGGTGACAGAATTTGAAAAACAAGTAGAACTCAAGGATAGAGACAATAAACATTTACTAAGACAGAAAAGGAAGTGGGAAATATCAGTAATGATAATCATGGAATCATTGAATCCTTAGAGTTGTAAGGGACCTCTGAAAGCCGTCTAGTCCAACTCTCCTGCAGTGAACAGAGACACCACCACCAGGTCCGTTGCCTGCCTTACCTCGAAAGTCTCCAGAGCCAGAGCATCAATCATAACACTAGGTAACCTGTTCCAGTGTCTCATCACCCTCACTGTATAAGATTTTCTTCTTATATCTAACCTAAATCTATATATATGATAGATGAGCTATGTGTATGAGATATATGTATTTACAAAACAAGCAATGTAGAGAACAGTTTCTCACCAATTCACTGACTCCCAGCCAGTCCCGAAACTGTGACTGCCCCCCAGCCAGTTCTCCTCAGTTTTATAGTTTTTTTTCATGTGATGTCATATAGTATGTAATATCCCTTTGACCGGTTTAGGTCAGCTGCCTTTGTTCTATCCCCTCCCAGCTCCTTGTGCCATGGGCATCCTGGTCTAGTACCAGACCTAAAAGTTGGTGGCTCTGCCTATGGCAGGGGGGTTGAAACTTGGTGATTCTTGGGGTCTCTTCCAATTCAAGCCATTCTATGATTCTTTGAACTGAAATGTCCTTGTCTCTATACATCACTGTCCAGCAAGAACTAAAACATACATGTATTATCAACTTTTTTCTCCTAAAGCCAAAACATAATATCATGCCAGACACTATGAAGAAAATCAACTCTGTCCTAGCTGAAATCAGGACATTTAACCTGCAGTCCCAAGTGATTTGATCCTGTGCTGATATCCTAACAGATCTGCTCAGGCAAGGTTTCAGCTGGTCTCCTGATGCATTACACACCCTTGAATGTGCAGGAAACATGCAGACAGACTGCATGTGCCTGTGCTAAAATCCATGCTATTCATCTGGAGAGCAGAGATCACGGTGAAACCCTCATCTGCGTACGCACACCCATGTACACACAAGTGATAGTTGTCGAGTTACTGTCGTACTGTACAGTACAGTACAGCACAGTACTATCGTACTGATAGTTGTCAAGTTACATCCTGCATTTTGCCATAGCATAGTTTAGGGCAAGGAAGTGAGAGTGATGGAGAATGTGAGGGTATTTCTCTGAGCTGGTGGCCCCATGGCCTGCTCATGCTGGAGACTCCCTGTAAGACATGGACTTCTTTCTTGCTTGAGGCCAGAGTCTGGCTCTGCCTGGGGCTGTTGCTTAGAGGTGAAAGGTATTATGGTCTATGAGTTGATAGGGAAGAAAAAGAGGCAAATTAATAATGAAGTAGACTGAATTTTAACAGCACTTCTGCTCTGCTCCTCTCTCAGAGGATTAGAAAGGTGGTAGTGAGACAGTTTGTTAAACAAATCTGTTCAGCTTCTGACCTTCACTGCTGCTGAACAATTTTCTTCTAACATAACCACCTCTCTCATTTGCAGAGAGATAAATAAAAATGCATGCAGTAAGATATGAAAAAAGGATGCACTGTTTGAAGGAGACACATGCACTCTGTGCCACTCACAGCTGACCTTGAAGCTTATGATACAGGACAAATGTAGCTGCAGGCAAGCTCACAGCTAGTCCTGCCTCCGTCATTGTCAGCAAGATGCATGTTGGAAAACCTTCCAAGGCACTTGTTTGGCTTGAAATAGCTTCACATTTCAGAATTGCTTTGAATTTTCCTTTTTTCATTTTAGACTTTGGTTGATTTTCCAAAGCGGAACACTATATTAAAAGATTTTCTGTCCTGCACCCCGCACTTTCTTCCTGTTCCCTTCCTCACCAGCTATTCTCTTTTCCTCTTTTGGTTTGTTGCAGTACTAGGATATATTATTTTAAAAAAGCTAGCAGCTTGCTCAGCCAAGCTCTGATTTTTTTCCATTTTTAGCATGTTTAAAGTTGCAATCAGCCATAACAGAATGGTAGGGGAAGAGGTTATCTCACGGTTCTTTTGTGCAGTCTGAGATAATAAATTCAAAACCTGTAGATAGCAGCTCCCGTGGAGGGTTATACAAATAATAAAAGGACTTGGGAATTCTAAATGAATAGTCAAAAAGGTCAAAACGTGAATATGACGGAAAATATCTGAGCAAACCCCAGATTTTTCCCACATTTATTTTCTAGAAATATCACATTTATTTCTCAGAAATAAGAGTTTTTCTGATTTAACTTTAAAGCCGTCCATTTTACACATTACTAGTAGATAGATTTTCAGGAGCCTCAAACCAGAATGCTTTTAATATAAATTTTGCAATCTTTTGGAAATTGTGATGACCAGGAATTAATGTTCCATCAGAGCCAGAATCACAGAATGACTTGGGTTGGAAGGGACCCCAAGTATCATCAGGTTTCAACACCTCTGCCACAGGCAGAACCAAGAAGTGATGTATCTGTCCCTCATTTAACACCACCCAAATGCCTTTATTGCCAGTCAAAGGAGGCAGAGATATCCCAGAATCCATCCAAGTATGCATACTCTAGACAATAATAGTAGACAATAATTCGTTCAGTAACACTTATAAAAGCAGCTGTATGCATTTGCACTAATTCCCATATGGTATATTAACATTATCTGTCTTCCCATAGCCTGCTCCTCTCACTCTTCATAATGTTCTCATTACTTACCCATGCATTATCTAGGACCCAGTCCTGCCAAGAGGTGCTTGTATGCTTGACTTCATGCTTGGACCTCATGAGGGACTGTCTACAAATGGGCAATCTCAGAGACGTGTGGTTTTGGTACAGAGACTTTCATGGACTGCTTCCAACAACAGTGAGCACTGCACGATAGCAAATAAAAGATTCTCAAGGCATATGTGCACTAAACAGCCCTCCTCTTTCCTGCGATGAGCTGTTTCCAGGGATACCCTCGGCGCTATCCTGTACTTTCCCAATGTCTAGACTATGTTTCAGGTGTTGCTGAAGCTGTGGGTTTTTTAAAGTGTGAATTCAGTTTTACAGTTTCAATCACTATATACAAAATGCTGGTTTCACATGGTGCACAGCAGTGGATAAGTACAAGCTCACCCTGCCATTGCAGACTGTCGTAACATTTTTGAAATGGTAACTTCATCCCATGAGGATTTTGGCTGGATCATGTATCTTTATGTAGATGACATAAGGCCAGTTAGACACTGTGTCTGCCTGCTATTCAAAAGAAATACTGTTCTGTCCTCAAAGTTAACTATCAAATTTGTACAGTAAGCTGATCTAGTAGCAAGATAATGTGTTATTAATGGAGAAGAAGAGTTTCCACTTCTCCATTGATACATTAAATAATAACATCAAAATTGGTGGTTTTCTCAGAAGACAAAAATCTTGGTCTGTTTTAGAAGCTGAGGTGAAGGCCTCTTTTCTCACCCTGACTGAGGACTGGGTACCTTATGCTTCTATTTAAGGAATCCCAATGGAGTTCCTGGCCATTCCTCCAGGCTGGCTCTGAAGCCACCTCTGACCATGGCCCTGGAAGTGCTATAAGAAGATCGGGTCGTAACAGAGGACAGTTCTCACTAGGCACAGAAAAGTGGGCTTCAACACTTACAGTTAATAAAATAAAAGGGTATAGACAAAACCATGAAGATGCTCTCACAATTAAAAGTAATAGAATTAAAGATTACAAAGAGAATGTTACAATCCAGTTGTGTAACTGAGCTCAATTAGAGAGCTTAGTATTTTAGTCTAGACATAAATATTAGAGCAAATAATCACATCATAGAATCATAGAATGGCCTGGGTTGAAAGGGACCACAATGATCAGTTTCAACCCCCTGCTATGTGCAGGGTCACCAACCACCAGACCAGGCTGCCCAGAGCCACATCCAGCCTGGCCTTGAATGCCTCCAGGGATGGGGCATCCACAGCCTCCTTGGGTAACCTGTTCCAGTGTGTCACCACCCTCTGTGTGAAAAACTTCCCCCTAATATCTAACCTAAATCTCCCCTATCTCAGTTTAAAACCATTCCCACTTGTTCTATCACTATCCACCCTCGTAAACAGCCGTTCCCCCTCCTGTTTATATGCTCCCTTCAAGTACTGGAAGGCCGCAATGAGGACCTCCCTCTCCCTGCTTGCCACCCCTTTTTTAGTGCAGCCCAGAACACAGTTGGCCTTCCGGGCTGCAAGCACACACTGCTGGCTCATGTCCAGCTTCTTGTCCACTAGGACCCCCAAGTCCTACTCCACAGGGTTGCTCTCAAGGGTTCTTCCCCCAGTTTGCAGAAATACCTTGGGATTGCCCCAGCCCAAGTGCAACAACTTGCACTTTTCTTTGTTGAACTTCATTAGCTTTACACGGTCCCACTTCTCCAGCCTGTCCAGGACTCTCTGGATGGCTTCCCTCCAATGTATTTACTGCACAGCTCAGCTTGGTATTGTCTTCAAACTTGCTGAGGGTGCACTCAATGCCATTGTCTATGTCATTGATGAAGATGTTGAAGACCATCAGTCCCAAGACCGACCCCTGAGGGACATGGCTTTTGAGCAGCCTCCACCCTGACACAGAACAATTGATCACAACCCTTTCACTGCATCCAGCCAGCCAGTTCCTAAACCATCAAACAGTCCATCCTTCAAATCCTCACCTCTCCAAGAGGTGGTCAGAGAGAAGGATGTGGTGAGGGAACATGTCAAAGGCTTTGCAAAAGTCCAGGTAGATGACATCCACTGCCCTTCCCCAGTCCACCGAAGCTGTCACTCCATCATAGAAGGCCACCAGATTGGTCAGGCATGATCTGCCCCTGGTGAAGCCATGCTGGCTGTCTCGAATCACCTATTCATCTTGTATATGCCTTAACATAGCTTCTAGGAGGATCTTCTCCATGATCTTCTCAGTCACAGAGGTGAGGCTCACTGGTCTGTAGTTCCCTGGATCATCCTTTCTCCCTTTCTTATAATAAAATATAATAAATAAATAATAATAAAATATATTATAAATAAAACCTTTTCAAAATTTGTATTCATACAACTGCATTAGAAAATTTAATATTGGCTTTATTGTTACATCTCTCAGCACTTTTCCAGCAAACAACTCTTACATTAAACTGGCTGTGATCTCCATGGACTGACACACTCTTCCAGAATTTAGTTGAAATTTGTTCTGTACTTTTGTACTGGTTTATTAAAATTTTGCAGTGAGTTCAGTTTATGTAAGGCAATTAGTTCTGTTGCTAGGAAGCACCAATAACAGTTTTGAAGTATAATATGCTAAAGTGTGTTTAAATTGTTTTAAAGCAGGTCTAGAACAGTTTGAATTACATTCACAATGTTTCAGGTATTGCTATTTTAATGGTCTTGCACTTAAGAATTTTTTTCAGGAACATCCAATAAAGCTTCCTTTTTTTTTTTTTCTTTTCACTGAAAAAAATGTAAAAATTAGAAATGTCAAGGAGCATGACCTTGATGGTGAAATCCTCATTTCTTTTTTCCTTTCTACTGTCTATGACTGTGTTTTCAAGAGTGAAACAGCATTCCCTTCTCAATCCTTTCTCTGCTTCTCACCTCCCCAGGTTAGTTTTACTTCAACACTTGAAGACCTTCTCCTTTTACTTGAGAAAAAATCACTGTAGGAGACCTCCTCTTCTAGAAGAGAAAATTTTCAAACTTATATGTAGGACCCCTTATAGAGCAAGTAGTAAATATGTATATGTAAATGGAAGTAAAAAGATACCACTGAGCCAAATTCTGATCATCAAAAGAAATTAAATTACTTATATTTGTACAAGTGACATCATACTTTAAGTGTGCATTTAGATACATATCTCGACTAGGGACATCTTTAGCATCAAAGAAGACACGCCAGCTTCCACTGTATTAGGCACTAGCCTTGTAGTCTCAGAATGACAGATACATTTTTTAATTACAGAGAAATGCAGCATGTATTTGGAACTTGTTTCAAAGGCCTCTGAAGAATGGCAAGATAATTTTGCTTCCACAGAGTTTGGACTGTATGCTCTGCTGTTTTTACCAATTCCCATCAGGAATATCAGAGCAAATCTGTCACAGATGTGCTAGTTGCCTTAATCTCCTTAAAAGAGCACCAAGTAAGAAAAGATGAAGTTAAGAATTAGAATAAAATGTTGCACTGAAAGTAAAAAGATAATGGAATTGTCCAGACAGCTTCAATGCTGCAAAATTATTTGTGGCAATATATAGAGGGCTGACAGATGGATATGCATTTTTTGAAAAACGGAACTTAAGATAAAATGAAAATTCCAGCAACCCATAATCACAAGTTAGAGTAGCACTCACCAGCATCAAATCTGGCCATCTTTTGTTAGTCAAAGTTGTTGATTTCTGTCAGTGCTGTGCATTTAATGTAACATACAAAAGTAAAACATCCATAATAACTATCAAATTTTTGAACCTATTTCATGCTAGGGAAAGCTTGATGCTTCTCCATGAGAAATGAAGGGTAAACTGAAGTTTTAGAAGTAACAATCACTCTTGCTCACAAAACAACCTTTTACCTCAGAGTTATCTGTGAGAGTAGTCAGGAGGATTTTAGAAGCTCCTTGCCTCATATAAGTATTTTTAGTACTTCTTACTTGATTCTCTATTTGTTCTTAACAATGTTTTTGCACTATATGTGAGATGACATTCTGTTCCTTGATTCTGAGTAGGGCCTACACCTTTTCCTTTAATCTATAGGATACCTAGAACAATCTCTCTTCTCTTTCTCATCTACCATCCATGGCTCTCTTGGAGACATATATCTGTAGTTAGCTAATAGGAAAGGGATTACTTCCCACAGCGACTGTGCTTTTATTGCTCTGCTCTGACAGAAGACTCCCACCGCAACCAGCTGGGATAGTTCTGACTTTTTTTTGATGATAATCTTTTTGTAATTACCAGTGAAAAAAATCACACATCGGGCTCATGACTTCATATGCCTTTGGGGAAAGAAGGAATGAGTGAAGAGAGAAGTAAGTTTTAATTGTATCTTTTATTACTGTGTCCCTTAAATAATGAGTTCTTCTATAACTTGTTTCATCAGACAGACACTGCACTTCTGCAAGCCAAAACCTTCACTCCCATCCCTCATCTTCTTAATGCTCTGTTTCTCCTGGGCATTTTATTCATATTATTTTGATCCGGTACTGGAACAAGGTAAAACAGGTGCCTGATAGGCAATAAGACTCATAAGGCTGTTACATCATTAAGAACTTCTGGCAGCAAGAAATGCAGAGTTCTACCAGTTTAAAGCAGTTGAAATATTTCACTTAGTTTGAACTATTGTCAGTTTTTCATTGAACCCAGAAGCTTGGCAGTTTTATTCTGAGAGCTATTTACAGTCCCCAAAGTGTAAAAGATTATTTTACTGTATACTTTAATATCATTTTCTTATTTTGTACTCCCTGAGATTACTTCTCTTTTATTACATACTGAAGAGTAATAAGAAGGAAAGTATCATTTTTATATTACAATTTTCTGATGATCTTTGTATAACTGCTTTTTGCTGACATAAATACCATATTAATAATAATAAGGACATGACGATTCACAGTTTTACAGTGCTTTACATAGATAAAGACCTTATGTTGTCCCATTTCAAAATAATTCAGGGCCTCTAGCTTTTGTTGTCAAATGATTCTCCAGAATTTTATCAAAGATGACTCTTTTTTTGGACTTAAATATCACTAACTATCCTCTTCCATTTTTGTAATGTTTGAGCCCTCTGAGATGAAGATCCAGTTTTCTCTGTGTCAGGTAGTCATTCAGCATGTCCATGGCTTGTGGGGAGTGCTGAGAGCAGGACAAAGAACTTCCTTCTCCAGTCCATTTATGATAGCTACTGCCAGTGCAATGCTTTTTTCCTTGTTGGGGTGAATTTTTCAGCTCCTCTTTCCGAATCTTCAGAATTACTTAATGAGGTAATTGTTTGGAGAATCATTACTTCATTGATATGATGAGCAGCACATGCAGAAAAGAAAATGCTGATTCTCTGTAGATGAAGATACCTCCTACTGAATGACAGTGACAAATGCCTCCTCTGTTTTTCATGTCATGTCTTACAAAGGACAATAAGGATGCCTTACACGTTCCTTCTGAATGCCATTTTCAGATGCCTGTACCAGTGACAATATGTAGCTGTTAAGGCTGACTGACTTATGCATAGTCTCTCGCTCAGTTCTGAAGTGTCAACAAAAGCAGACTGACCATTATAGAAAATATGAAGTTGGTGAGTAATGACTAGAGAGCTTAATTTATTGGTCTTGTTTTCAACCTGACAGTTTCATTTGGTGTTGAGTGGATCTGTTATTATGAGAAAAAAATGAATAATCGTTCCTTAGTCATCACTTTCACATCTTTTTTTATATTATGTATTTAATATTTTTGTTTTACATTTGTAGTGTCATGCTATGATTTTTAACATTTTCAACATTGTCTCCTGCCTCAGTTTTCCACTTTTGGTGATCCTAGACTTTTTTTTTTGCATCCACGTGGTCATCCAAGTTTCCTTTCTTCAAGCTTTTTCTAGTTCTATGTTTTCATAGGTGCTACCAGCTGCAGATTAACCCACACGTGTTTCAAACAGCAATTTGGAATGACTCCATGTCAACAGAGTAGTTGGTGACAACTAGCAATTGTTGGTCTAAAAATGTCCAAATAAATTTACTTTTCCTTGTATTTGTTATGTTAATGGCACTAATGCCATAATACAGAGAATGGAAGTGAGGCAGATCAGCTGCTGGAAGCCCGGCTAGCAGCTCTGGCATTTGCCAGGTTTGTCTTTCTGAAAGAGAGATAAAGGCCTGCAATACTAGGGGAACAGAAGGCCACACCTTTTTAGGTAGTTCTGTCCCAAGGAATAAGAAGCACTATTCAGATACTTCCAGACTGACACTTGCTATTGTTTCTGTGGAAACAGCTTGATCCTTGTGTCATCATGATGTGTCCATCATACTGCATCCTGTAGTAAATATAGTTGGTACTGGGCGGGGTTATCTTCATGGTGGTGCTGGTAATGAATAGTCTTGCCCTTCCAAAGTGCTTATCCAAGATTCGGATTTGATGCTTTTTTCACAGTATCTTGTCATCCATTTTTTGACCAGGCAATACAACATTAAATTTCCCCTTCATCATCCCTTGACAGCAACATCTATTTCCTAGAGATGACATGGGGTTGAAGCAGAAAAAAAAGTCCTTCCTAGCAGTGGTCTAGCCTGGTCTACATGAGGATTTTACTATCCATTGCAGCAATTGACATGTGTTCAGCATGTTATGGTCTCATCACAGCATGCTGCTGAATCTTAGAGGTTTTGTAGGATGGACACATCCTGTTGAATCCCTTTGAAGAAGTGAGATCCAGCTCAATTGTGTTGTATGCTTCAAAGTATCAAAGCACCCCTTTTTAGAGCGTTCTGGGATGCTGGCTGAAGACTGTGGCTGTTTGTGAAACTCTTAGTTACAAGCAGGAGTAGCCAAAGTTTTCACTCAGGCACTCTACTTACCCTCCTCCTCTTCTCCCCACACTTTTCATTCTTTGCTTCCACTACGTTTCACACCTAGGGACAAAAATTACGAAATACCAAAGGAATACAAAAGTCCTTCACTGCTGGTAGATGACAACATACTTCACATGGACAGCACGAAAACAGTAAGTAAGCTGGAGGATGGATGTGACAGGACTACTATAAAGGCACTACCAAGGCCTGCACTGTGAACACAGCTGGGTGTGCTGACACTGAGCGCATATGAATCCAGCTGGGTAAAATCTCAGTGCTCACTTGCAACAGCCATGGTAATGAAGATATAATGACTTCAGTGGGAGCTGGATCAGACTTGTATTTTGTGCAAGTGCAAAGAGAAACTTTTAAAAATGGTTACTAATGGTTGAAAAGGATAATGTTTGAGAGCATAAATAGGTAATGGAGTACATCAGCAATCCTATAGCATATTAAGGCATTTAGTTTTGCACCACATTAAACCCCGGGTTTGCTTATATGCACAAAATTGTATGAGCAAGCTGTTGCTGAAAGACTGGACACTGGCAGTTAAATCTATCCACACATTACATTTTCAGGTGCAATTCAGCACAAATCTGCTCAGGATTTCATGGATTCCATTATCCTGTCAGCAAAAGATCAGAGAGTCTTCTGTGTAAATTGTCATAAGTCGGTGCCAGTGTCAGTCAGACCTCAAGAACATAACTGAGATTTAAATGATGCTCATGATAATAATGTGCATAGTTTTGTGTAGGTTGTCTGCAGGGAAGAGGAATCCCTAACTTTTATCTTTGCCTGAATAACGTAATCATTCCTCATTTCTCACGTTTATTGAAATGCAGGCCAAACTGAAGCACATGATTAACTGCACAAAGAGTAGCTCACTGGGCTAGAATAGAGACTTACTGAAATCCAAAAGCAAATCTAAGAACAACACAAAGCACTGTTAGACAATGATTGAGATAGTGCTATGTATCATCCTCTTACCTCTGGTTTATTATGCAAGTCTGCCATACGATTCAGCCTGAAGGCAAAGATGCAGCTTTCATTCACCCTTCTTACACTGCATGGGACTGTCAAATGGAAGTCCTTGAAAGTAGTCAATATTATGATATGACAAAAGATTTTTAAACAGCAAAAGCAGCCAATAACAATGTATTCGAGTTGATATTTGTGCTCTTTTCTTTTGAGTGTTTTCTCCTCTATGACAAATAAAAACTCATTGAATTAAAGAGCACTATAATATTCAAATTTTACAGAAAAAAAATCTGGATTTCTGCATGAGACCTTCTGGGCCAAATGTAGGACTCCTTAAGTGTCTTGTATCACACTCTAATGCAGTTCTGCATGTTTGAATGATTCAAGGCAGTTCTGGCTGCACATCCAGAAGGAGGTCAGTGTGTCATATATGCCGTATCTCCTACGTCTGCCTAACTGTTCATGGTAGCTAAACTAACTTCCTTGGGAGATGCCCTACTGAGAACCAGAAAAAGCTATTTGCAGCCTCTATGCTCTAAGGAAGTCCTAATCCCTGCTCTTTCTTCCTTAGCTCAATGGTAATAAAAGCAGCTTGGACAAATCTGTAAAATTCAAAATTCTCGAGTTTAACATTCCTCTGTACCTATGTGCTGTGTACGTGTGATTTGGGTTCATGTATAGATACAGAGTTGTACTAGATCACTACAGCTGGACCAGAACTGCATGATCTCTAGAATTCATAAAAATCTGAATAAGGTTTTTTGAGGAAAATCAGTTTGTAGGAAATCTAACCACAGTTTTAATTCTACTGTATTAATATGGTTTGCTAACCCAATATTTTCTTCTTATAGTTCACTGCTTCATAAAGGTTATCGTAAGGGGCAGAGTTTTGATCTGTGTGTGGAAGATCTAACCTTTAAAAGGAAAAACACATTTAAAGTCTCTTTCTTCTTTATCTGTACTATAAGAACCAGATAAGTTTCTAAATATACTTATCTTGTTTATCTTCCTCCTGTTTTGCCATAAAGTTATTTCAGTATAACTTCAGTACTTATGACTGACTTTGCTTGGGTGGAAAAATATACCATTAACAAAATTTTAAGTATGCAGCAATTTTTTTTCATTCTATACCTCCTGTGCAGCTATTTATAGATTTCATTGTGGGTGAAATGAGAGTTGTGTTAATTTGTTGCTATATTTAATTTACCTAATGATACTGTAATTAATGAGGTGCTTTAAAAAGAACAAAAAGAATATGTTCTTTTTTAAAAGCTCACAGTATAGACTGAGTGGTCAGTAGTCATCTCCTGTCTGCTGATCTGTCCTGTCAAATGATCTGAGACTGAGTCAGTTCTTTACCTTCCAGTCCTGACATAGGATAGGATATGCAGGGAGCAGTTTTAACTTTGCCAAGGATTAAAAAAAGGGCAAGAGGACTTAAATTCAGCCTCCCAAATCTTTAAATTTTTCTACCTAAGACTTCTCTCAAACATGTTTTTATGTGTGGATAATTTATCCCCAGAGGCATTCAAGGCCAGGTTAGATGGGGTTCTGGACAGCCTGACCTAGTGTGTAGTAATCCTGCCTGTGGCAGGGGATTGAAACTGGGTGGGCTGTAAGGTCCTAACCAACCTAGCCATTACATGATTCTATAATGCAATGGAACTTTGCACAAACAAGGCATCTGTGTAACTTGTCAAATACTTGTAACTTTGTCGGATGTTTCTATTTCTTAATTATTCATTCATTCATTATTTCCTCTGTTTGCTTTTAAGAGAATATTCCCTCCTGTATGAAAAGCGGTGATAGACTGAGAGGTAAAAAGGCTGAATTCCTTCCTTTGACCCTTTAAGGGGCACAATGCAAGGAGTGGATATCTTTCCACTTATCAAGCCTTGTGCCTCACATCAGATTTAAGAAGTTAAGCACTCAGAGGTCAGATCTGTTTCCACATAGACAAGTGTAATTCCATTGATTTTGTATAATCAGCCACTCTTGAATTTTGGATCTAAGAATACCAGCACTAATTCTGAATTAGATGATGTGTGAATTGAGACATGGACAGCCATCACCAGAAATCTAACTTGTTATTACTCATTTTATGAATGCAATTGAACTCAAATAAAGACTTTGAGGCATCTTGAGATAAGCTGCATCTGAACAAGTGAATAGGAAATCAAAAACAGCCTGGAAACAGCCACCAAGGACACTGCTTGCTGGAGAGAGGCCAGGGCCTGCTGCTCTTCAGGGGAAAGGGAACGGGGAGCTCATCATCAGCCAGGGCTGTCCCCCCACATCCAGAAGAGATCTATGGAGCAGGCCTGTGATGGTATCCAGCATCAGACCACCATTCACCAAGAAAACCCACAATAAAGAGAGAGCTTCACTCAGTAGTAACTTCTGAGGGAAGGAAGGAGATTCTCCTGTGAGGTTTTTTTTCCAGTAAAAAATGCCAAGCCTGTGGATGACATTTAGTTTGACTTACTAAAGTTGCTTTTCCTTGGAAAAAAAGGGAAAAAGAAAAATCTCAAAACGTCAGGTATGAAACAAGAGATTACAGAGGGAAACAACTTGAAGCATTTACTCTCAAAGATTAGAAGGCCAGAAGAATCTATTAAGATGATATATTATGACCTTTCATGTAGCTCAGGCAAATTTTTTGTACTATTTTGTGTTTGAGTAAAAACACAGAAATGTCTCTTTTAATGAAACTGTCATTGTAAGTTTAAACACTTCCAGTGAGCTGGGACTCAGAGCACCCTTTAAGAGTTAAAAGTGTGTAACTTGTCTGCAAGAAAAAGAGCCCTTCATTGTTGGTGTTTTCTTTATCACAAACTGATTTATCCGTCCTTGAACCATCTCTTTGATAAGCAAAATAGAGTGAGTTATGAGGCAGAGCTTCCAACCCTTCAGTATTTGTCATGGTTCTTTCCTGAACTCCCATTTTTCAAGTCTTTTGAACACCTTGAACAGGATTTCATGACACATGGAGGCTTGCTCCTGTCACCTAAAAACATAATTTTCTGTCCTCATACTGCAAACTTCCTTTGTTTATGTATCCTAGAATATTTTATGTTCAGATTGTCCTCTGTGAATCCCAAATTCTTTTCAGGCTGCAACTAGTCTAGGCTTCCTCCACCTGTATGTATAATCTGCATTTTATATTCTTGGATATGAGTTTACACTTATGCCTCTTGCTCCATATTTTGCCCATCTGAGCACTGTTTAACACAGTTCTCTTTATCAGTGTCAGAGCCTCTTCTCTTTTTCGATCCCTTACTCTGTTATCTGTAAATCTTATCTGCAAGGATGCTGTGTTTCCTTCCAGGTCACTGAGAATAGTGTTATGCACCATGGGATGAAACCCAGATACCTGGAGGTGCTCGTAAGAAACACAAACAATCAGAGATTATTCATTTTGAGTTATCCTTTGTGATAAGTCACCTCAATAATTTTTAATCCATTTATCACATGATTTTTTTCTGAAATTCTAGTTTCTTAATCAAAATATATGACATCAAGTCAAATATTTTCTTCTCTGCTGAAGTTAGGTAAATGCTGTTATCTTTATTGACCAACCTTTCCTCCATAAAGAAATCCTAATTTAGCTGAACAAGCTTTAGTTTTTGTGAACTCAGTGGATAGGCATTAATAAAATTAACTTCCCTTAGAGGTAGTAGTAAGAACACGCCATAGCAGAGGGAATATCTTAATACCTCTGTTGATTTTCCGCCTCTTAAAGAAGTTTGTGTACCTTAACTTCCCTTGTTAGAGAGAGGATGTGAAAGAGCCATACCTCTGTGGATGAAGGGCAGAAGGGCTATCCTATGCTGGTAGGAGCGGACTCCCATGGTTATGACACTCTTTTCCAGCAGAAACATATGCCACAATCAAAGGATAACGTATTTACAATTCCTTTCACAACTTTGGAGACTTATTCATGCTTTCACAGCCTGTAAAGCAGCCAGAAGAGTGAAAGTCTTCAAGAGTTAAGAGATACAGGCCCCATGTATGAGCACCTTGGATTCCTCCCCCACTCCTCACTCTCTCATAGTGTATAGATAAGACTACTTCTGGCAACGGCAGCAAAATTACCTCTTTGTTGTAGGCACACATCATCACCTAAAACCTTCTGGTACAGAGGATTGTTAACAGGTAGAAGGAAAGGATTAAGCAAGTATAAAGAGCCCCAAATCTGATCTGTAGAATTAATATGTCAGCTTCAGTAGGTAGACCAAAGGATATTTTGCTTGTGTAAAGTCAGTGGGATAATGATCATTTAAATATTCAACCCAGGTGCCTTAAGCAGCATGAGTCACAGGCTGTGAATGAGCAAAAACTTACACTGACCTTGAGCACTGCAGAAATCGGTTATGGACTATAAATCAATCTTAATTAAGGGCTTGTTGTTGTAAGGTGCTATGTATTCTGGCTTAAAGCCTAAATTGTTTAAGGACCTGTTTAACTGTAAGCATATGAGTAGTGCCAGTGCTGTCAGGGGGACTTTATCACACATGAGCGGTCTGCCGGAGCAGAGGGAAAATGTTCAGCTTCCTGTAGGATCAAGTGCTACAACAATGCGTGGCTCCACAGTGAACTGTAAGTTTAATCACTGCAAAATATTTCTCTTCTGGTACCACTTTCAGGACAGCTATTGATTTCATATCTTTCAATAGGTTTTTGTACTGTAATTATGACCTTACTTTCATCTTCATCAGAACAGAACATGAAGTAGATATCTGCCAGAATAAGTGTACGAAGATGTAAGAGATCATCATTACTTTGTCAATAAATTATCTTGTATTATTATGTGGAAACTGTATTCAGTTAGAAATATCTTATAATGCCATGATTTGCTAGTGTTTGATTAGCCTCATAATATTTTTGGTTTAAAAAATGGATTGTACATGCCTGCACACTGCACACTGTTCTCTTGTTGCCTACAAATAATTGCCCCCCAGCAAGTGAGCACACTGCGCTCATCTATTTGTCAGTAATCTCTTCCTTTTGAGATCTCTAGGACTGTAATCCCTTACTTTCTACATTCTATGGATTATGTCTTCTTTTCCAGCATGACAGACTTTAAATAACTTAATGACTAGGTGTCTGCAAAAATCCCTTGCCCATATTACAAAAAACAATACATGATCCTCAGTGAATATTGAGAATGTAAATCAGCATTACTCTTGCTGTTTATAACATTGGAAAAAAAACCCACAATTGAATTATAGTCTTATGTTCAGCCATGAACCATGAAATTAGCAGGTAATAGCAATGTACTGAAACTCAGACCCTATAAAAAGGATCAAGACTAAAAATGATCAAAACCATGTTTTACTAAACTGCCCTTCACATGCAGCCAGAGTCACTGTTGTGTCACACAGAGGAGAAAAAGATGAAAAGTCAAATCTGTATTTGATGTCCGCTGGTTAATAGGTAAAGACTATACTCAGTATTTAAACAGTAAATAACTTAAAAATACTACTGGACAATCTTGTATTAAACTTTTTCATTTCTTATGGTGACTTTTATGAATATGTTATTGACTGTTACTTCTATAGCACTGATAAAAAGTGCCTGCAGGGAGGGGTGAGGACTAAATCAGATTAGTTCAGAGTGTAAATCTCAGATAACAAGTGACATTCATGGTAGCGTTCCAGAAATATATAAGTACAACCTCATGCAGAAATGCCCGTCTCTATGCATCTTGTACAGCCCTAAACTTTGTTTCATCATGCAGTAGCCTTGCTGCTGAGATGGAGCTGCAAGGTGCCCACCAGTGCAAAAGCCATAGAAGGGTGGAAAGACAGCGTCAACCACACCACTGCTGGGCAAGGCTGACTGACAGTCACATCCTGGTCTGAAAGGAGCGGGACATCAGTTGTTCTCATAAGCTCTGCAATTTTGACAGCGCAGCTCTCTTGTAAAGGGGGGAATCTGCTGCTGATGATGATGAAATGCATAAGTGTCTCCTTGCTGAGGCTAGACACCCAACCCACTTTTGAAGGTACAGTTTTTCTCAGGCTGAATGTCCAAGCTGATTGCACTTTAACTTTGGTTCCAGCCTTGCTTTACTCCTAGAAATATTCCCCCCTTAATGTTTTTAATCACATGAATAAGATGAAACAAATTAGGATCTATATGCAGCCTGGTTGTCTTTGATTAGTACATCCCACTAGAATCCAGCATGATTTTTCTGACTCTCCCTCATCCTTTTGAACTTGGTTCATTTTCTTAATTTTGTTGGCCTAATTTACAGGACTTGAGGCCATTGTCATCCTTTCTGTACATATAGTAGGCAGTATTTAATGAGTTGCTATAAAATCCTGTCCTCCTTTTATCTTTGGAACTTCTGTTAGTAACTTTAAACAAGCAATATTTATCCCTACAGCACATCTATTCTCTGTGGTTTTTGGTGGTTTTTTTTTTTTTTTTTTTTTGTGGCTTTTTTGTAGGTCACTGTTATTCCAAAGCTTAATTTTGTAGCTATTATTCTTCATAAAAAATAATACCTAAAAAACTGTAGCCTTAACTAGGATTTTACTTTAACCCGCTAACATGAAGAAATCAAACAACATCATTCCTAAATATCAGTGGGAAGAAAATATTAAACTGCTTTTGAAAACAATCTCCAAACTCTGCTGGGGGCATGGATTCACCAAACAGGGACCTGACATACAAAGAAAATGTAAATTAAAAGGATTAGTGAAGCAGGACTAGGTTTGATGAAAGCCATAAAATTCAATGTGCATACATCTAAGCTGAATTCCTGAATATATCTAGAGAAGGCAGCATTAAAATTCTAAGATTAAAAATAATACTATGTATTTGGCACTTCTATCACTCTTTTATCCGTGGTTCTGAAAGCACTCTGTGAATAATGATGTTTGATATGTTGAAGGAGTCAAATTTTTTCTCCTGGGTAAACTGAGGCATTGAGAAGTGACTTGTCCAAGTTCAAACACAGGGTATGAGGTTGCAAAGGAAGAGGTTGACAGGTGGCCCTACAAAACCCTGTATTGTGTCTGCCTGGAACTGAGTTAATTTCGCTGTTCCTGAGCAGTGTTTGTACAGTGCCAGGGCGCTCCTCCTTTCCTACTCTGCACCCTAGTATGTAGGCCAGGGATGGGCAAGTGGAAGGAAATACTGCCAGGACAGCTGGCTGAAGCTGATTAAATGTGTGCTCCATGCCATACAATGTTGTGCTCAGCAATAACATCTCAGGGGAAGAAGGATGGGAAACAGTCATGGTTATAGTATTTGTCTTTCTAAGTGACCACTATTGGTACCCAGGTCAGCCTTCCAAGATGTGCCTGCACCTCTGCCAGCCAATGAAAAGTACTGAATAACTTCTGCATTTTACTTTTCTTGTGCATGCAGCTTTTATTTTCTATCAGGCTTTAACAACAGTCCATGAGTCTTCTAGCCTTTCTTCTATTTTCTTTGCAAGAGACAGGAGTGAGTGAGTTGTAGTTTGGCTGGGGTCATAGAATTAAGGAATCTTTTGAGTTGGGGCACTTAAAGATCATCTAGTCCAACTCACCTGCAATGAACAGGGTGAGCAACATAGATCAGGTTGCTCAGAGCCCCATCCAGTCTGACCTTGAATGTCTCCAGGGATGGGGCACCCACCATCTCCCTGGGCAATCTGCTCCTCAGTGCTTCACTCCTTCTTCTTCCTAATATCCCATGTAAATCTCCCCTCTTTTAGTTTGAAACCACTTCCTCTTGTCCTATCATGGCAGATCCCACTAAAGAGTCTGTCCCCTTCTTTCTTATAGCTTCCCTTTAAATATTGAAGGGCCATTCTCAGGTCTTCCTGGAGCCTTCTCCAGACTGAACAGCCCCATCTCTCTCATCCTGTCTTCACAGGGAGATGTTCCAACTTTTAAATCATTTTTGTGGCCCTCCTCTGGATGCACTCCAACAGCTCCATGTCTCTCTTGTACTGAGGACTCCATATCTGGACACAGTACTCCAGGTGAGGCCTCACCACCACAGAGAAGAGAGGCAAGATCACATCCCTTACCCTGCTGGTCATGCTTCTTTTGATGCAGCCCAGGATACAGTTGGCATTTTGGGCTGTGAGGGCACATTGCTGGCCTATGTCCAGCTTCCCATCCTCCAATACCCCCAGGTCCTTTCTGGCAGGGCTGTGGCCAATGATTTCATTCCCCATCCTGTATTGCTAGTGGATTTTGCCTTGACCTAGGTAGAAGATCTTGCTCTTGAATTTGTTGAATCTCTTGAGGTTCTCCCATGCCCACCACTCAAGCTTGTCTGGATCTCTTTGGAAGGCATCCTGTCCTTCTGGTGTGTCAACCCCACTCCACAGCTGGGTGTCATCAGCAAACTTGCTGAGGGTGCTCTCGCGCCCACTGTCAATGTCAGCGATGAAGATATTAAAGAGCACTGGTCCCAGGAGGACTGATTCCTGAGAGACACCACTTGCCACTGATCTTCATCCAGACATTGAGCCACTGACCACCACTTTGGATACGATCTTGCGTACGTCTGGATCTTACCAGTTCCTCATCCATTAAACAGTCCTTCCATCAAATCCATATCTTTCCATTTTGGTGATTCAACCCATCTCTAGCCCTCAGCACCAGTGCATGTATTCAGTGCTTGAGCAAAGCACTACAATCTAGAGGTAGATCCTAGAGGTAAACCTTGAGTCAGCACCTGGGAATTCATATGTTAAAAAAAACCACACACATTTTCAAAAACTCTTAGATGAAAAGAAAGCTAATATTTTGCAATGAAAAAAGTGAAACACAGGCTAAAATTCAGGTGAAATAAGTTTAGTGGTATCAACTATCTAAGTGTAATAATCAACCCATCAAACCTCATCAGACAGTAATCAGCAGTTTTGCAACATTCTGTTAAGATCTCAGTAGAGGAACTTTAGCATAACAAAGTGTTCCCTGGATCAGCAATCAGACAATATCACACAGGTATGATTCATGTATTTGGAAGAGAGTAGTATTTTCTCTGCTTTTTCAAAGTACATTAAATAACAAGTAAAATCTATAATAAAGCAGTGTTACAGATCTTGTTTTTACCCATTAGCTCACAGTAACAATGAAGAGAACAAAAAACAAGAGCACAAAGCAAACTGTCAGCCATACTACTTTTTCAAGACAAAGCCAGTATAAGCTTTCCTGACATGAACAACTTCCTTAAAATTCGTCTCATCTTCTTAGCCCTGAGAAAATGTGCATAATTCATTTTTAGAATGTTATAGAGACATTCCTAGCCTAATAAAAGGAAACAAACCAAAACAGTTGCCTTTGAAAGTATTCCAACTTTATCGTTATCATGTGCTGTAACTGAAGGAGACCCAAAATACTATTTACAGATTTTCTTCTTATTATTATGAGCATTTTGGCATTTAATTGTTCCCCTTATCTGAATATATATTTCAAAATCCATTGCAGGATTAATAGGTGGCAAAAAGAAAATCAATCAAATCCCTTGTCCTCTTCAAGTTTTATTTCAACAATAAAATCCATAAATACAGCAGGAAGACTGCTGGGTAGAGGTAAAATTTCATATTAAATATTTTTGATTCACTATGTTTCAAAATGACAGTGCTTGTACCTGGTTATTATTGTTTGACAGAAATAGTTCTCATTTTAAGATAACTTAGGTGAAAATGATTTCTATTTGAAATACTGCAGCACCATGCTGAACAAATGCACTCATTATAAGGCACTACATCACATATTGGGTTAAGATCTAATGTATAAAATAGCTAATAAATTACAAAGCTATATTTTAATAACTGCTTCATTAAGTGACAGGAGTACAATAGGTCACAGTTTTCATAGTCTATAATGTCCTCATTTTCTATAATATATACTGCTTATCTATGAATATGTATGTAACCTATAATCATTTATAAAAAGAACGTCAGAATAATCAAGCGACATTTGGGGATCAATTATCTTCTATATCATTATCAACTTGTTTCTACACATGCACATACAGTTGAAGGAAATTTTACAAGGAAAAAGGTAAAGTAAGCTAAACAAAGGCTCTTTTCCTTTGTATGCCCTTTGACATAGTCCAAAAGTTATTTTTTTCTCAGGTCCTTCTCAGAAGGACCTCTGATACCCACTTCTTTTGCTGTTCTGTTGTATGTGATACACTGTCTCACTGACCTAAAAATGGCTCATTCAAAGGCTTCTACTGTCCTTTTTGTCCCATGCCTTTTTTTTTTTTTTTAATCCTGTGGTTTTTGTTCTCAGCAAGGCAGAATTCTCTTCCTGATTCCTAGCAACATTCTTAGAGATACAGAAAACTTTTCAAATCACTATCTTGGCTGCATCTGGAAACAGCAACAAGATGACAAATTCTCCAGATGCCAGGTGTAGGTTGCAGCTCACATATGGAAAATTCAACTTGGTTATGGTTGCTCAGCCAGCTGCTCCAGCTGCAAACCAGGGAATCAGCATGTCCCGCTTCTGCCAGAGTGCATCTGCAAGTTCTTTATGATCCTTTCCTAGATTCAGTCCTAAGGTCCAAGACAGTTGGAGTGGAGGGACCTTTGTTAAATAGGGAGATTCAGAAAAGTTAGCATAGGTGTGTGGGCATATGATGAGGCAGATTTTTGTTTACAAGCAGCTGTAAATGGAAAACACATGAAGGAGGTCTGCAGGCCAAGCCCTTCTTTACACAGTTGTTTAGATGCCTTATGGTGCACTTCTGGGAAGGTCTTCTTTCTGCTTAGGATTTCTAGCCATGTAGTCTCAGCACTTGTGACATTCTGATCATGATGGCTGGCAAAGACCTCTAAGGTCATCTGTTCCAACCATTTTCCTACCACTGATGTTGCCCACTAAACAGTGATCCCCCCCAAGAAGAGGATCTTAAGCCTGGAGTCTTGAAAAATCTGGATGTTGAACTTGAGAACGTAATTTGGTTTTGTAGCTATAAGACAGAGAAACCAACCAGTTTGAAGAGAGAAATACATTTGCCAAATTGATAACTGGACAAAATAAATAAATATTTCATACTGAAACTGCAGTTTGGAGAAGCAAAACTACCCTTAGCAGAGTCAAGGAAGCACTTCTCTCTTCTGGTTCAAGAACACCACTGGGAAACACTCCTGTAGTAATGTTGAGATGAAAGAAATGATAATGGGGATGCTAGAGCCACATGCGTAGTGTTTAGTGAACTTTTCACAAGTGACCACATCACACACTCCTATACTTTAAACTTTGGGGAAAGAAAGTAATACAAGTCTCATTCTCTGCCCACTATTTCAAGTTTTACAGTTAGTGAAACTCCAGTGACTTTGACTGAAGCAAATGAGAGGATAATTGACTTCAGGGTCTCTGCTTTGAAGACTTAACAATCTAATTTTGGAATGGAGCAAACAAAACAAAATAAAACCCAATTAGAGAGGAAAGGAATACAAAGTCCCTCAGGTTATGCTCATGTCTTTACTGGTTCTGCTACATGTCTTTAAATAGAAACTCTAAATCACCCCTGTATGAACATCAAGAAGGATAGGAAGAAGGATATTTGCTATAGTTACATGCTACAAGAGCAAAAATGCCTAGTTTTTTGCATCAGTACTACAGGTAATTTCTGCACATGTGATAAAATTGTGTAGGTTACATTATTGGAGACATATGCAGAAATATCTGCAACTCACGCTGTCTTGTTTTTACCAAAATGAACAGCTGATTTTGGGGATCAGGAGACTGAGCACCACCTTTTCACAAAGCTCAGAACATTCCTGCAGGCTTCACAGAAAGGCAGATGCAGGATCTCATGTTTTTATTGGTCTTATCATCTGCCACTCTGACTGTTATGACACTAATTGCACCAGAGCCCACTAATACTTGTACTGCTCTTCACTTGGAGGTGATTATTAAGGTAAAAACCTCTTCATTTACATGTAGCTTCCCCAGGCAGCATTTCAGGAAAGAGTAGACAATATTTAGAGACATGGTTTAGTGGGCAGTATCGGTGGACAGTGACATTATTTGATCTTCAATGTCTTTTCCAACTTAATTGATTCTATGATTCCATTCAGTGATTCCCTTTAATCCCACTTCATGTAACAGCTATGGTAAAATCTCATGCATTGCATCAGCAGTATAGAAATTGTAAGGACAAAAGGAATTCAATTTCTGCCTTTTAGAGCTTGCTTGTCTGCTTGTAATCACAGACAATTTTTTTTAAGATTGAATTCTCTCACTTTAGCTCAAAGCCTTTACAATTTCATTCTTGGGTGTGATATTAAATTTTAATCTTTGAGGATATTGAAATGTATTTCCAGCAGAATATTATGAGTGTGATACTCAAAACAGATCTTGAGACAACAGAAAGCTCCTGGAGTGTTGTGATTTTGCTTGTTTGCCTTCACTGTCAATTGAGTAAGCCTTTTTGCTTTGCTGTGCTTTTTTTTTTCTTCTTCCTTTTTTTTCTGTTCTTCAGTATTAACATTTCAGCACCACTTTAAAGTCAATAGATTTCATGTTCTACACCTATCCATGTATCAACAGCTCCTAGAATACAGAGAGCAGGGTCAAAGCTAATAATTATTATAGTAAAAGGCTTTTCCCTTAAACCTACGTGTCATGCTTATGAATGTTGGGATTTTTTTTCAGCTGAAATCATTAGTGTGGTTAGTGCTTTATCTAGAGCTTTGCATGCTCTACAGTATTTCTGATAGTAAGGATAAAGGAATCTGCTGAACCAAAGGAAAACTTAAATCCAAGCAAAAGGTTGGGATTTCACTAGCAGATATCCACCAGAATGTTTGTGCTCTGATACATACACATTTGAAACTCATTTCTGTTTGCATCTGACTTTTCTCTTACATGTTGCACGAGATTGATTCATTCTTTGTCACTTTCTGAACTGGAGGCTTCAAATTGCTGCCAGACACTGGTGGAATCAGAGGTACAAGGAGGGAAGAGAGGTTAGCATTGATTTGAATGTCTGGGTTTAAATCTAGAGTTTAGTACTTGCATGTGCTTAAGGCCAGCTGTTCAGTTGTGTGTCTGTGAAACTGTGACATCTCTGGCACTGTACTATGTGCTTTCTATATTATGACACTGTCAGTTTCCAGAGGTAGGAATTTATCTACCCCAGGACACACAGAGGCTTCAAATTGATCGTTGTCTTTCCATAAATATTAGAGGTGTCCTGGATACTTTTCTAGCTCAGATGGGAGGTTTTGTTGGGTTTTTGGTCAACTTTTTTGCAGTGCAGACAAGCAGAAGTACCTGTAGAGATTGATTCTACCTATGTGGGATCTGACTTTTCCCTTTGGGATACCTATATTAAAATCTTCAAAGAAAAAGAAGAAAAATAAGAATGACAGATGTTGTTCTGATTTACACCATTCAAAGATTGACCTACTAAAGGTCTGCATGAACTAATGAAGTTTGAAATTCTCCTGGGTTCCTAAAATGAAGTATAACCAGAAAATCACAATAATGATATGTATGAATTCCTCCACACCTGGAAACTCTGAATGAAAGGTCTTTACTGATGCCAACCTGAAATGGACTAAATCTCTCTGCTTTTTTTTTCTCTCTGATCTTTAAATCAGGATTGCAATTAATACAATTAAATCCGTGATATAGAAATCTATTTGAAATAGAAACCTGACAGCACTTTTCAAATTTTCAAATGAAGAGCATTGCTGTAATGGCTTCTGCATCTGCTTGTCAACAAGAGCTGGACATTTGCTAGGGTCCCAGAAGTTCGAGGTGATCTGAAATAAGAAATAACAATTTCTCAGAAGCATCCACTTCTGAAATTGTTCCAAAGCAGCATATATATCATCTAGATTTTGCTTACCATCCATAAATTTCATGGAAGTCCAATTACTTCCCTAAAAGAAGGTTGAATTGTCTCATGTATCAAAGCTGACTAAAATTCCCAGCAAAGGCTGCTGGCCCAGAAATATTTGAAAGCAGACATCAGTCTCATCACACCCAAACCACAGAGCTTGCATGAAATTGTCTCCAGACACACCAGTTGGACAATGCCACTGACTGATCTGAGAAGTCTTCTGAGAAGTGAATGGTATCAGTACACATCTAATGTGGTTTTAGGTACACACTCTGTGGGATTTAGAGCTGAAAACCATGGGGCAGGGTGTGCTTAATCCTGCTCCAAGCCAGATTGTTATGCTGGAAAGACATTCTGCTTCAGGCTACCTTGGAATTAGTGTACTAACATTTGTGAGGACTTGACATTTTTTTCCAATCTGAGAGCTGTTATGTATCACAAGGTGAATCCTGCTTCCAATGATGTCTGCTAAAACTTCTTATTGGTTTCAATAAAGCCAAAGCTTAACACTTTGCTGCTTTTGCTGATTGCAAGACTAATGTGCTATTCAAAATGATTTTTGAATGTTATATTGCTTGAACTTTTGGAGTATAATGGAGTATGATCCTCTGTAGCTGCAACACCTAGAACTTGACACTTCAGTAAGTTCAGTGCTTTGAAAGAGGGCAGTCTTCTTCTCCCAAATAGTCCCAAGCTGTGACTTCTATGCCACTTCCAGATTGTTCTGTGATAGTCCTGAAATCAAAAGTACTGGAAAGCAGGATACAACTTGTTTTCTGTTTTTCTGGTTTTGAGGCAGATAGATTTGGGGCATAGTGTTTACCTGGGCTGGTCCATCTTCCCAAGAGAGAAAGATTATCTTCAGCACAACACTGGGCTAATAATACACTATGTGGCATTATTACAACAGCTCAACATTCTCTGTGTTGTCCTTCATTATATACTATAGGGATGCTTTAATATAACTGCAATGTGTAATAAATCCAAAGACTTCTGTTGTCTGATTGAAAGCTGCAGTTCACTATTTTGATGTCTAGTTACATCTAGAGTTCAGAATTGAAACCTGCCCTGCAGTGGATTGTTGCAATCTTTTTGTATGGATTATTTTTTCAGCACTTAAGTCTTCTCTATTGTTATCCTTGTGCTACTGTCCACCTCCAATGCAGAATCTTAATCAAAATGGAGGTCAAAAGACAGCAGGGGAGCAAAGCTCAACTTTGCAAACAAAATGGGGCTTTCAGCAGGATGTAGATAGAAATGTCCCTGGCTTCAAGCAGCATTCGGTATAGGTGGACATCCCCAGCTCCCTTCTTGGTGAGATGCTGTGTCTCATCACATTTACATGATCAAACAGCTCCTGGTGGAGATGATGTTTGTTACCAGCCACAGTGCATGGCAGCTGGGAAAGTGTCTCACCCTTTAAAATCTGTGCTGGAATTTAACACTCTCATTTAAGCAGCTTTAGTTGCTCAGCTACATCAATGTTAGCAGCCTACAAGCAGCCAAATAGATTTCTATGCCTTCCTGTTTTTCTTAGAAGCCTTTCGTCTCTTTGTTGGTTTACTTGTCCTAAAATCAGGGATTTATCACAGTGATAACTCCCTAACCCATGTTTCCATTAACCTCTGCTGCAAAGCACAACAGCACATGAGAGCTCCGTGCTGGACTGCAAATTTCTGCTACTCTTCCAACAATTATGAGTTCTTTTTTAAAAACACAAAAGCTAGTCAGAGCTGCTGTGGGAATTTGCATATTGTTTATAAAAGGCCGTTGTACTTCTGCATCTGCAACCACCTCCAGCTGATGGAAGAGGCAACTCTTGCCTCTGCATGTATGTGCCTCAAGTTCTTGCCCTCTCCGTGTCAGAAACACTGCATAGGCTCCCAGCTAGTTTTCCAGGGTATGCTTTCTGTCAAATTTGCATACTATTTACATCAACAAAAGCCCTTGTACTGGATTATGAAACTTAGTGTCTAACAGGCATCATACATTTATAGCGCATGTTACTAAAGACTGTAGACAGTTAGATCTTGGGAGAACACAGAGGCAACTCCTAGCAAAGTGGTCTGATTAGCACCAGCCAATAAACTATTACAACCAAGCCTCAGCAAGGAGCAGTGGGAGGAGAGAAGAGCTGAGTGCAGGGTATCAGCTGAGAGCAAATCAACCTGCAACCTCTTGCTGCTGCCCTTGGCACCAGATCCAAAGATCATGACTGTACTTTTCCTGATTTCCCAGTTGCTGCTAGAACAGTAATGGTGTCCTCAAGGGAAAGGATGGGTGCATACAGACATGCTGGCAACAGGGATGAAGATGTCAGGGATGGATGTTGATGAGTTCATACATTACAGCCTTTACCATTCTGTCTACCTGGATGTAATTAGAACCAATTGCATGTAACTACTAATCCCACTACATCTGAAATCTTTATGTTTTTCTGGTAACTAAGAATATTTTAAACCACATTTTTTTCCATATTTTGTCCTACTTCTGCTTCTATTTCTTCATACAACTAGCTCCTGATGCAGTAATAACTGTATGGTAAATGAGCAGGTTTAACTCCACAACAGCAGCTGAAATGCTGGTACCTTTCTTTTATTAGTGGGCCTGAACTGGACTCCATAGTTGTCACTTTCAAAGAGTTTTGTGTTTGTCTGTCTTCTTAATTTTGAAGTAGGCTCCCACTCAGCAGAGGAGAGAAGAGAGGAATGTGCAGAGTAGCTTCAGAAAGTCAATGGAGAGGTTTATTCTTAAAAATGAACTTTTAGAAGGGTAATTTCAAAACTACCTCCAAGAGAAGAGGACCCATGTTTTTCTTGTGAAAATTTGTAAATCAAAACAAATCATAGTTATACTACCTGGGTAGAGTCCAATAAAAAAGCTCTTCTGTGAACTGTTCAAGTCCCTACTATTGCTTAAAATAGGGCTCATGCTCTGTTTGTGTTCATTTCTACAAAAATTAAACTTGACAAACAGAAAAGTTGTAAATTACATTAAAGATAATCCTGGTGACATAAATATTATAAGCCTTTTGAATCTTGTCACACAGGAATGTCTTGTTTGAATGCCATTTTCACACATATGAGACACACAGATTTAACAGGATCAGCCAAAAGCATCTGTGAAAATGAAAAGAGCACATATCTGTCTCAACAGTGAGGACCTCTGACAGCCTGGTGCACAAAGAATGTAAATTCAGACACAGCAATGCAGCACCTGAGCATGGAAAAGAGAAATATGAAAGGTGCCATGGGTGGTTAGCAATGAGTGGAGCTGACAGACACATATTATTAATGCAGCTCAACACTTCACAATATTATTCTGTGATTTTGACTTAACTGGATCTTTGTTAGCTACAGTTCTGAAGCTCTCTAAGCTGGCTACCCAGACCAGTCTGAATTTTAGAGACCATTTCAATTCAATCTTTAAAACAAAATACAGGTGCCTGTTCCAGTAACCCCATACATTGAAACCACAGCTTGAAATATGCACAGCTGAAGAAAATCTACATCCAATACTTGCCATATCTGTACTGGGAGGAGTGAGCAGATTCTCTCCTCTGCTCCTGGTTTCCCAGAGTGCAGTAGAGAAGTGTGGAGAAGAAAAATACCTATTATACAGGCAGAGGGTTAGACAACAGGTTTACAGCTGAGGAGGAGGTGCCTGGACAGACACTGAAACTCAAAGCTTGCCAACACGAGGAGGAGAAGACCATTGGTCTGAGAGTGAGATTACCTGGCTAGCATGGAAACTAGCCTTACAGAAGAAAACTTAGGCTGTTTGGTCAAGGAAACAGAGCTTTAAAACATGAGTAATTGAGACTAGGGCTAATTAAGTGAGTTGAATATTAGAAAGTAAAGGAAAATCCTATAAATTTTAACGAGAGTAAAAATAATCAGAATTGAGAAAAAAATGAGGCTCATGAGCAGCTCAACACCTCTTAGCTTTAAATGGCAACTCCAGGTAGCAGACATCCCTTATTTCTCCCTTCACTGGCTGCACATAATCACCCAGATGGAGGCACTTACGTTGGTAGAAGGCATTAACTTAGTACTGATAGCAGTCCCTTCACAGACACAACGGGATACCTCACACCAGGAAAGATTGGTTTTGTTCACTGATGAATTAAAGGTGTGTGGTGCTGGCTGCTGGACTTGTAAATCTGGGATTTCTTGTATTTATGAATCTGGAGCCCAAAGCAGGACTGGGATCCGGGGACTGCCTTCTCTGTCTTAAGCAAACATAACGTCGTCTTTGGCTCAAGAAAGCTACAGGCTTCAGAGTGAGCATTTGAAAAGGGTCACAAAGTGTTTACCCTCTGCATGTGCATCAGCATTCTGCTATTACTCATTGCTCATTGTCATTCATTCATTTTTACTTATTAAATAAGATAATCAAAATGGATGACTGACACACTTAGGAAAAATAAGAGTGCACTGACTACACAGGAACAGAGGAAAAACACGTTGGCTAAAGCAGTACAGCAGCTGTATTCTTCTACCTGCAGCACTAGTTAAAAGGCATGGGAACTGTCATGTTTTGCATTATAATTGCAACTTAGCTCTTGAAAGCACTGATTATGCTATGTTTCTATAGTGCCAAACCCTTGGTTAGCTGAAATGCTGGCAATATCATTCCCTGCAGCAGTACTTTCACAGTATTATTTTCTAGGAAATAGGATTTATTTGCTTAATTTTACCTGTGTTAATAGATATGGATTAATTTTGAGCAAAGCAGACTAAGGTAAAGAATTAAGAAAAGAAAAACTCACCTCATTTTGAAGATAGCCATGAATTTGACACAAATCATTGTGTAAGTATAATCAGCTTTTTTTCCAGTCAGTGATTTTACCCAGTCTTAGCTGTATGCTTGACCAAGACTGGACTCAAGCTCTCCTTTTATTTTTTTTTTCTCCTTGTGGATCTACATGTTAAACTCCTGCCTATATGACCAATTTAAGCAGGAAGTAGGAAATTACCGAAAGTATGAATTACAATTTTCTTCCAGGAAAAATCAAGTCTGACTTCAGTGCTACCTCCTTTACAGACCTAGATGTGATAGATCCCATTTCTTAAGTGAGTTTTTTTTTTAACTCACTAAGATCTAGGGAAAATCTGAATGAGGAAGGGATGAAAGAGGGCTCCTGTAGTCCAAACTGCATTAGGTGGCACAGGAAATCAAGCAGAAGAGGCAGGAAATAGGCATGACTGAGAAAGAACCTGCTGGTCAAATTGAGGGGAAAGAATGAAAAGTAAAAGCAGTGGGAGTATGGACACATAGCCTGGGAAGAATACAGAAGTGTTATCCATATACGCACAGATGGAATCAGGAAAGCTAAGGTGCAGGTGGAACTGAACTTGTCAAGGGGTGTGAAAAATAGCAAGAAGTTACACAGGTACACTACTCTGAAGAGAAAGGCAAAAGAGAATGTACCCATTCTGATAAATGAGAAGGGAGAATTGGCTTCAACAGACTTGGAGAAGGGTGAGATACTCAGCAGGTTCATTACCTCTCTAATGTACTGGCTGTCAGGCTTCTCATGTCTCTCGTGTCTCTAGACCTCTGGATGGGGGTCAAGGGAGCGAAATTTAAGGTGTCGTCCAATCTAAGCTATTCTATGATTCTGTGATTCTCTAATCATATTTATAGTCTTCAAAGATAGTGAGCAGGCAAAACCCAGAGATTCTTCTGCCAAACCTGTTCCCGTGCACATGAAATGATCACATACTTTTCCTACTCTGAATTACAAATAAAAAAATTTGATTCCAAGAGGCAGTTTGAAAATGAAAATTCCAAAAATAAAACATAGATACCTGCTCCCGATTTTCTCCACTTAACTTTTTTTTTTTTTTTTTTTTTTTTTTAAGCGAAGAAGCGGGCACTAAGACATCACTTATCTGTTCCTAAGGTAGATGTCTAGAGGAAATCTTCTGAATTGTACCTGAAATTTCCAGTTTTCTCTGCTCTTTATAAAAAGCTTGTGGATGACAAGCTCAGTTGTAGGATTATAAAAGTAAATGGGATGAATCCAACCTGGTATCACAGAGGCACTGTGCTGATGCTCTGAGATATGGATCAGAGTCAGTGGAGAAGAGAGATCTACCAATATACATCTTTCCTGGCATTTAATACTGCTTGAAATACCCAAAACTTTATGTATTCACAGTCCATTTTTCCACTTTTGAAAAAAATTTAAAATTCAGTTGGATATGGATCATGAAAATAATCAACCTCATCAACATGATCACAGTGATCTCCTATTCAGTATATTCATAGACTGCAAAGTCCAAATTCTGGCACTCCGTGGCATTTGACATCTGTTCCATCTGCAGTGCAATGCTTCCAGATAACCTTGTTCATGACCTGGGAGTGTAGTGTAATTTCAGTGATGTACATCTTTTACTCTCAAGATAGGTTAGACATTTTCTTCCTAAAGGGGAAACTTCAGCAAGTGTGTATCATGGGCGTTGATGTAATTGATAACTTTTCTAATTGTACAGCTGAAATAGGTTGATAAAATTCTAGATTTATAGATATTGTTGCTTTGTGTCCAGCTCTCATATCTATAATTTCTATCTGGTGTGCAGAAAGAAAATTTGTTTCTCTCTAAGTATGTCAGGCTGTTAAATGTATGTTGCTCATGATCTTGCACAGAAGAGGAACAGAGGAACATTTAATATCACTAAAATGAACAATGTACCACCAATTCTTTTGTGTGAGAACAATCTAACCAAAAGCTTTTGTTCCACTGAAATTTATCCAGGTTCTTCTGGGAGACAAATTTTACATTTAGTTTAGCTAGCTTACCCTGCTGTGCCTGGTATATTTACAGTGTCATATTCAGCATGGCTATCACTGCATACATAGTGCCACATATGTGCAGCAGGATGTTGATTCAGAGAACTACCGTGGGTTATGTATTAAAAATGAGTTGAGAGCACAGGAGCAGAATTCAGATCTAGTTGAGATTTTAAATCTTGACTCTCTTGAGGTCAATAAGTGAAACTTGTTGGCTTTTTTGTAAGGCCAAGGATTGTGAAGCAGTGGTTTGCACTTGGTCCTTTGTTAAGACAGCTAGAAGCAGAAGCAGGTTTACTCCTACACTCCAGCACTACTCCGGGCTTCTGGGATGGTTCAAACACAGGGATTGGAATGGGATTTCCTCTACCAGAGCACAGACCAGTACACTGAAGACTGCTCTGACCACGCAAATCTCATTTTCCCTTCAGGAAATAGTAATGCCAAGGAAACAAAAACAATGAAACACTCTCATACATGCCTGGCAGTTATTCTTTCATTTACATCTTGCAGCAGTTCTTAGTTCTTAGTCCTGAATTTCATGTTCATTGGATTACAGGACAACTTACAGGAAAAAAAATCAAGGGTATATTAGCTACAATTAAGTACTAGCAACTCAAAGAAGAATAGGTAAGAAAGACAACTGGAGCACACAAATAGTAAGAAGAAGCAGAAAACTCTTGGATATATATTTAATTCTCAGGGTTACTCAAAAATCCGTCAGCTGCAGCGGGGGCAGCTCCTTTCTGCTTCACTCCAGGGAGTTGGGTTGTAAAGAAGGGAGAGCAAAGCTCTGGCCCTGCTTCTCTAGAATAGTCTGAGATCAGAAAACATATCCTAACCTGTCAGAACCAGAATCAATGTGCATTTCACAGCACTTAACTTAACTCTTCTGCTAGTCTTCTGCTGAACCCTGGGTCAGAGTTCTTTCCTGCTCTGCAATCACAGAATCATAGGTCTGCCAGGGCTCAGAATATCATCAAGTTCACCCTCCAAATCACCTGACCCTCAGCTGTACCGAAGATACGTGTTTGGTAACAGTTTCTCCATGATTGGTTTCATCCTTCTCCCATCTCTCTCTCTTTTTGACGTGTCCAGAATTGCAACCATGCTTTGCAGTTTGGGGTCCTGAGCTGAAATGTGTTATGGCATAGACAGAGATTTGCTGGGAAGTAAGGATCAATAGCAGAAGGATGCCATCAACACTAAATATTCTCACTGCAATCAAAGTGACAATCAAAGTGGTATTTCTAGTCTCCACAGAGATCTGTGGCTTTCTGAGCTATTTCCTTATCTGAAACTTGTTGCTATAGGTTGATACCAGCAATGAACGAGCTAAAATTCCATGTCTGCAGTGGGAATATGAGGAAAACAAGACTGTGAGCAAATTTTGAAATTCCCATAATCTAGTCAAATTGAGTCTCTGCATGCATAAACTTTCACAGTATTTTTTACTTCCACATAAAACTAAAGACTTGTTTGCAGACTTGTTTTTGGGATATTTTTGTGCAACCTGTAAAAGACAAGACTTCACCAAAGTTTTTTTCAGTGATGTTAGAATTTCCCAGTGGCTTTGCTTGTTCAAAATTCAGTTGAATTTACAGATTCCATTTAAGTATAAAGGGCAACCCACAAAAAACATCTTACAGACTATGTCAGTTTGTTTTGTTTTGGTTTTTTTTCAGATAGCAAGCCAAGTCATTACCTGGAGCACTGCAATGTGTGGCACTATCAGCCGGCGCTGTCATGTTGGAGCTAGTGTTTCATTTTACTAATCTTTGAGTGACATGAGCACAGGTCTGCTGTAGCAAAGGGGAAAACAAACAAACAAAAAAACAAAAAAACAAAAAAACACCTTTCCCCTCTTCCTCTCATGCCCATTCAGTTTATGGTTCCACATGCAACATAGATCAAAATTCAACATTTTGTCTGTGCATGGTTGCCAACCACCAGACCAGGCTGCCCAGAGCCACATGCAGTCTGGCTTTGAATGCCTTCAGGGGTGGGGCATCCACAACCTCCTTGGGCAACATGTTCCAATGTATCACCACCCTCTGTGTGAAAATCTTTGTCCTAATACCCAACCTAAACCTCCCCTGTCTCAGTTTAAAACCATTCACAGAGTCACAGAATGACCAGGGTTGGAACGGATCATGAAGCTCCAAGCCCCCTGCCACAGGCAGGGCCATCAACCTCCCCAATTAATATTAGACCAGGCTGTCCAATCCAATCTGGCCTTTAACACCTCTAGGGACAGGGCATCCACAACCTCTCTGGGCAGCCTGTTCCAGCACCTCACTACTCTCATAGTAAAGAACTTCCCCCCGACGTCCAACCTAAATCTCCCCTCCCTCAACTTCAAACCATTTCCCCTCATCCTGCAGTTATCAACCCTTTCAAAGAATTGATTCCCTTCCCCTCTATAGGCTCCCTTTAGGTATTGAAATGCTGCAGTGAGGTCACCCCGCAGCCTTCTTTTCTCCAGGCTGAACAAGCCCAGCTCCCTCAGCCTGTCTTCATAGGGGAGGTGCTCCAGTCCCCTGATCATCTTTGTGGCTCTCCTCTGGACCCTCTCCAACAGCTCTCTTTCTTATACTGGGGGCTCCAGACCTGGACACAATATTCCAGATGGGGCCTCACAAGAGTAGAGTAGAGGGGGACAATCACCTCCCTGTTATTGCTGGCCACTCCTCTTCTGATGGAGCCTCCTTGTCCTATCACTATCCATCCTAGCAAACAGGATAAGAAGCACAGTTTGTAATGAAAACCATTATCATAACCATAAAATAAATTTACTTTATTTATTTATTTGAAGAAGTATGTCAGAGAATTTGAATTTCCTATTGAGAACTCAGCTCTCCGTTTGTAGGTAATTTTCTGTCATTAAATTAGGGGATTTGTTTTATGTTTTTTTTTTCATCTGTTTATTACTGCTAATAGCAGAATTATTTAGATGCTCTCTGTCAAAGTGAGCCTGGCTGCACTTAACCATAACTTCTGCAAGCAGAGGACAGCTAGCCAACATACTACTACTGGGAACAACTATTGGGAGAAATGCAGACTCGGAAAGTGTTTGCTTTTAGGGAACAGAAAGGCCTATTTTTCAACAGAAGTGGCAAGTCTACATCAAATTATTCTTTTTAATCTCAGGAGCCTTTAGTTCACAAAAATTCTGGGAAACGAAAAAGTAGTTATTAAAAAAAAACAATACCACCATACCACCATCATGGGATGGCATGGGATGTTAAAAATTGCCTGACAACGTAGTGTTTTAAGTATATTCATAGAACTCAGGAAATAAGAATATTCTGTGAAAAAGCAGACTCTTTGTTTTTAACAAGTATATCCCTAAGGTTTTCCTGCTGCACAGTATCGTTTCTGTTACTATGGTGTAGTAATAGGAAGCCCTCACTGCTTATGGCATTGAACATAACAGTTTCAGGAATTCCACTCTTCTCAGTATTTTTGGTGAGGCAAGCAGCCTTAGACCAGTTTCTGTGACAGTCATATACTACCTTTTCCATATGTTTAGAATAATTCCATAATGTTTCTTCCAACTAACTTGTACAGAGTAAATCACTTAACTTGGTAATGATTGTATTCTGCAATGGTAGAATGGAACCTGAGGAAGAAAGCAAGTAAGGAAAAGAAACAGGTGACAAGACCAACTGACATCACTGAAGACATCATGCAAAGTTTTGGCTATACAACTTTTATTCAAGTATGAAATCTCCGAGCTCAAAAATGGTCTCACTCCACATGCAGGAAGGAGAAATAGGGAGGCACTGTCCTACTGTGCAGAAATGGGATTAGGAAAGCTTAAATTCACCTGGATTGAATCTATCAAAGATTGTGTGGGGCAATGGAAAGAAATTCTTCAGGTATATCAGCAACAAGTTGAAGACAAGGAAAAACATGAACCTGCAGCTGAATGGGAAAAGACATTGTGACAAAGTCTCCTCTTTCTCCACTTTGGTCTTTACAGGTAAGACTTACCTTCAGAAGATTTACCTTCCATGGGACTGTATGAAAGTAGACACTGCTGTTCTCTTTGACAGAAGTCAGAAATAGAATCCAGAGAACTCCAGACTGGTACACCTTACCTCAATCCCTGAAAATGTGATAGAGCAGTCTTCCTGGAGTCCATTTCCAAACATATGAAGGACAAGAGTGACTGGGAAAAGTTGACATAGGTTTCCAAAGGGAGATAATGCTTGACAAATCGGATACCTTCTGCATTGGTCTGCATTACTGGTCTGGTGAATGTGAAGTTACCAGTGAATGCTGATTATCTTAACTTTAGTAAAGTTTTTGACACTATCTCCCATAACATGGGAGTGAACGCATATGAAGTACTGTCTAGGTAATTGGACAGTGAGATGCAGTAAAATCTGGCTGGACTAATTAGCTCAGAAGTTTCCAGTAAAGGATTGGAGAGTCCTGGTGGGCAAAAAGTGTAGTACTCCATGCAGCAAAGAAGGTCTGCAACTTTCTGATCCACATTTAGTAAGGTTGTTTCCAGTAGGCTGAAAGAGGTGATCCTTCCCTTCTACTCAGAACTGATGATACCACATCTGCAGTGTTGCGTTCAGCTCTGAGCTCCCCAGTACAAGAGAGACATGGAGTTACTAGAGAAAGTCCAGGAGAGGACCACTTACATTATGAAGAGACTGAGCACCTGACATGCAAGAAGAAGGCTGAGAGGGTTAGAACTGTTTGCTTGGAGATTAGAAGGCACTGAGGGGAATCTCATCCATGTGTAGAAACTCCTGAAGAGAGCAAATGAAGAACACACAGCCAGACATTACACAGTGGTTCTCAGCAAAGGGAGAAGAGGCAATGAGCACAAATTAATATATGGGGAATTCAGTTTAAATGGAAGAAAAAAAAAAAAAGTCACCATGGGAGTGATGAATTCATGGAGATATTTAAAGCCTGGTTGGCCATAGCACTGGGCAACCTGTATCTAAGCTTGCTCTGAGCAGCAAGGTTAGACTGTATGATCTTCCAGAACTGTCTGCAAACCTCAACTATTAAATGATTCTGCGGAATACAAGACTCTATATTTGTGATTACAAATTAAACATTTATACCACTGATAGCTTAAGCCAATTTTCTTTAAAACTGAAATGTCATGGCTCTTTGACCTCTTTCATAAAAATAAACTTTCTATTTGGTAGATAAAATAACAAGTACAGAAAATCAACTTTTCACAAAAAAAAAAAAAAAAAAAGAAACCCAAAAAAACAAAAACAATGGTTGAAATAATCTACATTCATGGCTCATTCTTTGTTTGTAGAGGGCCATAAATGTTCTCATTTTGTAAGGAACAATGATTAGAAAATGATTAGAGCACAGACAGTCCCTGTTTCTTCTTTCCTACTGCTGGGTGAATGTAATGTTTCATTTTAGTTCTGACAACTTCTTCAATTTACAGTTACCAGCTCCACCTGTGAATGAGTTTTTTATATTTCCTTGCATATGTCACTGTGTTTAGATTGCAGTGGGTATCATGCAGAAAAAAAAAAAAAAAAAGAAAAAAAAAAAGAAAAATTCAAATTTAGCAGATAATGATAGTAGTTTATATCCTGAAGTATTACATAGTCCTTGCTGAATCAAGAAATTTTTGATTTTGTATTTGAAATCTGAGGATACATATTCTTTTGCACCTTCTGGAAATACCACCAGACCCTGCAGACCCTGGTATAGACATCCATAAAGCCACTTAATTTCTTATTGAAGATGTGAATTATATTCCTTATCTTCAGCAGACTTGTTTGTGTGCTCAGGAGAGACATGTGTTTACATATACACCAAATCAAATTCCCTCCTGGTGACAGACTGGGTGGAACAGCTTTTTGAATACATCAGCTCACCCCTGTAGATGGGACTATTAATTGTGCAAGGTATCTCTTGCCTCAGAGTCACAACATACAGTCTACCCAATGCTTCCTTCCCATCCCGGTTTTTGTTTGCAATAATATGTTCACTATCATTCTTTAATACCATTAGCATTATGCAGTATAATGCAGTTGCAGAATATTGATGGCACTCCGAGTCGACCCAGCAATTACTGTGGAAAGGCCCAGAAAGGCTACTGTACATTATAAAAGCATTAAAGTGTGAGCACTATGCAATAATGATGGAATTATCCTTATTCACTTCCTGCTGCTTTCTGAATGTTGCACACAAATTGAATACTAGATAATCATGTTCCTACCTGGTCATTTTCCACCTTTAGACTCTATATCATGTCAGAAACAACTGTGTTCTTTCACTGCAGTAGTTGTGTGGGTTTGATTAATAGAAGCTTGCAGAAAGTATCAAACATTAATATCAAGAAATACATTTCTTGTTTTCTTTGTTCTTCACCATTTGATGAACTCCATTTTTACTCAAGCTCTAGTTCATGAATTGGAAGATAATTCAGATTTCTACTCCAAATGGTCATTATTAGACAAAACCTTTTTTCTTTTTTTAAGATAATTTTTAGTGAAGTAGTTGAAGTCAATAGAATATCAATTGCCTAGTATATAACTGTATTCATGACAGGGAGAGGACAAAAACAGAACAGAAGAAATATATGTCTGGATCAAACCAGATGTCCATCCACTTCTCTTTTCTATCTCACCATTGGCAACAGAAAATGCTGTTTCAGAAGAACATACAAGCCCTTATATTTTGTGCTGTCCCTTCTTCTTGCGCTTCCTGGGTCCCCAGGTATTGTCAGAGGTGTTAGAATGTACGTTCTTATCTTTTTCTTTTAGTATGTCTTTATGGATTGGTTGTGCACGAGTTGTCTGAGACTTTTTTGGAGCCACTGTTATGGTGATCTGCATCCACAATTTCTTATGACTGTAAATTACAAAAGTTCACCACTCACTAGAAACTTACTTTCTTTTACATGTTTTAAATCAAGATCCTACCAGTTTAAACAGTTGTACATAATCGAAGGATTGCACAGTTTGGTGAGTAATTGTTTCACAGCTTTGCAAATCTCACCCATAGCCCTTCCAATCTTCTTCTCTAAAGACTACAAGACCAGGAATCTCTTCTTCGTCTCTTCAGCCTCTTCTCATAAGACATCTCTTCAGCCTTCTTGATCTCTTAGTGTCAATATACATATTTCCACATCTCAAGATATGGCTGTACCAAAGTTTTCATAGTAGCATATCCTTCGTTTTGTTCTCAAGCACCTTTCTTCTTGATCAAGAAGAATTTTGATGTTTTTTTGTCATTCTGAATGCTGCTGCACACTGAACAACTGTTTCCATGCAACTCCTTCAACTGAGACACATTCCCAGGAGAAAGATTTAGCCCACTCTTGTTCTTCAGTGTCATACCACCTACCTCCAGAGGAACTGGACCAGTCAAACAATGTTCCATGTACCCAACATGTGATCCCATGGGTTCTTTGTAGTGCTGTCACACAGCTGATGTTGGATATATCTTATTCTTAAGAGCTCTCATAGAAAGGCTCCACCACAGGCTGCTTCAAGGGCAATCCAGATTAACATTTTATGGCCAAGATTGCCTCACAGAAGGTAGACTGATGGATGCAAAGCTATATGTGTCAGATGAGTCACAGAAAAAACTCAGGGACTGTGATGAGCTTTAGCTCACTTCCTGGTGCAGCTTCATAAGCTACAGAGCAGAGGTAGCCCTTCCTGCAGCGGAGGGTGCTGTCAACTCAGGTATTACAAGAAAGGAAAAACTGGCTGAGAACCTTTCCTTGAAAGCAGTGTATATGTTGCACTCCCCTTTTAGAACAAAGACAAAAAGAGCTCAGTGCAGTGGGTAGATTGACACAAAACAAATAAAAGAGGAGAAACAAATCTCAAATTCCTGAAAACAGAAAATGTGTGAACCGTCTTTTTATTTTCACTAGTGTCACTGAAAGAACTTTTAAAATCAGTGTAATCCTGTGCCTGCTATCTATCCTTTAGAGAGGAGAGCATGACGTGAATATGAGGACTGGCTGTTATTACCTTGTACCACAACAGCTCAGCATCAATCACTTCATTTGGCGTGTTTATCAATGGCTAGTATTTATTTTCTTTGCTTACGTTTGAATAGTCTGTCTGAGTACTTTGGCACTAATTTATCTTTTCAACCAGCTGCTTCTTCTGTACTGAGCTTTTAGGGATGTTTTTCTCCCTGGCTATGGCATTGCAGGTTGGATGCAGACCCACCAACCTTGTGCTATTCACTCTAAGAAAAACATGACTGATGGCTTGAGGGAGAAATGGTGGTAATTTCAACAGACCTCAAGCACACTATTATTGCTGCATTTTATGGCTGCTACAGTTTCCTTTAGACTACTTGTTATTCTAGACGCTGATGTTTGTTCTGCCTTTTTATTTTTATTTGTACAGCTCCCTCAACTTTCAGAGATAACAGCAGCATAGGTCTTTATATTTTTTCCCTCTTTACTTATTAATTAATTAGTTCTCAGGGATTTCTTTACAATGTTCTTTACATATCTGCCTGATCATATTCATCAATATGAACTGTCCTTTGTAGAACTTACAGTGATATATACTTCCTGACATGCATTAGTGAAAGGTATATATGTACAGTTAATTTTACACCATAGTCCTCTGGAATAGGTGAGATGGGATGGCCGAAGAGGTCAGGATATGCTGAATGAGAATTTCATATGACCTTCTATCAAAAAAGAAGAAACAACAGATCCCAAATGTCCTTTGAATTAGCTGGTTTATAGTTCATGTTAGTTTTATAGTCTGGGTTGCCTTTGTCTTTCATTTACTGCTGCTTCCTTGGTAGAATCAGCTTCCTTGGTAGAGCAGCATGATGACAGGTAAACAAAGCATAGCAAACTGAGGGCTAATAAGAAAAGACTTGATCTAAACCGTCACTGTTTATGTATGAGTTGGCAAATTCTATCCTTACCTGGTAGAAACCTTCTGATTATAATTAGTGCCAAGAACTAAGTAGAGAGAGGGATGTAGTTTAAAAAACCAAACAAACAACAACAACAAAAACAGGCAAAGGTTTGCTCTTTGGATTCAATAGTGCTTTACAGCTGAAGTATTCTTTGTGACCTTACATCAATTAGAAAGTGAAGACTGGATCTAAATGACAGTGCAATGTAGAAAGTGATCATTCTTTTGTCGTAAAGGAAAAAGAAAAAACAAGCTAAATGTTACTACTAAAAAAATTTCCTTAATATTTTTTTTAAGTAACTGAACAGCTTGCTGTGATCTCAGTGTTTCATATCCAGCAGTAGCAGGGTAGGGGATCTGGTGATTTTCTAAGATCAGTTCCTAACCTATCTTCTATGATAAGAAAACCTAAATTTTTCATTTAAATGTTTACTTAACAGAGCTAAACTGCATTTCCGTAAGACCTTCCTGACTCAAATCAAATATTCTCTTTTCCAACAGAACTTAGACTTTCCTTCCCAAAACCTTAAGCATCCAAGAAACATCTAAGAATATGGATCATGCTCGCTATTTCTCCAGCAAACAAAAGGGTCATTTCTGTACTGCTGAACTATTTTATTCTCATGGAATTGTATAAGATCTTGAGCTTTTCTTTCTCAGTCTGAATTCTGAAAGTGCAAGAAAAGCTTGTTTTACCTTCCAGAAATGATAGTAACGTTTAGGTGATGGTGCAATTACTTTTTGTTAGACAAATCTCATTATGAGCCTGAAGGGACTGGCACATTTGCAAACACTGCAAGCCAAAGTGCAGGGTACAGTCTGCATACAAAGCCCTCTGGAATTTGTATGATTTGTAAAGCCATTGTTCTGAGGAACAGAATCAAAAACAGAATTGCACAAAACTAGACGGGGTAGTTTTCTCTGCCCAGCTTTATATAATCATCAAACTTGCTGAGAGTGGACTCTATCCTTTCATCCAGCTCGCTGATGAAGATGTTGAGCAAGGCCAGATCCAGACCACTAGCTGTAGGCCTCAGACTAAACTGCACTGCTGCTCACAACTTTCCAAGCTCTATCAGTCAGATAGTTCTCAGTACACTTCAGTGTCCACTCATCTAACCCACACTTCCAAAGCTTACCTGCAAGAATATTATGGGTGACCGTGTCAAAAGTCTTGCAAAGTCAAGGTACGCAGCATCTCTTGCTCTCCCCTCACCTACTCAGTCTGTCATGACATCATAAAAGGCGACCAGGTTGGTAATTCCCCTTGATGAATCCGTGTTGACTACTCCTGATAACCTTCTTTTCTTCACTTGTTCAGAGATGACATTCACAAGCTGTTCCATCTCCCTTCTGGAAACAGAAATGAGGCTGATTGGCTCCTAGCTCTATCTTCTTGACCATTTCATAGATTAGAGTGACACTGGCTATCCTCCAGTCCACAGATACCGCTCTCATTCTGCATGATCTCTCAAAGATGATAGAGAAGAGCTTGACAATCACTTCTGACAGCTTTCTCAGCACTTGTGGGTGCTGTTAGTTAGATTAGAGGTCTCCCCAGCATTAAGAAATCCCACTGTCTTAAACTCACATTTGCTCTGGTATCGTATAATATCAGGTCATTTTATAAAAGAGCCCAGATGCAATTTGTCCACCAGAAAGCAGCTATGTGATGGAGCTGCATAGTTGTTAGTAGCTGGGTCAGATCTAGTGTATTCAGTCATTGAAAGGGACACATGAACTGGTAGTCATCACATCATAATTCAGATTTAGGGCTGAAGTCTCTGGTCCTGACCTTTACATATAAATGGGACAGGTATTGTATCTTCTTTATTACTCAGTACTGGATGACGAATAGAAGGACCTGTTTTGTGCTATCAAATCTTTAAAAGCTTCTGAGTCTATTATAATCAACTATATCTGTCAAATCAGTCATTCAAACTCTCATGGTGTTGTAAGCATAATAAATATTAAACAGTTTTTCAGAGCAATTTTAATATGTTGTGTTCTTCAGCTTAAAAACTTTATTGATAAAGTCAGTAACGCATGGGCATTACAGGTGAAAATGTTGTGATACTTGATAAGGATTAATGTGTTTATTATGTTGGAAATTAAGCCTTCTTGAGCACTTTTACTGCTCTTGAAAAATCTCTTATCAAGGTTCATCCATAACAATGTGTAAGTTAGATGTCAAAAAGAAAGCATGTCATTCTAGACTCCCCTTTTACAAAGAAAAATGCACTCTAGAATGTGACTCATTACATATTTGAAGCCAGGTTTGCAATGTATCTGTCACAGTAGGAATAAAATCCTGAGTCAGGTGTTGCAGACTACATGATGTCTGCATTGCTGTCACTCTTTTCTGAAAACTCACCAAATTCACGTTAGGCCCAATGCTCTGTAGATTTTTTGTGATGTCTCCTAGAATAACGTTTTGTAGGGCAGTATTCAGTTCAAAGAGACCAAAATTAGTACCGAGCTTCTTTCATTCTTTAAAAACTTATGGGTTGTGCTGTGTGAAAAAGAGTATGATGTGGGAGTTGTTGGCCACATAGGGGTGTAAGGTATTATTATGGGACTACTTTGTATGTAGCATGCTGTAATGTCTGTTTAGGGAGGACCTGCCAAAAATACCCAGTGCTCACCTCTGAATGAGCTGGCTAGCCCTCAAAGAAGGGCATGCAGTCTATTCCAGAAAGGGTTGTGTTAGCTCCATATGTGTCTGTTTCTCCACTGATTGTAAAGAAAGCCAGGAAAATACACGGACTTGTAGTTTTCTAAACTAAAACTAATGAATTTGTCCGTAGACACCAGAGACAATATCTGACCTGTTGTCTCCTTAGGCTCTTTATATGATATTAAATAGGAGTGGATCAGGCTAGGGCTTAATGGTATGGAATGGATTCTGTCCATGCAGCTGAAGACAAGCTACTTTGAAGCAGATCTCTCACAGAAAGACAGAGATCAAGCAGTTCAAATTGGGAAAAGGAATTAAGCAGTGTGGATTGTCAGTATTTGAGCCCATTCTTTACAGCAATGTAGGCCTTCCTATAACAATTTCAGCTGTGTAGTATGTTCAGGCATGCATGACTGTGTTGTAAAACACAGCAGTGGAATTTGCCTTCTTTGGGTATCCTTGGGGATATCCTTCCTCCTAGAAGAGCCAGCTGGTTAGAGCACTGTCACATACAACAGAAATTATTTTCATATTGGAATAAATTCAAACTCACATCTGCCAGGAATGTGTCTTAAACACCAGAATATAGACTGGACACAGGATAAATTTATATGGAGGATTTTTAAACTTTGTTCCTCACATACTGTGAAGTAATTTTATAAGAATGTTCTCTCTGGCTTTGTCTTCCACTGGCAGACATGCAGTGTAATTCTGGTGGCAGGTTATCATCTGCCCGAAAACTCAGGTGCTAATCTTATCATGTAAAACATGGCCATAGTTTTACATAGGCATAGCTAGGTTTTCTCTCACAAAGACATAGACAACAAACAAACAAACAAACAAACAAAACAAACAAACAACAAAAAACACAAAACCTTTGTCCAGCAAGATGTAAGCACGCGTGTCTCCCACAGTGTTCTCCTAGGGAAACTGGCTGCCCATGGCCTGGACAGTTATACCCTTTTTAAGGTAAGCAACTGGCTAGACGGCCCTGCCCAGAGAGAAGTAGTTAATGGAGTTAAGTCCAACTGGTGACCTGTTACAAGTGGTGGCCCCCAGGAGTTGGTACTGGGGTTCATCTTGTTTAATATCCTTAGTGGGGACCTAGATGAGGGGATTGAGTGTACCCTCAATAAGTTTGCAGATGTCACCAAACTGGGAGGTAGTGTCGACCTGCCTGAGGGTAGGGAAGCCCTTCAGAGGGATAGGCTGGATCGCTGGGCTGAGGTGAATGAGATGTGCTTCAACAAGGCCAAGTGTTGGGTACTGCACTTTGGCCACAATAACTCCATGCAGCGCTATAGGCTTGGGTCAGAGTGGCTGGATGACTGTGAGGAGGAAAGGTACCTGGGGGTGTTGGTTGATGCTCTGCTGTACATGAAATAGGTGCCCAGATGGCCAAGAGAGCCAATGCCATCCTGGCCTGCATTAGAAATAGTGTGGCCAGCAGAAGCAGGGAGGTGATCATCCCCCTGTACTCAGCACTGGTGAGGCCGCACCTCGAGTACTGTGTTCAGTTTTGGGCCCCTCACTACAAGAAAGACATTGAGGTCCTGGAATGAGTCCAGAGAGGGGCAACGAAACTGGTGAGGGGTCTGGAGCACAAGTCCTATGAGGAGCGGTTGAGGGAGCTGGGATTGTTTAGTCTGGAGAAGAGGAGGCTCAGGGGAGACCTCATTGCACTCTACAACTTCCTGAAGGGAGGTGGTAGTGAGGAGTGGTTTGGCCTCTTCTCTCAGGCAATAAACAGGACCTGTGAAAATGGCCACAAGTTGTGCCAGAGGAGATTTAGATTAGACATAAGGAAGAACTTTGTCACTGGAATGGCTGCCCAGGGAGGTGGTGGAGTCGCCATCCCTGGCAGTGTTCAAGAGGCCAGATATGGTTTAGTACTTGTGGTAGCAATGGTAACTGGGGAATGGTTGGACTAGATGATCTTGTAGGTCCTCTCCAACCTTGTTATTCTACGATTCTATATTTCTATGTCCCTGACAAAGCTTTACTGTATTTCCATGCCCATAACCTATATTGTTTCTAACTCCCCTTGCTACAGTGATAAGAGAAACATACTGCTGCCGCTTCTGAACTGGAAGTTATACCTTGATTCACCCTCTGTTCAGCGAATACACTATGCAGGTCTGTGCATATTATTCTACCCTTCCAAGAGAGTTAACAAAATCTTGAATAGACAACTTGCCTATCAATCACAGCTGTCTCCAAGGACTGCTTTGAGTGGTGTTTCAGCAAAGCTGTTAGATGAGTATGCATACTGATCAGTCCTCTGACAAGGCCTGCCCATTATCTCCTCTGCCTGAGCAATGATCTGTATTTCATCTGAGAAGACAGTAAGAACACAAATATCTGTTTGCAAGAGTGACAACTAGGTTATCAAACCCCAGTAGATTAAACATATTTTCTGGGTGCTGAGTGAGGGCCACCCTGTTCTCACTTCTCTCTTCCCCGTGTGTTTAAGCGATTCACAGGGATTGATTTTGGTAGTGCCAGTCTGAGTCACTAATTCCTTTCTGTCACTGTAAGAGGAATCCATTTACCTAAAACAAGGTTTCAGATATTGCAGTTGAAACAGATTGTTTAATTTTTAGTTATTGTGCTCCATAATGTAACACTGAAGTCCTCTTGCTTAGCTCAGGGCTTGAATTATACCTTTTTCCTAGCAATTTCATTCACAGTGTTACAAATTTTGAATCCACCAGAGTCAAACAATGGAAACTTTATGTATAACTAGCTAATGCTAGTTATGAAATACCACTGACTATTACACATTATATCTTGAGACCCTGGATCTCCAGCACCCAAATTATCTGCTTAATCAGTTCATTTAACAAGTGTGTATGCTACTGTGAATAGGTTTCTTCTTGCTATGGAGAACAGGGATGCACATGCAGATCAGGGCAGAAGGAAAAACCTCTGGAGGCAGTGTGCCAGTATGTGGAGCCACTACTGTGGCTGAACTGACATACAGCATTTTCTTCAGAAGAAGCGTGGCCAGGAGACAGAGGGAGGTGATTGTCCCCCTATGCTCTACTGTCTTGAGAACTCATCCAGGCCTGGGACATCCTATTGGAGGGAGTCTAGAGGAGGCCACTAGGATGATCAGAGGGCTGGAGCATCTCTCCTGTGAAGGCAGATTAAAAGAGTCTGGGTAGTTTAGTCTAGAGAAAGCTCTGATAGGAACTTATGATGATCTTCTAGTGCTTAAAGGCAGCCTATAGAAAAGATGGGAAGGGACTCTTTATCAAGGAATGTAGTGATAGGATAAAGGGTAATGGATTTAAAAGAGAATAGGTTTAGATTAGACATTAAGAAGAAATTCTTCAGTTTGAGAGTACTGAGACACTGGAACAGGCTACTCAGAGAAACAGAATGCTCCATCCCTGCAGGTGTTCAAGGCTAGGCTGGATGGGGCTTTGAGCAACCTGGCCTAGCGGGAGGTTTCCCTGCCCATGGCAGGGGTGTTGGAACATAATGGTCTTTAAGGTCCCTTCCAAACTTTACTATTCTACAACTCTATGATCTTACGATCCTCGTGTAATCCCAGTGTCACTTTAGCTTGCTGAGGTAAATAGAATTTATGGAGTAACATAAAGACCATTCAACTGAAGCCAGCATTGTACATATAGTTGCCTTTCACTACTTCATTCTTCTTTTTTGTCTACTTCAGTAATGCTACCTTTAATTATGTAGATGAGAATGGCTTTACACACGCAGACTATTGCTGACGGATAATGTGAGCAGAATTAAATCCACCTTTCAGCCCACCCCTTTACCAAGTTACATGAGTAAACCGGCAGCAGTCGTTCCAGATATAGCCTTTAAATGCACTATCAATGCATCCTGACCTCAGCTACATGTGTTAATCCACTTCTCAATCTCACTTATACTGAGGCGACTTTGGGATTTTTCCTTTGACAGTGTTGTGCTCTGGGTGAACAGCAATGACTCTGTAAGGGCTAAATTTCATCTCTCATGTGTTCTTCAGATGTAAATATCTCATCTGCTTAACCATATAATTAATTTTTGAAGAGTTTACACTTGCAGCTTGGGGCACACGGTCCAAAAAAAGGTAAGCAAATATCAGAGAGGTCAATTAGTGGCCAATACTTGTATCCAGATACAATACATACCAGGATACTTTTATGGTCTCTCAGATGAAAAGAATTAACCTAGCAACCTCTAGATGGCTGATGTTTTAAAGCAAGCCTCACTGATCTGTCACAAAACTACTTGTGAGAAGGATGGGCATATTTTCTGCACAGAAGGTCCTGACAATATTGATTGCTTGTTTTTCTCTTTACAAATAAGAATGCTCAGACTCTCCATGTTTTTTAAACAGTTTAACAAATCTGTAAACTCAGAATATTATATGAATCTCAGCATTTTACCTCCTTTACTTCAAAATGCGCATCCTGGACAATCTTGTATTCTGAGAGCTTGTAGGACCGTGTTTAAATTAGCAGAATTTAAAACAGCACTCAAGTTGCACTCCGATTTACTGTAACAGTGGGAGGTTTTAAGTCTCTGTCAGTGCTAAGACTCTGTGTCTGTACAAAGACTGAACAATCACAATTGTCTCAGGCAGTGATTGGATCCAAGTTCTGCTCTAACACAAAAAAGCTCAAATCCTTTACGCCTCCTTTCCCAAGGCCACACTCCCAGTGAGAATGTATCTAGTGTCATTTTTCCCTAGATATATTAACTTATATTCCAAACTGGATGTTTTTTTGCTATTTTCAGTCTTATTTTCCAATCTTAAGTCTCTGCCTTTTATCACTATCTTCACTAGTATTGAGGTACATTTGAAAGAACTCATCTGAACATGAAATTGGCTATAAAAAGAAAAGCTGGTTATCTTTATGGTCTTGTGTGATTTACAGGAATCATACAACATTCAGAAAAAACAAGGAAAAACTCTAGGAAGATCTTCAGAAGATAGTTTTTCCTCTTTTCCTAGGTAATGGTCTTCCTTCTAACCTGCAGAAATTGTGGTCCATGAATATTTTTAAGGTATCTTCCAGTCACCGTAAGTGTTTTATTCCACTCTCTTGCCAAATCTTCTAGATGAGAAAGCAGAAATAGCATCTGCAAAGGGGAATTGGTTAGCTGTCATGATAGAGGGCTGACTGCTGCAGGTACAAAAGGAGCAGAAAAAGCAAAAGAGCAACAGCAGTGGGAACCCTATTACCTGGTTGCACTGAGGCAGAACCAACCCTGGCGTTCCCCAGGGGTCGGTGCTGGGTCCGGTCCTGTTCAACATCTTCATCAATGACCTTGATGAGGGGATAGTGGCCACCCTCAGCAAGTTTGCTGATGATGCGAAGTTGGGAGGATTGGCTGACACGCCCAAAGGCTGTGCTGCCATTCAGCGAGACCTGGACAGGCTGGAGAGCTGGGCAGTAAGAAACCAGATGAGGTTTAACAAAAGCAAGTGTAGAGTCTTGCACCTAGGGAGGAATAATTGCATGCACCGGTACAGGTTGGGGGATGACCTGCTGGAGAGGAGCTCTGCGGAGAGGGACCTGGGTGTCCTGGTGGACGACAGGTTGGCCATGAACCAGCAGTGTGCACTTGTGGCCAAAAAGGCCAATGGCATTCTGGGGTGCATTAAAAAGAGCGTGGCCAGCAGGTCGAGGGAGGTGATCCTCCCCCTCTACTCTGCCCTGGTAAGGCCTCATCTGGAGTACTGTGTCCAGTTCTGGGCTCCTCAGTACAAAAAAGACAGGGATCTCTTGGAAAGAGTCCAGCAGAGGGTCACAGAGATGGTGAAGGGCCTGGAGCATCTCCCCTATGAAGAAAGGCTAAGTGATCTGGGTCTGTTTAGCCTTGAGAAGAGAAAACTGAGAGGGGACCTGATCCAGGTCTATAAATATCTAAGGTGTGGGGGGCAAAGTGGCGAGGCCAGACTGTTTTCAGCAGTGTGCGGAGACAGGACAAGGGGAAATGGCCAGAAGCTGGAGCATAGGAAGTTCCGCACCAATGTGCGCAAGAACTTCTTTACGGTGAGGGTGACAGAGCACTGGAACAGGCTTCCCAGGGAGGTTGTGAAGTCTCCTTCTCTGGAGATATTCAAGACCCGCCTGGACGCCTACCTGTGTGACCTGGTGTAGGGATCCTGCTTTGGCAGGGGGGTTGGACTCGATGATCTCTGGAGGTCCCTTCCAACCCCTACAATTCTGTGATTCTGTGATTCTGGCCTCTACCTAGTGTCAAGGGAGGCTGAGCAGCACTGGTCTGTGCAAGACCTCATGACATATTCATAGGTGAGGCTCTGCCCCATAGTCCTGGCCACTGCAGGTCACTGCCCATAGGGGTGTGGGACTTGGGACTTCCTGGGCTGCCTGAGGGGCAATGCGGACAGTGAAGTATCTATTATGGAATATCTTCTAGGGGACTGTGGCAATGTATGACGCATTATGAGGATGATTAAGGAAAGGCTGAGAAGTGAGAATAGGGAGGAACCAAGGTAGTTTAGGGAAGAGTAAGTGTGAGAAAACAGGAAAAGGGAGCTGACATGTTCTGATTGCATGCAAGTAGGTGGCTTGTTAATACACTTTTCTGAACATACCCTGCACCCAGACACAGCACTCTGGTTTGCCTTCCAATGAAACTTCTTTATATTCATGGGCAGGGGGTTGTTGTTTGATGTGTTTGTGTGTGGGAATTCTAAATGCCAGCAGAAGGATGGTTTCCCAGGGAACTTCAACCTTTGATTTGTGTTTAAGTACATATAATTCATACGTTGACTTCAAGGCAGATCTATAGCAGAGAGAGTAACGTGTCAAGGGTCCGACCATCAGAGAGATCATGGTCCTGGGGTCTATATACTGGAAGACTTTGAAAGCCTATTACTAGGAGACTTTTGTTTTATTCAAGACAGGGGAGAGATCCCAGCATGGGGTAGTGAGAGGACATATGAGTAGCAATAGTGGGAGTGAGCCTTTGACACTGGCAGGAACGAGCAACTGGAGGTGAGCCCCTGGGTCCTCCAGTAGACTTCCCTTCTGATCAGCAGAAGAAGAGGAAGAGGATGAGGCCTCCTCTGTATATTTTCTGACCATGCCTTTTTCTGTATGGCTAGCCAATCATAAATGTTTTTGGCTAGTGCTCTCTTTAGATGAGCACGGCCTTGACTATCTCTACTAATACAGTAACCAAACCTTCCATACAAATCTTACTGGTGACTCAACTATGTTCTGCTTTCATTCCTATTAGTATGAAAAAATGTGTCCTACAGACTTACTAAGATGATTAGCTTCTAGTGATCACATTAGAGCTAGACAGATCTCTGGGCTACTGAAGTATGATTACAAAGGTGATTGATGTGAAGTGGCTCCCCTTGCAAAACTAAGTACCAATACAATTACTAGTGTAAATAGTAAATCTAGGATTTAGAGAGAAATACAGTTAAGGCAGTTTAATTTTTTTTGTAAAAACTGTAGCTGCAAATCCAGCTAAAACTATATTTTAAAACACACTGCTAGGAGCCCAAACCAGGCAGTGTAGCAGACGCCAGTGCTCTTTCCGTCGCAGTGAGATGTGATACAGTATCCTTTCTAGATTTACCTGTCCTTCCATTTGTCATTCAATGCTCCTGTTGCCATGGAAGTCAAGGGAAATTCTGACATCTAATTCATCTGCAACATTTGGAAACTGTCCAACAATGAACTATCTAGAAACCTCTTGCTTACTAGGAAGACATCATTTGTTCTTTGTTCCTTGTCTTATAACGGTTTCTATTACTGTCCTCTCAGAAATGATGGAAAAGGATTTCAGGATTTCTGAAGAGGAAATTATGCTCTGAATAGCCCTTCTAAGAGGTGTTTTATCTCTAGCAGGAGGAGGATCACATCTAATCCAAACTGTTCCAGTGTCATCCTATAATTAACAGTTGAAATAGTATTTTCTGCCTTCTTAGGCTTCAGCTTTTTCAGTTTGTTCAGTTCAGTCCCTGCTTTCCCACCATATCCCAGTGGATCCACCCTTATGGTAAGCATAATCAGTAGAAATCCTCCCTGAGTTCTATGTTGGAATCCACTGTAATTAGTGCATAAGAAGCAACCCTGTAACTTGCAAACCACAACCATGTCGATGCTTTGTTCAGAAAAGAAAGATGGAAGGAGTAAAGTAGATAGCGACTGGAGTTTTGTCATATAAGGTTCAGAAAACAGTAAATTTTCTCTACAATGAATTGAACGATGGTCATAAAGTGAGATTGACTGCTAAACCCACCAACCTGTTGCTTAATCATGCTGCCCTTGTTCTTTTTTTAACCGCTTAGATGAGATCTCACTAATTCCAGTGCAGTCAAGACAACAAGGTTTATCGTTTTTTCATCTCAATTAGTAGAAATGAAATCTTATACCATCACTGTCAAAGTACAGCAAATCCATTTAGATATTTCTTTCTTCTTAAAATGTTCAGATTCAAAAGATTTTCATAGAGTTATATACTTGCAGAATCACAGAATTGTTTGGGTTGGAAGGGATCTTTAAGATCACCTTGTTCTACCCCCCTGCTATAGGCAGAGACACTCCCCCCAGACCAGGTTTTCCTGTTGTTTTTGTTTTGTTTTGTTTTCCTGGATTCTAATTCAAGATTAAAGTAGCTGAAATGAGACAACAAATTGAGAATTCTTGAGTTTTGTAAGATGGTCTTGATTTCCCTAGGATGGATCTCATCGCTAATTTAAGTTCTGCCTTTAAGTACTTTCTAAATATGATGAGGCAGATGTATGCATGCATTAAATTCCTTCACATTCTAAGCAGTATAGATTCTTGTACAAGTCAAGATGTGTAGCAAGAGTATCTCTGGTCTTAATTGCATGTCAAATAGTCCTTTGTTCTTAAAAGAATCCCTGGTGCTTACAAATTATGTTCTTTGTAATCATCTATATTCATCTGCAACTGGAAAGATGAAACAGAATGTTCTCTTAAAATACAGATGGGAATTTTGTTTGCCAAAATGTCGATCAGAAATACTTTATAGAATTCTGATGGAAAATACCATTCAGAAACAAAGAGATTGCCTTGAAATATTTCTTGTAAGTTCTGTGGTATTTTGATGGATATGTACATCTGAAATGTCCTAATTATGTATTTACTAAAAGTTTTCAGGTTTCATTTAGGCTGATTAACATGTATCAGAAGTATAGTATAATAGAGCCTTGCCTTTACAAAAATAGCAACATTAATAATACTTTTCTCCTGTTATCTTTATTCAGCTAGTTTATATTGATTAGAATTGCCTATAGTAATTTGGAGTTCTTCACGTAATTTAAGCACTGAGAAACATTTTCTAATATCTAAAGAAGCCTAAGGTAGTACAACTAGCTTACTGAGAAGCAAGAGGAATCTGTAAGAACAGAATCTTTCTCTGAAAGTAGTGCCTTGATTTTATTTTTATGGAAACTTAAACAGATACAAGGAGTTCAATAGCAGTATTTGATAGAGAAAATTTTCAGCTACAAGATGCTTCTTTCAACACAGTGAGCACCTTAGCCTTGCATTTTCACCAGCGATGAACAAGAGCCTGCATGCTGCACTCATCAAAATCTGCACCAGTGGAGGTGACTTGTTGCTTAACGGTTTCTGTGACAACATGATTGCTAGGAAAATGTTGCTCATGCAGTTCACCTTTCATAGGCCCAAACGCATGTAAGTTGGAAGGTGCCAAATCCAAACCATACTGTGGGCATGGTAAGATGGTCCAGTCATGACTGGCAATGCAAACAGGTATGAGGCCTGGTATTATCATGCTGCAAGAGAAAGGCTATCTTCTTCTCTGGCCTGGCTCTGGAAGTCTGAACCTTCATCTTAGTGCCATGACGTAAAAGTTAGAGTTCACGATTTGTCTAGGTTCCAGGAAATTCAGAAAGATCACCCCTTTCCTATCCCAAAAGACAGTGCATATCACTTTACCCACTTAGGGTTGTGTCTTGAATATTTTATTTCATAGAGAATTCACATGATGCCACTCTATGGACTCTGACTCAAAATGATAACATCATATCTCATTGATGGTAAGGATGCTATCCAGGAAACTGTCACCTTCAGTTTCCTATTGGTTCAGTAGGTCCTGAAAAACTTCCATACAACCTTCTTTCTGATCCCGTGTGAGCATTTGTGGACCTACCTGACATAAAATTTACAATATTCTAACCCTGTCACCATCATTCACAATGTATTGAAACTGATAATTTCTTCATAGTGGCTGGTATGATGTCACTGTTCTGGACATAGGAAGAGAATAATGTTGATTACATACTGATGTTTTAGTTGCTGCACAAAAGTGCACTATGCAAAGGGATATTTGTCTTCTCACGCTGCCCTGCAGTCTAGGAGCTTTGAGTGCTCAAAAAGCTGGGGACAGAACCAAGACATCTGACCCCAGCTGGACAAAAGAGTATCCCATGCCATATGGTGTCACAGTGTATAACAGAATTCAGGGAGTTAGCTGCTCAGGGAGTGGCTGAGCATTAGTTGGCACATGGTAAGCAATTGCGTTCCACATTACCTGTTTTGTACATACATACTATTGTTTATTATTACAGTTGTTATTTCCCTTCCTTTTCTGCCCTGTGAAACTGTTTTTATCCCAGCCTATGTTCTACCTTTTTTTCTGATTCTCTTCTTCATCCCAGTGAATGGTTGTGTGGTCTGAGCTGCCTGCTGGGTTGAACCACAAAATCATGCTGAATATAATCACCAGGTCTGAGATTCACATGGGTGCCTAAGGTAAGTAGATAGTTAATGGGGAGAATGGAAACTTTATGGCATCATTCATTAGACCTTTTTAAAAACACACTGGATTTCAAATGGCTTTTATGGATAGACCATAATAACTTTTTAATGAATAAACCACTCACAGGATAAGGAATAGGCTGGATGTTTGCACTCAGCTGTGGTCAATGCCTCAATGTCCAAGTGGAGACTGGTGTCAAGCGGCAATCCTCAGGGATTGGTGCTGGGATCAGTGTTATTTAAAATCTTTGTAGGTATCATGAACAGTGAGATCAAATGCAATCCCAAGCACGGATACAGGTTGGATACAGATTGAGCAGAGAATGTCTTGAAAGCAGCCTTGAGGAGGATCTGGGAGTGTTGGTTGATGAAAGACTCAACATGAGCAAGCAATGTGTGCTTACAGCCCAGAAGGCCAACATGGGTTGCATCAAGAGAAGTGTGACCAGCAGATTGAGGGAGGAGATTCAGCTCCTCTACTCTGTTCTCATGGGATTCCACCTGGAGTACTGCATCCCGTTCTGGAGCCTCCAACACAAGAAGGACATCAAACTGTTGGAGCAGGTCCAGAGGAGGACAAAGCAGATGATCAGAGGGCTGGAACACCTTCCCTATGAGGATAGGCTGAGAAAGCTGGGGCTTTTCAGCTTGGAGAATAGAACCCTCTGCAGGGACCTTATAGTGGCCTTCCAATGCCTGAAAGTGGCCTACAGGAAAGCTGGGGTGGGACTTTTTGGAAGGGCATTTAATGAAATAGTTTTAAAGTAAGAAAGGATAGATTTGCATTAAATATGAGAAAGAAATTCTTTACTGTGAGGATGGTGAGACAGTGGAACAGATTGCCCAGAGAAGTTGTGAATACCCCCTCTCTGTTGGCATTCAAGGCCAGGCTGGATGGGGCTTTGAGCAACCTGATTTAGAGGGAGGTGTCTCTGCCTATAGCACAGGGTTGGAACTAGAAAACCTTAAGGGTCCCCTCCAACCCAAACTATTATATGATTTTATTATATGATATGAATTACCTGGTGTTTCTGGACAAGAGGACTCTGTGTGCAAGTGTGTGTTTGGAGGTGTGGGACCACAGCTGTCTCAGGATTCTTGCATGTCTGTAGTGCTATGAACTGGGGGGAGCAGTGTGCATGCATATTAGTGGGTGTAAGACAGTGTGTGAGTGTCTATATTTGGTCTGAGAAGTGCCCTTCCGAGAGCTCTGACGAGTGAATAGGTAGCACACAGTGCTACATATGCATATGCCTTTCATTACTTTGTGTATAGCTTAAAGGAGCAAATTTCTGAAGAGTTTAAATGCATCCCCAAGTGCATAAGCACACCTCTTCCAAAACCCACTGCTATTGGCATAGAGTGGCTGGGAAGAGATTGCTGCATCAGGAGCACACAGGCTGGCCGCAGAGGTCATGTAAAGCACTGTTCTCAGCTCTGATGAATAGTACTTCTGAACTTAAAGAAAAGTGAAGGCTTACAAAGGCTTCCAGGCTGAAGTGCCATTTCCAGATGCACAAACAATTTTCACCCAGTGAGATGTATGTATCCTTTTATATGCAAAATGCCATGAAAAAATAACACAGGCAGAATATGTTCAGCCCCTGGGATCCCTTCCAGCGTGTGTGCTCTGTTATTTCTGTAAGCCAGAAGGCATTACCTTCCTGATCTATGCCATACTGATTTTGCTCCAGGCTGTTAACTCTTGAATCCCTTGAATATCAGGAAATTCTGGTCATTGTATCACAGAAATGTAACCTATTTATTTCTAAAAGCTTGGGACTAGGTGCGGAACAACACCATGAAACAACACCATGAATTTATAACAGTCCACTGAGGTTAGAGAAGAGAGTTTCATTTAAGTTAGTGTAAATGTAATTAGAAGCTGTTGCAGAGATTTCTGTTCATAGATTGTGTTCTCTTCTTCTAGTTTTCTATCCGTTTCTTTGTTCCAGGCATATAATGAGCCAATAATTAGAATGTGAAATGATCACATAAAGATTACTGATTGCCAGCTGATCATTCTGAAACATTCCTATTACGGTCAGCAAGAAAAATTATCCCACTGTGTAACTCAGAAACAATGCCTCTGCTCACAGCAGAAGGGAAAGTAGGAATTCAAGGAAAGTTGGAGTAGGAATGCTTTGGGAGTTGTGGAAATGCTCAATATTGCAAATAAACTATTACATAATTTTTCCTTTTTGGACACTAAGTATCTGTCATATAATTTTTATATATTTATAATTGCCCTTGTGGCAAAATTAGCTTGTAACCTGACCTTTCACTTTTGCTATTTCCTCTTCAGCTTGACCTACTCACAGCCTCAGGATCGCTATATGAATACACACAATTCTAAAAATCCCTTGATATTACAAGCCTGTTCTCTAAATAATATAGTTTTGCATGAATAACTTATGGCTGTACAGGCTTGCATAGATCTTTACCTTGGAGACCAAAAAAAAGAAAAACAAACCCTGTAAGAAATAATAGAAAAAAGATCTGTGGTATTTAAAATGCTATCTGTTTATAGAATATGTATGGGAATAGAAGTAAGGGTTGGCTGATTAGAGTTTTGGCAATACTGGGCAGAAAAGACAGGTGACTAGGAAGGGTGTATTACAGCACTCTGGTGTATGAATTAGGAATGGCGATATGCAGCATGGACTGCAACAACTGGTGCTGTATTAGATCTTTGTATCATTCTTAGTAAACTCTGAGCCACCAATTTGATTCCTTTAGAAAAATACCTCCTTTCTGTTAGGCATGTGGTAATTCTTGGGGGCCACAGGAAATGTTACATACATGAAGAACAGCCTGTGCTCAAATCTTCAAATTTTTTTTGAAATTATCAGCTAACATACTATGCTTACTTACATAGAAGCTGTAGCCTTCTCTCCAACTCAACTACTTCCTTCTAGCCTCTTTTTTTTTTTTCTTTTTGTAACCTTTAAATACAAAGATAAGATCAAAAGAATATTATTAATTGTCAATTATCTATTGTGTTTTTTGTTGTTGTTGTTGTTTTTGTTTGCTTTTTGTTTCTAATTGTTGCTGGCAGAGGACGTGTCCTTTTATTTTGCATATATACATACGGTACAAATGTGAAATATGGCTCTGTTCTTCTGCAGCTTCTTCAATCCATTTTCTGGCTTTTCTGACTTTCTCTGATTGATAATGTGTGACTGATAATGCAAAGAAACAAAGAAACAGAAAGAAGTTCTCTGATGCAAAGATGCAAGTAGGTAACGATGCCGCAGATGCAGCTTCTGCTATGCTGCCGATATTTTGACACCTCTGAATCCTACTTCTGCACTTCTTTTGGACATAAGCAGGCAATTTCTGATTCTAATTGGTACATAAATACATGTCCCTATGATTTCATTAAGCTTGTCACAAGTAAATTGAGATAGAAAATATTTGTTTAGCCAAATAAATTTCAATTTAGACCTTATTTGCTGATGCCTATGGGAGTTACGCAAGTAAAGGGAAACAGAGATATAATAAAATGCAGGAAGCAATCAGTGACATCAAAGAAAAGCCTTCTGGAACCTTCAAACTTTCATGTGCACGTCCAGCTCCGCAAGTCTCTTCTAACACATTCTCAGTAGAGAATGTCAAGCTTTTGTATTCACAGATAAATGACATGGCAGAGCATAACCTTTGCTTCTGAAATATTCTGCCCGTTCATTAAAAGAAACCTCCTGAATTTGGAGAGGAGCATAGGAAGGAGATAAATGGGAAGAGAGACATGATATGAAGAAAAAGAAGAATCAAATGTATTTGTTTGCATTTTGAATGTATAGTGCTCTGTATTTCTGATGTGCCATTGTTCAGACAGCTCATTGTTATTTTCTACTGATTCCTTTAAGTAACAAAATTAAAACTGGAAAAAAGCAAAAAAGTGCTTATGATCAGTTGAGTAGATGGCATTATTTTCCTGACTCCTCTCTTACCATACACTTCTTTCTAGTTCATTAAAGTTCAAAGACTATAAGAAAAAAGAGTCAGGCAGTAATTGTGGCTCGTATTTTCTTTCCTGAGCAAGGTGGTATTGGGAGTTATGTTGCAGAGCTCACTGCTCCCAAATCAGCTCCGCAATTGGACTCTCATCTTGTAAGAAGGAATAGAAGACAGACAAGTGCTGTGCCAGAAATTGTTGATGATGCTGATGAATACCAACAGGATGAACATCCTGTTGATGAATATCAACAGGATGTTTGTAAACTGCTGTGGTTTCTCTTTATTTAATACGCTGTATTAAATATCTATTCACAACAAATCTCCCAAGGCATGTTTGCTTCCTTTTCTAACCATATGATGCATTACAACCCCTGTGCAATATCTGCATCTCTGAAAGTGGAGGGAGATGTGTGAGTACGTTTGAGCATGCTGGGCAGTAAGACACAACCAGCAGTCAGGAGAAACAGTAAGAAATTAGGAAGATTATTGATGAAGCCTATATTTAGCTGTGAGGATCTTATCTCCTAAGGCTCCTTCCGGCACGAAGGGAGAGGTTTCCTCCAGAGACAACTCTCAGCAGGAGGCCAACTGGTGAGCTGGGAGCAGCCTCCCAAGCACTCAGTGAGGGGCAGCTCAATGGAGAGCCACCACCTATGAGCAATTTTCCTTACAGGACTCAGTTCACACAGGTGAGCTCACACATCTCTCAGTCAAAAGAACAATCAAAGAACAGAAGGGCTGCATGTCACGTATTTCTCTGTCAGTAGGACTGGAATACATCTTCAAATATAACTTAATTTGTTAACTCAAAACACTGCCTTTGAACATGATTACATGTTAATTTTACTACGTAATCCACTAAATTTGGATAATTAAATGTACTTATAGACTTTATTCCCTATTTTGGATGATTACTATGATTTAATTTTAATTCCTTTTCCAGGGCTAATCTCCTCATGTTTTGAATTATCAGTACCCTCAAACCTTGTTCCTACTCACTAAGTCTGAATTAATACAGTTCTCCCTCCCTATCCATGCAAAACATCAAATTCCCAATTTATCTCTATTCATTTTTCCTCCCTTCACCACATGCATTCTAATAAACAAGAAAGAGAGCTGCATTCAAGCAGAATCCAGACTGCTGCGATGGCAGCAGTGACAGTGACAAATTATGAGTGGTGTTTTGGCTGCATGTCTCAACTTGCCAAAGATGCACCGGCTGAACTGTGCTCCTGACAGCTGCCATGGCCTGAAAAGGTGAGAAACCACCAACTCAGTAACAGGGCACTTCAGATCTGATTAGTTCTGCAATGTTGGTACTTCGTTATGCCCATTTTTGGCTGGCTGAGCTAAGGAAATCACAATTCCCCTTCTCCTGCACTGTCTCAGCTGTTTGTCCTGCTGTCAGCTACTCTTTCCTTGGAGTCGTTCATGAAATCAATTCAGTCAAAACAAGGAGAATAATCAAAGAATAACTTTTTAAACTTGCCCCACCCCCACCTCCTTATACTTTGGACATAAACGAGTCAAGAGAGGCTTCACGTATGCGACTCACCACTGGATCTGAATAGCAGTCTCCAGTGGAAGGTTGGTGATGAGGAGCTGGGTTCATGTAAAGGTCTGTGATTGCAACAAAACAAGAAGAACTGCAATTTGGCCACATGCATTGCTATGTCCATATCCTTTATCTACTGCATCCACTTTAGAGGTCAAGGTTTCAAACTCAACCTCAAGCATTCAAATTTCATTATCTATGAGGACTGCAGAAGTCACATAATGGGGCAGAGAAGTTTTAGATGCACAGCAAGAGGGAGGTCAGTCAAAACAAACAGTCTGATTATTTATTTATTTTTCCCTCCAAAACTGTGAAAAGAAGACTTTAATTGTTACAATTGTGCAAAAACTCACCCATGAGTCATTCACATCAGACACGATACATAACATGGTTGAAAGCAAGGAGAGTATATATGAGAACTGAACTTCCCCAGTTGTCTCAGCAAGGCTTTGTTCAGCTGCATCTGGATAACTTCAAGTTCATTGTGAATAAAAATTCTGTTCCTCAAGCTAATAAGTAAAAATAAAAAAAAAGCAGAGGCAGTATTTTACATGCCTCGGTAGTACTGGTGGGCAGACACCATTCCGTACAGACAAGAATGAGAACTCAGAGGGAGGATACTAGGCACAAATGAGAGAAGGCAGAGTTAAATGCATTAGGCCCAGAAAGTTTATACAACTTAACGAACATGAACATCATTGTGTTAGTAATTTTGCATCACACATTTGTATCAGTAATGGTCACCTACGCTGAACTTCCTGGATACTCTAATTATCAAGGTTGGAAAAGACCTAAAAGATCATCCAGTCCAACCATCACCAATACTCCCCAGCTAAATCATATCCCTCAACACAACATCCAAACGTCTCTTGAACACATCCACGTTTGGTGACTCCACCACCTCCTTGGGCAGTGCATTCCAATGCCTGACCACCCTTTCCGAGAAGTAATATTTCCTAATGTCCAGCCTGAATCTCCCCTGGCGCAGTTTGAAACCATTGCTTCTAGTTCTATCACTGTCTACACGAGAGAAGAGGCCGACCCCTAGCTCACCACAACCTCCCTTCAGGAAGTTATAGAGAGCTATAAGGTCTCCCCTGAGCCTCCTCTTCTCCAGGCTGAACAATCCCAGCTCCTTCAGCCGTTCCTCATAAGGCCTGTGCTCCAGGCCCCTCACCAGTTTCGTAGCCCTCCTCTGAACACGTTCCAGGGTCTCAATGTCTTTCTTGCAATGAGGGGCCCAAAACTGAACACAATACTCGAGGTGCGGCCTCACCAGTGCAGAGTACAGGGGGACAATTACCTCCCTATTCCTGCTAGTAACACTGTTTTTGATGCAAGCCAGGATGCTGTTAGCCTTCTTGGCCACCCGGGCACACTGTCGGCTCATGTTCAGCCGAGCATCGATCAACACCCCCAGGTCCGTTTCCTCCACACAGTCCTCCAGCCACTCCGCCCCAAACCTATAGCGCTGCCTGGGGTTGTTGTGGCCAAAGTGCAGGATTCGGCATTTGGTCTTGTTGAACCTCATCCCGTTGGCCTCAGCCCAGCTCTCCAGCCTGTCCAGATCCCTCTGCAGGGCCTCGCTACCCCCAGGCAGATCCACACTCCCAGCCAATTTGGTGTCGTCTGCGAACTTACTGAGGGTGCACTCAATGCCCTCATCCAGGTCATCCATAAAGATATTGAAGAGGACAGGCCCCAACACCGACCCCTGGAGAACACCACTCGTGACCGGTCGCCAGCTGGATTTAACTCCATTCACCACCACTCTCTGAGCCTGGCCCTCCAGCCAGTTCCTTACCCATCCAACAATGTACCCGTCCAAGCCACGGGCTGCCAGCTTCTGCAGGAGAATACCGTGGGAGACAGTGTCAAAGGCTTTGCTGAAGTCTAGGTAGACCACATCAACAGCCTTTCCCTCATCCAGCAGATGGGTCACTAGATCATAAAAGGAGATCAGGTTGGTCAAACAGGACCTGCCCTTCATGAACCCATGCTGGCTAGGCCTGATCCCCCGGCCATCCCGCACATGCCGCATGATCTCCCTCAAGACAATCTGTTCCATAACCTTCCCTGGAACCGAGGTCAGGCTAACAGGCCTGTAGTTCCCCGGATCCTCCTTACAACCTTTCTTGTAAATGGGAGTCACGTTGGCAAGCCTCCAGTCTTCCGGGACCTCACCAGTCAACAAGGAGCGCTGGTAGATGATGGAAAGCGGCTTGGCTATCACCCCCGCCAGTTCCCTCAGCACTCTCGGGTGGATCTCATCCAGCCCCATGGACTTGTGGCAGTCCAGTTGGAGTAGTAAGCCTCTGACCGTTTCTTCCAGAATCACAGGGGGTTTAGCATGCTCCCCAGGCGAGACTACCAGGTCAGAGAGAGGAGTACCCCGAGGATAACTGGTCTGACCTTTAAAGACAGACGTAAAGAAGGCATTCAGAACCTCCGCCTTTTCCTTATCCTCAGTGGTCACATTCCCAGCATCATCCAGCAAAGAGTGGATATTCTCCTTTGTCCTCCTCTTACTGTTAATGTATCTATAAAAGAGTTTCTTATTCCTTTTCACCCAGTCTTACACAGAATCTTACACAGAAAATACTTCAGGATTGATTCTTGACCCTAACATGGCCTTCCAGTAGCAAATCAGACCAGCCACTTATTTTTTCTCTGATTCAATTCCCTTTATGAAAAACTGTCATGAAAAATGATGATAATATTACTTTCATGATTTGCATGCCATGTGAGTCTAAATGAAAGAATGGTAGCACATACACTAATAAAATATGAAGGAAATTGCTTAGTTTAAAGATACTAGGTCTAATTTCACTTTCTGATTAAGGGAAAACTTACAGCAAAACTACATAATGCAATATTACTTCTAAAAATTTATGAATTTCTTACTTCAAGCAAGACTTAATGGTTTTCAATGAAATAAAACATTACTAATCCCAATTAAATCTCTGCAATTGCTACTGATTCTATCCAAGCATTGTCTATAAGACCTCAGCTGTATAAAATACATTTATCTAAAAAGCCATTATTTTGTGAGAAACATCTCAAATATGTGCTTTCTTTCTAGCAGAAATACACATTACAAAATGATGTATTTTTAGTGTGAACTGCGTGCTTAGCAGTAATGCTGACGTCACATGCTTTGTGACAAAGAATGCCTGCAGTGTATCTCACAGAATCATAGAAGTCTAAGAGTTGGAAGGGACCTCTGAAGGCCATCTAGTCCAACTCTCCTGCAATGAACAGAGACACCACAGATAGATCAGATTGCCCAGGGCCTTATCCAGCCTGGCCTAGAAAGTGTCCAGGAACAGACAAACCCCAGAACTGAGCAACCTGTTGCTGTGCCTCACCACCCTCACTGTAAAAGACTTTTTCCTTATATCTAAGCTAAATCTACCCTCTTTGAGCTAGAAACTGTGTCCCCTTGTTCTATCAAAGTCAAAGAGTCTGTCAATTTCTTTCCTGTAGCTCCCTTTTAGATACTGAAAGACTGCTCTCAAGGTCTCCCTGGAGCCTTCTCTCCTCCAGGCTGACCAGACCCAGCTCTCTCAGCCCGTCCTCATAGCAGAGATGTTCCGTCCCTTGGATCATTTTTGTGTCCCTCCTCTGGATGCACTCCAACAGCTCCACATCTCTCCTGTACTGAGGACATCTGGATGCAGTACTCCAGGAGGGGCAAGATCACTTCCTCACCCTGCTGGCCACACGGATGCAGCCCAGGATATGGTTGGCTTTCTCAGCCACAAGGGCACATTGCCAGCTCATGTCCAGCTTCCAATCTGTCAGTACTCTCCGGCCATTTTCAGAAGGGCTGCGCTCAGTGTTTTCATTCTCCAGAGTGTATTGGCAATGGGGATTACCTCAAACCAGATGCAAGATCTTCCATTTGGATTTGTTCAGTCTCAATCTATCCATTCTGCCAGTTTTAAATCTCTTGGATTTTATTTTATTTTATTTTATTTTAAATAATAAAGATGTGCTGTAAAAACATATATAATGAATGGAGTTCTGCCCAGAGATATAGTGGATTCTTTTTTTGTTGTTGTTAGGTCAATCTGAAAATTGATTCAAGTGACAATTTTTCAATAACCATCTACGAATTAAGTAAGTGCAAGAGACAGATTGTCCAGAACAATCAGGTTAGTGCACTAACAGACACATAGGAGTGGAATACAAGATTGCATCAGCTCTTCTACTCTTCTACGTTTTGTCTCTAGCAGTGATCAGCTACTTAATATTAAAATTTAGTGAACAATTAACACTGTAATCTCCTCACCAGAAGATTTGTCAAATCTCTGCCAGTTAACATCAGCTGCATCTCTTGTTCTATCTCAAATATAATGAATACTGGTTTTAAACAATATATGTTTGCAAATAGAGTTTTGTTTCAATTGTTATTGCTCTTTTAGTCCCCATTAACTTTTAATTTTTGTTTTCAGACTTATTAAATATCCAACACGGATATCCATGGTATCATGAAAATGAGTGTCCTAGGTTAACTATAAAACATAAAAAACTGTTCTCATGAAAACTCAATTTACATTTTCTTTAAATTCAGCTAAATCTTATTGGCCTTCTTATCTTCTTTGTCAGTCTTGATTTCTACCAACTTCTCTCTCATCATTTTCCCAGGCTAAACAACATGTTGATTTTGTTTCTCTTAATGTTACTTCAAGAACCAGACTCCATATAACGATTCAAAACCTGGTTATGTTTATTAAGGTCATTGTTAGCTACTTCTTTAAACACCATTCTGCCATAACAAATATTGTTGTCTTAGTCTAATACAACTTTTACTGTAAATTAATACCCTATTTGCAGTGAAGAAAAAAGTAAATTATATTAGAAAACAGAATTTGCTTGGCATGTAGACAAATATTTTCCTGCATATGGGCAATAGATTGACTAAATTTAGAATAATATGGTAACCTGGGCTGAGACGTATATGAGCATATATTCATCCTGTATCCAGGGATGAAAAATTAAGTCCAAGGAAGTATCATGCTATCTGTGTTTTGATAACACCTTGCTCTTATTCAGCCTGGCACCTATAGAGGAAAGCTTTGCTAAATGCATATAGCTGCATTTGTTGGTTTTTGATTTTTTTTTCCTTTGTTTTTTTTCTTGCAGTATTTTACAGCAGTTGAATTGCATCACACTCTCCCATGTCTGATTTATTTTGCAGTCCCAGCATGTAGGCACCTGTTGAAGGAAAGCATTAACTGTTTTGCTTCTGGATGTCATGCAGCCTGACTGGGTGGACATCCATGTATGCTCATCCAGACAAGTGTGGAGCTCTAGGAACAGAGGATGCTTCCCTTGCATGTAGGTGTGCATTCCACAGAACAGCACTGCTGCCTTCATTTAATTTTCTTCTAGTTCTGGAAGTGCCATCATTCTTCATTGCATTTCTTTTCGGTTTATAACCTCACCAGCAACAGTTGTCATTTACCCATATTACCAGAGGGAGAATTAGGCGAAGAGGGTCCAAACGTCCTTGCCTTCACCAACAATAATGGATGATTTTGGAAGATACCTTTGGAAGCCTTCTCTGCTGACCAGAGCTCTGTTGGTCAGAACTACTTTCCCAACCTCCCACAAAGCATCTCAGTTTGAATTTAGGTTGCTGACATACCAATGTGGATGTAACAGGACATGCTCAGAAAGTGAACTAATTCTCATAGTAGTCAAGAGAGACTTTTAGGACTCTATTCAGTTGTCTAAATTTGGATATCTATTGCCATTGGAGATGTTTACTAGAGAGGATACTCTCCAAGCATGGAGATGTCCTCTATGCTTTCAATCATGTCTCCCAACCCTATGTGAACATCTCAGGCACTAAAGAATACCTCATAAGATACCAGGCCCTTTGCTTAGGCAAATTGCTTTTATGTACACATGGAATGTAATGAGAGCTTAGATAACAAACACTTGTAAACACATTCATTCTGGAATATTCCACCTGGAGATATAGCCCACATTTATTCACTGTAAAATCATATTTAATAGTTAAAGGGAAAAAAAATCAAAAAATAAAACCAGGAAATGAACCAAGATTTGGTGTTTTCTGCGCCAAGGGCATCGGCCTCATTCTTTTCAGTTTCCTGAGAGCCCCCTGCTCCAGCCTACTGTTGGCTGTACCTACACGCAGGAGGAGCCAAGATTGAGCCCTGTTCCCACCCAGGCTGCAGCCAGGCTTCTGCCAGGGAAGTAGTCAGGGGGAGTTATCTTTGTCAGCACAGACGGCCTGACGGTTCTTCCACTTGCAATATTGGCTCCAGTAGTAAACAACCTTTTGCTAAGCAACAAGAAACAAAATCACTGGAGCAGAGACCAGAATACAGTATATGCTGCCATTAAAGGGCCAATTTACCTGCTCAGATTCAATGTTTGTCTCTCACTTGTTCGTTGTCCTGTCCGTCATATGTCATATCGTGTCCTGTTTTCACATTCCTCCCTCTTTCCTGTGTATTTGTTTTTCACATGCATACTCCCACTGTGTACTTCTTTTCGACAGCACAATTGTGTTTGGCATCCCTCAGACAGTTTAGTTCTTAACATGCTCCAACTGGCCAAGTCTGGATTTCTTATGCAATCATCTGAAGAGTACAGCAACAGTTCTTCCCCCTTGACAAAATACTAGCATAATCTTTTTTTTTCCCTTCTTTTTCTCTTTTTTTTCTTTAAATATTTCAGCAGTACATAATGCACCTATATATCAGGGCTCCACTGTATGAAACATGATACAAATATAATCAGAAATCACGTAGGAGAATTTATGCTAAGTTATCAAGGCTAAACTGTCTAAGAAAGGAACTCCTACTGCTTCAATTTTGCAAATGGAGAAAAAAGAAAAGAATGAAAATATTCAGGCACTTTTAGGCAGTCAGGTTGAGGGACAATCAAAAGTGACTGACAAGAAATTTGGGAGCTTCGCTGTCATAGGCATGAGCCCGTGGCACCTCTTGCATTTCTCTTTCTCCACCTACGCTGAGGTCAATAAGTTATTTGTTTTCCCTGCAGACTCTGTCTCCAAAATTGTCTATGTTGCTAGCACAGCTAGCTGTAAATATTGATCAGAATATAAATGTTTCCTCTGAAACGCTAGCCTCAGTCAAATTCAAATATTTCCCATTTCCATCTATCTGCATGGAATAAATACTGTTCAGAATCTCTCACACAGAAAAGCAAGACTAGGACTTTAAGAGTATTAAAACTCTCCCCTCCAAAACTTTGAGCTTAAAAAAACACAAATATTCCTATTCTTTTTGGAATTAAAATCAAATATGTGATATAATTTTCCTTAGTTTGTTCACCAGAGGACCAAAGCAAAACGTGACCTCAACATTTGCAGAGGGTAGGCTTCAGCCAACTAGTTCCCTCTCTCCGTGGAGTAACAAGTTCTAGTGGATGGGATAGAAATAGCAGACAAGGTATATCTTGGCTTTTCTAAAGCTTGTAGCACAGTCCCTGCAACATTTTCATATGTGGATTTGGAAAATGCTGTTGAAGTGGACTTATCAAGAATTTGCTTTCAAAATGGAAGGCCCTGAAGAACTGGGAGACCCTGAAGAGATCACTCCTCATTAATACTTTACATAAAGGTTAACAATGGGATGATGGGAGGCAATCCCTTAGAATTTGCAGATAACAGTAAGCTGAGAAATGCAACAGGCACTTCAGTGGTCAGGAGGAGAATTAAGAACTCTAAGTGAGAGAACTAGTCTGAAATCAGTACAACGTACATAGTTTAATAATGCCAAGTGAAAGGTTCTCAGAGAAGGAAACAAAAATAAAGTTCATAAATACAAAATCAGAAAAAAGCAGTGTGGGTAACTAGCAACACTGCAAGCAAAGCTTGGAGCATGTGGGGGATAAACACAATATGAGTCTGTCTGTGTCTGAGATGCTGTCACAGGAGAAATGCTTCATTTTAAAACCTCATTACATCCAAGACATTGCTAGTTAAATATTAACACGGAGGTAATTATTAATGTCCTGATAGTTATTAAAGAAATGGTAGAGTCTCAATGACAACACTGTGTCCCAGTTTGAAAAACATCATTTAAAATGTTATGGATAAACTGGAGGAAATGTCCTAGAAATGGACAGAAAGGTGATTTAAAAAAACCTTACAGAAAAAATATGAAGAAAATATTTGCTTTAGAAGAGAGAGAAGACTGAGACAAGATATTGTAATCATGCTAAGATTTTTGAGATTGTTTGAGCAATAAAGAACTGTTCTTAATGTTCTAGTGATAAAAAAGATGAGTAATTGGCTGAATTCATTACAAGAAATATTTAGTTTAGATATTGCAAAAACTTCCTTGTTGTCAGTACGTTTGCACACTGGACTACTTGTCTCCAAAGATTACAGAATTCCTGGTACTGGAAATTTTGAAGAAAAGCTTCAGTTAGAGAAATATCTGTCAGAAGCAACCCAGAAACTGGGTTTGACCTTGTTTTCAAAATGGAATCAATGACATTCTTAGGTCTCCTTCCAGCTTTTTGTTTCAATGGAGTCTACAATTACTTTCAGGGCTTAAAGAAACTGACAGTGTAGGATATACAGCTGCCATTTCATCAGTTAAAATTTTAAAAAAGATCAAAATTTAAAAAAGATCAGATACCTTCAGGAAAAATGTTTAACATCCATTCACCAATATCTGTGACCTATGTCACTGATATAACTGATATTTATTTTGGATCAGTTTGCAGCATTTTCCAAGCCCACATGCTTATGGCAAGTCTTTGATACACAGTCATTTGCATCTTTTAAGGACCACTAGTTCATTGATTTATGCCAATTCCCATCTGTTCATGTTTAACTGGTCATTTCTTGAATTGTTTGCCCAGTCACAGTTGCGCAATTTATTGAAATATAATTTCAAATGGACATAGCAGTCATGACAAGTAGTTTTCAATCAGATACCTTAGCGTAACCAGTCACCACTAGTTGTGTCTCCCTAGTGGAAAGCAAACTTAAGAATATTTGAGCTCATGTTGAACTCCTGAACTTCCCATGTTCATGTGAGCTTATACTTAGCTGACTACTGAAGGCTAAACAATACTTTGTCATTCACCCTTGACATTTTTTCTATAGATCAGAACTATAGTTCTGGACACTTTGAATAACTACAGCAATGAGAATGTTCCCTGAAGTTTCTCTCTTAAGTAATTGAAAAGTTACGGCAGAAATGAGAACAGCTACTCAAAATAATTTGTTTGGAAACACTGAAAGAAAAATCTTGGAGAATTAAAAATAGCAGAGGATTAATGATGGGAGAACACTGACTGTACACAACAGTAGAAGAAACACTTGTTGAGATCAACTGAGCATTGAAACTGCGTTCTTTGGAAACAGAACATCAAAGAGAACTCAACCTAGAACACTTAGAAAGGTCAAGGTAATTGCCTATTGATATTAGTGTCTTGTTTGTTGCATACCTGCATCTTGGAGAGGGATTTTTCTGTTACACCATTTTGTCTTTTCATTGTGGGATTACTTGTAATGTCTTACACCTTGAGTAAACTTTGCTAGGAGGAGCTGGGCCAGTCTAAGTAAAGTTTGGGATTGCTAGCCATTGTACTGGAAGGGGACACACATCTATAAAGGATATACAGTGTGCTGTGCAAGTTATATTTCCCTTCATGAGCTCACAGTTTCTCAAATCTCAGTTTTCTGAACTTGGAAAAAAATATAACGGGATCATAGCATAAGAAAGCTGGCCAGATAATTTTGCTGTTGTGTGAGTACATGTTAGAAGGTCCAGACAGCTTGTTTGCATTTTAAGGAACAAAATCAAAGGAGGAAATAATGATTTACTTTTAGGAAGCAAGTAATCATTGCCTAATTTAGAATAATATGTAAGTTTAACTTCCATTGGAAAGTTAGATTTTTGCTTGGAAATGAGGAAACAAATCAATTTACCCAAGAAGCTAATATAAATAGCCCATATAGTTCCATCAGGGGACTGTTTCTCATCACAAGTATTTATGTATGGATAAATGCTTTTACTTTTAGCCAAGAAGTTTCAAAATTTGGTGTGCTTGAATGTGAAAATGATTGTGCAATGTGAGTGTGAACATGAAAATCATAATACTTTGAATAGACCATAATAACTGTAATAAAAATGTAAAACAATGCTTATTAGACTTCATAAGTAAATGAGGGTTAAGATCTTTTGAACTTCTAAGCATCCCAGTGAGATAGCTATAATTCAATATCTGGCTGCTTTACAAACTCTGGAAAAGAAAGCGAAGCCTTTCCAAACCTTTCCCTCAAAGTCACTAAGAGAAAAAATACAGAAGACATCAAAGAAAATAATAAGAAGTCAAGTTTTTCTGGATGAAAGTAAAACTGTTTATCCAAAGTGAGCGAACAAAGTGAAGTAATAAAGTGAGGTGATAATACTGAAGATAGCAGGGTATGTTGAGAGTGATCTAGAAGTCTTCTTCTGCTTAAATAGCAGTATCTGCTCAGTTTCATTGACAATAAGATACCCATTAATCCTTTCCAGTTTGCAGGATAACAACTGGAAAGAAATTTCATCACTGATAATAGTAGTTGATAACCTCCATTTTCTGACTATGACTGTATTTAAAAATAAAAATAAAAAAAGCTTCAATATCTGAATGGAAAACCGAATCCTTTGCTGTTGCTCATTGCTTATCTAAAGCCCTTCTTTGAAGTTCCAAAATACCAGATTTCAGTAAGAAAATAATAAAATGCCCCCCAGTTTACTTCAACTCTAGAATAAAATGAACATCACAGAGGTAATTCTGAAAGCACCAAGCCTTCACCCTGTTTGCACATTACTTTCATCTACCAGTATCTGTCCTCAGTATCAACTCAAACATGAGCTCCCCCCAGCAAAGACTGCCTGCCTCCTGTGCTCCCTGCTGCATGCTTGTGCAGCATCTCAACAACCAGATTCCATTATCATTTGTAGCTACTGAGTGAAAAGAAAAACAGCTAAAATCAGTGTTTAAGTCAAAATTTTAAGTTGTTTATCTTGAGATGTTAGTTTACCCTTGCAAAGACATATAGTTGCTGATCTCACCGGACTTCTTTCAGGGCAAAAATTTGAAATGGGAAGATAGTAATGATATGCAGCCAAGGAACCAGGCACCCAGAAAGAGACCTGTGAGGCTTTTGCACTGCCCAAGTAGGGGATCTCAGGTCCTCATTGTGAGTTTTGGTGCATCAGATGAGAAGCTACAGCATTTCGGCATCTGGAGCAATGTCCTGTCTGGCACACGGCTGCTGATATTCTACTTACAGATGGAACCCCTAAATATTCCTAATCCAGCTTAGCTGGCTTTTAGTGAAAGCCAGTGAAACAGAGTAAAACAGAGTGAAACAACAGAATGCAAACCTGGGCTTCTTACTTTGATGATAGAAAAGAAAAGAAACCCTCGTTCACATACAACAGATGAAGAACAAAGGCCTGACTTCAAAAAGCATTATTAATATCAAATGCCCAATGTGGTTGTCATGTAAATTGCACAGAAATCAAGCACAGAGAACTTTCCTCGGTATTCAGTAGGCATTTGATAAAATAAATCACAGCATACCAGATTTCCTTATTCTGTCTAACTGAAGCCATCACCTCAGCTAACTGGATTTTCTCTACTTTCCAAGCCTGACTGTGGAAAAAATTGTGTGAAAATCGATTAAGTTAGAAAAACTTGCATGAAATAAATAATAGAGAGAAATAAACTGCATAAGAATGGTAATCACTTAGATACTATCCCTGTTATGTAGGAAAATGAGAAATTCTGGGTATCATTTCCTAAAAGGAATTAACTTTACACACAAAATAGTTATTTTCTGAAGAGCAAATGACACAACGGGCACACTGAAAACTGGCGTAAGAAACTGTGAAATCCATAAATAAGTCAGATGCTGTTTTAGGAAAATCAAAGATTCCATTTAAATGTAATTAATAGTTAGCATTAAGTGCTTGTTCTTTGTTATTTTAAATAATTTATTAAGATACATTTAATGATTTATTAATGATAATTAGTGATGACATTTATTCCTACCTCAACATATTTTTTCTTTGCTGAAGTGAGATCAATTCATTCTTTTTGAATTTTATCTAAGTATTGTAAAAAAAAAAAAAAAAAAAAAAAAAAAAAAGATCTAATTTACTACATTTATTAGATCAAGTGTGTAGTAATAGGGGCCCTGAACTACAAAGCTGTTGAGGAATGTAGCTTCTGTTGAAATCAGACTAAGTGAAGGCTGCATATAAAATTGGAACTGTGTAGGTCACTTTGGGGAAGTTAACAGAAATTCTAAGTAATGTTAACAACCCTTTTGAAGTGCTAAAAAATCAAACAGCCAATTTTAAAGAAGACATAAAAATAGACAATAACTCATTCTAATCCTGCCAGCTCCAACTCATTTAACTGGAAAACCACCCAAACACTAACAGACATTTTATACATTCCTAACATAGGTGCTAGAGCAGAATGACATCTGGGAGCTGCCAAATAACACAAATTTCTATTGCTGCCATTGAAAAATGAATGACACTTTATGTATGCAAAGGTTCCTGTTAACCAGCAGGAAAATAGTGCCGCTGCTTAACTAAGCATTAACAATCTTATTTTACAAAGAAAATAATTATGCCAGAAAAATATAATGACTTAAAATATAAATTGTGCTAAGAAAGCAAGCTCTTTGACTAATAAAAAAATATAAAAGGACTGGTGTCTTCTAAAAAATTCCAGTTGAAAATCTGTAGTTTTTAGGGGACAGTAAGAACACATGGATATAAACATGCTTGTTTATATAGACAAGCAAAACACTAATTTTCTTCACTCTTTCATGCAAGTATCAAAACAATATAGTCAGATGACCAGCAGTGGATGCATACTGCAGCTATGATGGTTATCTATTATTGATGAAGCCTAAGACCTAGTGTTGCAGTGTTTGAATCAGAGTGACGGTCTCTATGCCTAAGTCAAAGAGCTGTAAAAGGTTGTCTGTCAGAAACCTCAGTTTGTCTTCTAGGGAAAGCTGCTAGTGGTGGACTAACATCTGCTGAAGGCAACACAAGGTCTGTCTTCACATCCATGAAAGTAGCAGAGGGGCCAGAGCGTCCTCCATAAGAAGTCTTCTGTTCTGAAGCCAACAGAAATTCCCAAGTACTAGCTCTGCTGAATTTCTGATTACTGGCAAAAAAATTTTAATACGATGATGATAAGCCATATCATACAGACAGTGTAAGTTACAAACGAAATACCACCTCTTTGCGACTTTATTACCCTCTTCTTACAATTAATCACTGGAATAGATTACAAAGCGACAGACTTCAATTTCAATGTAATGTTTAGATGCTTATCATCCAGACTTAAGCACTGTGTTAAAGTTATAGCAAATCTCCTTAATATTAATTTCCACAAAATTCAAGCTATCTTTTCATTGCACTTTAGCCACCATTTACTAAATGCCTTTGGTTATATAGCAGCTATAGTTATTGTTTTATCATGTCACTTATATCAAGCTGGAGAAATTTTTTGAACACATTCTTCACAGTTTGATGCCCAAATAATGGTTCATATTTTCTGTTTGATAAAAAATAAAAAGCAACAACATCAAAAACACACTGCAGTGAGGACTAATGAAAAGTTTTCAGATGCAATAGCTCCAGTGGACGTGGTTAGAAAGGTTGGTACAGTCATACAAAGGACACGCACATTGTTAACTCTTAGAGAGCTTTTCTGAGAAACATCTCTGTGACAACAGTCCAGCCTGGAGTTTTCCAACTGACCCTAAACTTAAGTCCCACAGACTCCTTCATCACAGGCCCCTGGGCTCAGATAGATAATTTAGTAAGTTTCTCTACTTTCCCATCTCCAGCAAACTCATACCATGTATACCTTGGGTACACAAGCATGGGAATCTAGTAATGTTTGTTAAGTCTCTCAATGCTAAATGATTTGTACCACAATGAGCACAGATTTCTCTGTCTCTTGTGTTAAAAATCCCAGCTTACTGGATGTCTTGGATTCTCCAGGACCTCTTCAGTGGTATTAGAGGTTTATGTGAATTATTTCTTATGATCTTGTCTCTCAGCTCTCACCACCACCAACAAAAAAAATTTATTTTCAAGTAAAGGAGCCCAAGAAATGTTGAATACATTGGTTTCTGTGCAGATCTGGGCCACTTGCAAACCCAGATCAGGATCACAAGAGCTCATAGAGGTGAAAGCTCAATCCCTAGCATAAGTACTACAATCATTAGCAGTATTGGGGGCATTGGGGATAACATGCTTTAGGTGCATTTCTTGGCTCTTGGCTGACAGTTGACTTTAAGGATGAAAAAATGCTGACGTTGCACTGTTGTAGTTCAGGCAGGCTGGTGGGAGAAGAACCCCAGCACTGGATCATACACATTGCTCAAAGCTTTTCCTGAATATCTCCCAGTGTTAGAATAAACAGTTATTGCCATTGTGTCAACAACTGCATTCTCGAGCACCTAAATCCTTCAAGAATATTCCTGAGGGAAGTCACAGAGTAATCTTGAGCAAATTACGGCTTCAGAGTGTTGCACTGGGCATTTTGTAATCTGACTGCAACTACTCTGTCCTGCTTGTTTTTATAGAGTCTTAGGGTCACAGGAAAAACTGAAGTAAATGTCAGGACAATTGTAGCCACTCAGATGCTTTAGCCCATGTGTTTGCTGCAAAACAAGTATTTCTGTATTTTACTTTCATGGATTTTAAAGACAAATGCATATACACTCTTTGTAGGGAAGACTGGAATCAATCCTCACTCCTGTAGTTCAACCAATATGTTAGGCACATCAGGTTTGTGCCACATTCCTACGTAGTGATATTGTATTTTTAATTGTGTTGGTTCCTGGAAGTAGTGAAAATGCTTCTGATAATTTCTTTGTGATACCAGGCAAAGTGTCATTAGGAACATCAATAATCATATATAGGAAAAGGTAGACTCATCCAATTGGTGATAGGATCTCTGGCTACAGAACACTCCTTGTCAGGAAGCAGCCTTCATCCAGAAGACTTTCCTCCTTTGGAGCTATAGCCCTTAAATGAGCCCAGGGAGGTATGGACCCTGGCTTCGCCCCTTCTGTCACATGGGATGCACAGGTGAATTGCTTACACCTGCGGTTCCTAGGTTAGCCATACCCCTTCACCAGGTGAGTGAAGTAGCCATACCCCTTCACCAGCTTCATCAGATCAGACTGTGACATAACAGTTTCCTTACAAACTGTATTGCTGAAATGATAAAACATGTATATCCAGATGCTTTAACCTGAAAATTGAGTTGAGCATACTTCCTAAATGAAAGTTCCACAATTCAGGCTCCTATACATAATTTGGGGAAGCAGGAAAGGCAATGTCTCTTTCTCTTGACAGCTTTTAGAAGAAAATAGTATGGAAGCCAGTAAGTGTTTTCTGTGGAGTTTGATCTTCATGGAGTGGTAGGCAGACTTTGAAAATCTGTCACAAACTGTAGAACTAACTGTCAGAAATTGGTTCAGTAGTCACAGTAGAAAGATGACGACAGGGAATCTGTGGGGAAAGAATAACTAGAGAGAGGGCAAGAGGGGCAAGGGGCTGATGAGAAAAAGGTGGGGAAAGTTTGTGGGATTATGGATAAGTAGGCTGAAGGGAAGAAATTAGAGGACTGAAAATAGCCACGCAGAAAAGCTACTTTTAGGATATGAAGCCCAGGAAAATAGTCTTGTATAAGGCAAATGTGGAGACTGAGTCTAGGGCAGAGTTACTCTGCCTTCTGTATCCCAGCAGAAATGATCACACAGTGGGAAAAATGGCTGATGTGTTTGTGCACACTCCTCCCCAGAGCTGGGAATGAAGACCAAGAACCTCAGTGTTGACCACTCCTTTAGTGCTGGATTGATGCTCAATGGAAACTACGCCATCTCATATTTTGCTTATCCCAATAAAAATGATCCCTTGCTCCTACTATCAGCTGCTCCATAAGTTTAATTAGTGGTGCTCTTTGTAATGATTACTAAAGCTATACCCTGTGAGTTGCTTTTTCTCCAAAAAGTATGACTGTGAGCTTCATAAATAAAATACAAGCAGCACTTATGCTGGTGTTGTCGGTGTGTTAACACTTGACCACAGGATTTTAATTTATTTTTGTGTGTGTGCTCGCAATAAATATTATATGGATGTAATTAATATCTATTGAGTTATTAATTGTCTTGTATATCCAAGAAAGTCAATTTGTTCAAGAAAAGGTCAGAAAACAGGCTGCAGTGTTTTTCTTCTGCCTTGTGACTGAGCAGAAAATGTTTTAAGATTTCCATAGATCTCATTAAACTTCAAATTCAAATCTACATTTAAAAAATGTGGATATTCACAGGCAAGGATACAAACTTTCTAATTAACCTGTACACAAATATGCAGAGAGAAGAGGATGGGTAATGTTTATCAAAATTAATGTGATTAAAGGTCAACTCGTGTTTCTCTGTTATGAAATTGCTTCCATAATCCAGACACAAATAAAATTCTGCTTACCAATTTTATTGTATTAATTCGAAGCAAGGAAAAATAGTTTTTTTTTTCCCCCCTAATAGTAGATAAAAGTAGTTTTAAGACAGGTCCAGCACAGCAAATGGCAATTGAAAATAATAATTGTTACTTACTTATACTATATCCTTTCATACTGAAATAAGTATTAATAATGAAAATTCAAGGTCAAATTTTAATACCTTTACAGATTGAGAGCCATATGGGTAGAACTGGGGGTCAGAATGGGTAACTGGGGACACTTGGTATTTCATAGGACTACCAGACATACCAAGCAAAAAAAATAATTCTTATCTTGATATGAAGAAACTCTTTTATTTCTATACATTCTCTACTGCCCAGCTTCCACTTTTTTATGGCTTGCACTTCCCAAAACCTCAGTGTTCAGAATCATGAGCTGAGCTGTTGGGCTCTCTGTCCATTTGTTGGTGCTGCTGGGAGCCACCTGGACAGAAATATAATGCCAAGAAGAGCAAAAGAGAAAAGGGAGAACGTAGATCAGTGAAACAGTGGAGCTAGATGTCCTCTGCTTAAGGTACTCAACATAAGACCTTAACTTTAGTCCTTTAAAATCTTAAGCCATCTGCTTACGTAGGTCAAGCCCTGGAAGCCATACCATATGCAGAACTTCTCTGGCAGTAGTTGGGTTAGGTTGCTCTTCTCTTCCTGTGCCAGATTGAAAGGTCTCACCCTTCAAGGAATCCAAGAACAGGTTGGATGGAGCCCTGGAAGGCCTGATCTAGTGGATGGCAACCCTGCCCGCAGCAGAAAGGCTTAAACTAGATGATCTTTATGGTCCCTACCAAACTAAGCGTTTCTATGATTCTATGAACTTCATACAAAATCTCAGTTAAGCTTGGAGGGTACCTACAGGGCTGAGAAGGTAAAACAAGCAAGAGCAGGAACAGGTGTAGCCACAGCATGATCTACACCTTGCCCCAGACAAACCCTAAGGATGTTGCTAGAGAGGAGCAGGACATGCTCTCCATCTCCCACAGCTCCAGATCTGGGAACACTTTCAACACAGTCTTTGCTTCACCGGTACTCTCTGCTGACATACAGAGCTCAGTTTCTTCTGCCACATCTCCGAAGGACAGCATCACTTCCTCTGTCAGCCTCAGCCATAGGGAAAACTTTGCCACCTTCTACCCATGGATAGGTATCACTCATTTCTAGCACATGATATGGGAACTGGAAGTAGATAGAAACGAAGTCTCAAAAACAAAGAAAAAAACAAACAAAGAAATAAACAAAAACATATAATTTCCTCTCTACAGCAAATTTACATTTGCTTGATCACTTCACTTATGGGAATCTTCTGGGCCCCAGCTTGACCTTGGTCTCCAAGCAATTAGTCAGCAGTGAAACAGATTTGCCACTTCACAGACACAGAAGGAAAAAAATTTAGCCACCTTTGGGAAGAGCAGAAGCTCAGCTGCAGATTTGGAAATGCCAGCATTAGCCTTAGGCACCGAAAGCTGTGGGTACCTGATCCTAAATTGCAGTTCTTTCCACATAATAATAAACACTGCTTGAACTTTACCCTGCAGTCATAGGGAATGGTTGTCACTACAGTGCACATACTCTCAAGCTCCAAGAGAGCTGTGAGTGCTAGTTACATTTAAAAGGTCTGTCTTACAACAACACCCTATTTTTTGAGATCCAAAGTTATTATGTGGTAATGTATAGCTGTTTGTGAAAATACAGTTCTTCTGTTTGCCTTGAGATCTTCATCAAAGAAGTCACAATGAACAGTTTTCTTTCAGTAGTGGCATACCAAGAAATTCAGTATGGTTTCCTGAGGAGGATCAGGTTAAAGAAGTACTGTCTGTGGGATTTAAGTTGTATTAAGTTGTAATTATTATGTTAATTTTGATAACAAAGTAGATAGAAAATTAACTAGCAGCATTTGAAATAGAAAACAAATCAGGCTTAATTGCACTGCAGTTCCTTAGCGTCAGAACAGCAAAGTGACAACAGATTTGCATTTTAGCCAAGGGAATTCACATTTCATGTTAAAACAGTAGCTTTTTCTCCTCTGTCATGTCCTGCTTCTTCAGAACTTAAGTCACATTGATGGAGAGTGAACTTTGTAGCTTTGGAGCATCGGTGCATGTTTTGAGTAAAAAAGAGCTACATGTCAGTGATGAAACAACTGTGTAATATTGTACCATACAAACAAAGAACTGTATTATTTTTTTTTTTTTTCTGAAAATGCAACATACTGTAGAAATGATAACAAAGTTCAAAGCAGATTCTAAGTGGCTTAAGTAGCTTGTGGGTTTGTTTCTGCATATGAACTGAATAGCGTTGAATGTAAATGTCCACTCTGATTTCTTCTTGATTGTTTTAGCACTCATACTCTTCATCGAGACCTAGTTGTAGAATCAGCTATGTATCTATAATTTATCAGTGCGCCAAATGAACTAGATTTCTCCATTTCCGGAAACACTGAGTGCCTTCCCTCCATTGTCTCAGTGGGAGTTGTGGAAGTTCAGTACATCAGTCTATCTCATTCTTAATGCAATTTGAAAGAGTTTTGTTGTTACTATTAGGTGGGATTTTAATTCTTTCTCCCCTTTACAAGAACAAGATAAGGTTCCAAACTCTTGTTCGAACACTAGAGAATGGTAATTTTTGCTATTATTCTTGCTAATAGGGATGCTGATATAGCAGAAGCTAATGTGAAGTCAGACAGTCACACTTTCATAAATCATTCATGTAGTAAGCAGCTGGTGGTGCAAAAGTAATAGCACCCTCACTGCTACCCAGCTGATAAAGCCCTTTTGTCATTGCTGAATTCCACCCAACTCTTCAGACCCTCTGATCAGATGCATATTACCCCAGTGAAAAGGCAAAGAGAAATAAAATAACCTTGAAATACACAGCAAAAATGTCAGTAATTAATATATTCATATTCCCTGCTATCTTTTATTGCAGCACAAAGCCTGAATTGCTGTTTGAGGTCAAAACACGGAGCAGGAGATGGAGTGGGGGTGGAATGAGCCATGGGAGATTCTTAAAATCCATGTTGTTCACGCAAGCATGACAGCTCCCAGGTGGCGGGTACTTATTGTCTCTTCTGCAGCTTGGGAGAAGCTGCACCAGCTTGGCTTTATGAGCTGTGCACAGCCAATGCATATACACTCCCAGAATGAACTTATGACCCAGTAGACTCAAACATCAGCCAGCAAGAATTTAAGAGTAGATTTCCATGTCCATGCTGCTACAGAGCAGGAAAGACGTGTTCAGCATCCGCTCAGAAAGGTGAAGTTACGAGGAGATGGGTCCTCCACTCTCCTTTCCTGGACTTCTTCCCGACAGCAAATGTTTGACCAAGGGGAGAGAGGATGGACAAGTAGATACAACAGCCAGAAAATAAATAAATAAGTGTGTATGAGTATTGGAAAAACAGAAACAGCAAATGGAACGAGACAGCAGTACATCTTTGGTCTTGTATTTTGTTGGACCACTCCAAAAAAAAACAGTAACAAGACACTGTGACAATTCTTTCTTTTTCATTCGATTGAAAAGGTCAATAATTTTAGTTACTTACAAATTTTTGTCTCAAAAAAATATGCTACTCAAAGGATATGAAAGACTGGTTTGCAGAAACTGTATAGGGAAGCTTCTGGGGGTTATTGAAGCAAATATTGCTACTTCAGATGTCTTTTACACTTCCTCTGAGGCCTGACCCTTTTATAAAAATTAAAAGGTTCTTGTCTGTATGGAAAGCACTGACATGCAGGAAGGGAGTGAATAGGCGGACAAAAGCTTTAGCCATTATCCCTCTTAATTTTGGCTGTGTATCAAATGAAAGGAAAATGCACACACAGAGCACTGTGGTAAACCAAAGATCTCAGTAAATGAGAGGCAATGATAGCAGCCACCTCTTCTGTCCCTCTCAGACAGCTCTTTCTTTTTTCCTGTTGTTTCACATTCAGAAATTGCTGATTAAGAAATTCTCCAAAAAATCATGACCCAAAAGAAGAAGAGGGGGATAGGGAGGGAAAAGAACAGATGATATTTGTGATTAAGAATCTCAATCTCTCTAGCATAAATGATGAACTTAAGATCATTGGCAATAGAAATAGTTGACTTAACAGATGGCAGACAGCTCCTGTCTGAGGAAACCATTTTGAGAATGAACTTAATTGAATGGTTCAGATGTGTATAAATTAACATGTTTTAAAACTGTGTATATTCTGAGGTGGATTTTTTCAATATTTTTCACAGTTTTTCAGGTTCTTTCAGTGAAATACTTGTTAGAGGTTGATTCCCACATTTTCGATGGTTATATGTAAGAGAGCTGTGTGTACTGTCATCTGTCTTTGGGAATGAGGCAAATGCTTGCTAATGCTTCTGATGCCCATACACTCAAGCACACTTCTTTCAGAAATCTTGTGGTTTGAACAGTTCCTGGGGGCAAACATCTGCCTACACGAAATTTTATTAGGTAAATAATCTGAATATTCAGTAATTGCTCCCCTTGAAGATCTGCAGTAAAATGAGAAGGAAAAAAAATGAACTATTTAAGCAATTAGTTTGCTCTCTGCTAGCCCATTTCTTGAACTTTTTAGTCTTGTTGATTGTTGTATTTGTGCGACAGCACATCCTTTCAGTCACAGAAATTGTCTTTTCTAAGAAGAACTGTTGCGAACACCCAAATAATTCTTCACACACAGTCTGAGGCTGTGCCTCAGCATAATTGCTCATGAGAGCTGTAAACAGATGCTGCACATTACACTGACATTTGTAACAGAAGTGTGAGCAGTGGGTTTCCATATATTATGGTGCAAACAGTGAGCTGTTTCTGTGAGATAAAGTGAAAGGAATTCAATACAGGTAGAAGAGTTTCAATGGGGTTTATTTGTTAGAAAATCTAGAGAGTGGTCCAGAACTACTTAATTCATCAATTTTATAAAAAGACCAGAGGATAGTGTGGTACAATGGTGAACCCTCTTCTTCACTACTTCACACCATGCACAAGCAATCTCAAGGCTGAAAAATTCCACCAAAGTGAATATGTAATGCAAAAGCAGAGCCAAACTATCAAAATCCGCTAACTTCAATGAGTTGTCTCATTTTGGTACATCATCTGTATGTCATTCCAGACCAAATGAATTTTCAAAATATTCCATTATTAAGCTTGCTTTCTTGCCTGTTCCTGTGTGTATTTGTGAACCTTCTCATGAGCTAGATTTCCAGCTGCTCTGCTGTCTATTTCTGCTGTTACTACATCCCATATACTCTGTTTTCTGTTGTTTTTGCCAAGGTCAAAATGGCTTGAGCTAGGTATGACAGAGCAAGAAAACTGGCCTCCTGCCTGTGATTTGACATTAAGCAAAGAACATTTCTGAGTATGAATACACTCTTATATCAAGGTAATTCTTGTTAATTGCAGGTGATTGGCCAAATTCCCTACTGGCCTAAGGCATTCCAGTTCCATCAGCCTCAAGGCACTTTTATGTGCATCTATCAGTCATAGAAGTTATTGTGAGTTAAATGAGAGTACTGATTTACAGCAAATGCAGTAGGTGTCTCTGTAGCTTACCTCTTATTTCAGCAGTGTTCAGGTTACTTTCAAATGTAACTTTACATTTGTAAAATGTCTTACGTCAAAAAAATTGTAAACATCGCATAAAAACTCAAGGCCGTATACCCCTGGAAAATGATTAAATACTTATTTATGACGGTTTTTACCGAAACTGGATCTGATTCTGTACCCAGATGTAGCAGAGATCAATGCATATAGGCAGCATGAACACAATTAGGACATGGCTCATGTGAGTTTAAGGTGAAAATACCTTGCTTTTTCCTTAGAGCGTGCATTCTGAAAACATCCAAAGACTGCTGTGCTTGAAAGCAAGATTTATCAGAGTGAAAAAAAAAAGAAAAAAAAACAATAAATAACTTTTCAATGACATACACTCAACCTTGCTGAGAGAGATGGAATAAATTAAAATACCCTTCCTCAACAAGACCTTCCAAGGGGCAGATTCTCATCCAGTTTTTCTTTCCAGGTCAGTAATTTTCAACATATTTCTGGGCTACTGTAACTGTCACACAGCATCCTCTGGCTCCCCAGGAAGCCAGAGGCACTGCTTTTAGTCTGACTTTTGCTGTTCAATCCAGTCCCTTGCTCCTCTTTGACCATACAAGTTGTCCCCTGCCACCATTCCTTTCTGGAGATGCCAATAATTCCTCTCCAGCACCATGAAGCCTTCTGGGAGATGAATTTGCCCCGCAGCTGATGGAAAAGGCTACTCTCCTCCTCTCTGTGGGACTAGCTACTGGACACTCAATTCTGCAGTCAGGACAATATAACCAATAACCTACCTCCATGCTGCCTTGTTACACCTCCTAGCAAAACATAAGATATGGAATATTTGCAGTAAACTATGCCCAAAAACAGTTCTGCCATCTGTCACAGTTGTGAGTAATGAGTTCTTCATACTTCGAAAGGGTTATACATTCAGAGATCTCCCCATAATTGCAGATATTCATAAATGTGGACACCTGGCATTTCACTGACAACTGAATTAATCCCAGTTAACATATGTCAAAAATAGACCGTGAAGATATTAAAGGTAGATTTCACCCTACCTAATGACAGCAATCTAAATATAAGACACCTGGTCTACTCTCCTTATCTAGGTTCTGTCTTTAGCCTATGGAAAGAGACATAAATGTGTCCAGAGGACAATTTATCACACCTCTTCTCTCAAACCTCTGGGATGAGCTGTCCTCTGGGAATGCTCCTCTGTGTTTTTTGACTGCATAAGGAGACCTTCAACTATGGATGACCAATCTCATTTTTTGATGTCTAAAATGAGGTGAGATTTTTCCATACATGAGTCCTTTAAAGAATTGAATTGGGACATCAGTTCCCCAGTATCAAATTGGCCTTAGCACTTCTCCTGGAGATCATGAGAACAGCATGGGTCCCAGCTACGACTTTGAGCAATGCACAGGGATGGAGTAATGTATGTTGCTGATCAGCTGACAACTGATCATGAAAGCTACAATCTTTGGGATCTTCTTGGCAGGAGGAGGAAATAAAATTGACGGGAACAAATCAGAGTAATTGAGTCAAAAAGGAGAGAGTACTAATAGAAGCACAACAAAGGATCTCGATAGCACCAAACTGGCAATCAAAAACCACTTGAAAGCTTTCCTGTCTTCACGTGGGGATGGCTTTAAAGGGAGGACAGGTGGAAAGTAGAGTTGGTCAGGTCAGACCTTACACACCTGAATGGAAAAAGGCATCCTCCAGCTGAACTACTATCAGAGGTCAAAAGATCTATATTCAGTTCACAGCTCTGTCAGTGACTCAAAATACCTTTGTCACAGGCAGATCCTTTCCTCTTTTTGTGATCCTCTTTCCTGATTTACCAAGCAAGGATAGTTATTTCATAACCTTCCCTTATAAAATATTTTCAAAATGAGTAAAAGGAAAAGCTCACCCTTCAAGAGAAAGATTTTAGATTACGTTGCTAATGTTGTTCATTACAGTCACTTAGGGGAAAAAAAAAAAAAAAGAAAAAAAAAGTTGTTATTTTTGTTAGTTTTTTGTTTTGTTTTGGGTTTCATATTTTTTTTAATGATATGAGCCAATATATATACAGACAATGAATGACTAAATATGTATGCATTCATATGCAGGTCTTATTACTGCAAGGATCCATTGCTGCGTGTTAAAGCATAATTCATATATTCTCCAGGTGAAATGCAAATTCCCATTGATCCATCTAGTGCCTAATTTGGGTCAAATGTGAGCTGTCTGGTTTGCTAGCAAGGGGGCCCACTGCCAAAGATAACAATTATTTTTGCACTGTGATTTTCAGTAGAATTAGAAATATCTACCATACAGGTAACACAAAAAATTATTGCATTTGTACCTAAAGTCTCCTCTGTTCTCCCTCCAGCTATGTGCAAACATTCCTTGGCTGTTCTGTGTGCAGATTTATCAAGCAGAGATTGAATGATGGGAGTATAGCACTGAGGCGGTTTCATTCATGCAGTGGGTGTGTTTGGGCAGTTGCTCCGATTCTTAATGTGTTTACCAAGTACATATTTCTCATCCATCTGAGGAGCCTGTTTCAGAAAGAACATACCAGAGGCAGCTTCACTGAGGTACAATAGCATATAAGAACGTTTGTTACCCTGGGACAAAATCATTTTCCTACTGACATCAGCAGGAGTTTACTGTCAAGAGAAAAGTCTCTACTCTCTATCTTCAGTCCTGATTTCATCTATTTTTTTATCAACCCAGAGGATTTTCAGGCCCATTTGCAAACCTGAGGACAAGGGAAAAAATTATTTTTTGTTGAGTCCTGTGACAAGTCTTGAAATTCTATTATGATGTGATTTATCACTTGCCATAAGGCAGAGCAAAATGAATGACTGATTTGCATCTCACTATTTTCAGGTTATTTTCCAAAAGGCTGTAATCCTGTTTCTGTCTTTTCCTGTGTACAACATTCTGACTAACCAGGGAATAAATAGGAGGTTTATATGGTCAGTCAGATACAAATTTAAGAAGACAAAACAACAGGATGTTAAAAGTATATTTTCACATGCAGTAAAGACTGCAAAGAGTGAGAAGTCATGTGTTCCAGCAGGAATGTGCCACGAGCAGGGATATCTACAGCTAGTTCAGGTGTGCAGAGCCCCATCAAGCCTGATCTTGAATGTTTTCCAGGACGAGGCATCCACCACCTTTCTGAGCAATTTGTGCCAGTGCCTCACCACCTTTTCTGTAGAAAACTTCTTCCTTACATTCTGTCTAAATCTTCCCTCTTTTAGTTTGAAACCTAGGTATGTATGTATGGTTTCAGTGCATTCATATGCACAGGAGTTACCAGTTTAATAAGGTTAGAATTTGAATTTTTAGACATATATGTAAATTTTCATCATTCCATATCTGATGATACTGGTCATTTCAATGAAGATGGTCTGCAAATTTACAGTTACATTTAAAAGAAATAATTAGAGGTATGAGTCAGTGGAATCTAAAATGAATGCTATTAACCAAATGAGAATGTTTACCCTACAGTGAGATCACTAGGCTTAAATAGGCTACAACAGGATCATATCCATGTAGTTCATAACTCACAGTACCTTTACTGTGAAACACTGCGTCCAAAACTCACACAGAGCTGCTGACCATGGCAGAGAACATGGATTAGATATTTGCCCTCAGGAACTGCAGACAAGCGTAGTTGGTACATCTCAAAGTCTACCAAATGGCTATAAATGTCTGTGAATGGTAAGAGAACATGATCCTAATTTTAAGAGTCAGGACCTAAGTCCTTTTCCTAGTGGGTAGCATTTATAGAGGACAATATCACAGAATGAAAACTCAAGCACTATAAAATTACCAGAGCCAAGATTTCTTCCTAGAATTTTAGAAAGAATGCCAACACCTCCCTTATAAATTAAAACAAAACTACAAATTGCACAGACTATGAATGGAGTCTTTAAAGTTACTGAAATTCTTCCAAGAACCCAACAGGAGATGAAGAGACTGGATCAATTTCCATTAGATGCATATTCATTTTCAAGTTTATCTAAAAATAAACTTTCTAACATTGCCCTCATGCTTCAAAAGCTATTGAAACTAAGGTTTTTTTTCTTATATTGTCTGTGCCCATCTTTTTGACGGGTATGTAGTCATCTTACTTGAATGAATCAAATGCTGGCATTATGAGTGCTAAGCAGTATATGACTTGGTTAAAAAAGGAGTCTTTGCAGTGCGTTAATTGTAGGCAATTGTTCAATGTAGAGCATCAGTATAGAATATAGGATTCAGTTTCAGTTACTAGTAATATTGGAATCTTTAAAAAAAAACATGGTGAAATTATCTTTGATATCATGGCATTCAGAAGTTGCAAAACTGGCTGTAATGTGGAAAATCTTCCAAGATATTTAATATCACTGAAATAAGAGTTGGTCTGAAATAAAACAGTCAGAGAGAAGGAAGGGGTAGTGAGAGTGTGGGAAGTCAGTGAGCGTTTCCCTGGCCATACCTCAGCCTGGAATGTTAGATTCAAATTAACACATGCAGACCTAATTTCAGTGTCTGTCAAGCTTTCTGGTTGGCTACAAGTTTCCTATTGATTTTAAGCAGACAAGCATCATGAAATGTTGCACTTTCATCAAGGCAAAGATGCCTAAATTGCATTTAAATATAACTGCAGTCAGAACTTCTAAAGGTGTGAATCTAATTCTTTATAATCAAAACTCTGTCACATAGAGATTTTTAAACATCAGTATTTACTTTACAGAGATTTTTAAACATCAGTATTTGCTTTAAAAAATAAGCTTTTGCAAAACAGGTCTTTCGAGCTCTAGAGCAGGAAAATCAACAGAAACAAAGAGAGACCATACGGCTCATTGCCTAGGAGGAAGAGAGCACACCGCAAACACTGCTTGCAAATATTGAATGTAGTACAAAGGAGCATATTAATGAAGTCAAAGCAACATCACTGAATACTGAACTCCCAGTTTAAATTATTCTTATTGCAAAAACATCAAATATTTAAAAAGCTGTACACAGAAACTACCATAATGGCAAGCAACATGCTGTAACAAGAACATCACATATATTGGATAAGGTGGTGCAGATATTATCAGTCCCATACAGGTGTCATGGTCTCACCAAACCTCCACTGTGTGAGGAAAAGCTGACTAAATGGAGTCCAAGTTCAGATAGTATCTGTTATGACAATGGAAATCAGCCACTGAAGTCTGTTAAAAATATGTAATAAGGGTGTTATAAACTTGGCAACTGGAGATTTCAGTTCTTGAAGAAAACATAAGAAAATGTTGCAATGTACACAGAATTAATATTAGATCCTTCGGAAAAAAAAAAAAAAAAAAAAAAAAAAAGTGTTCTGCAGTACACAGCATCTGCCTTGTTCCAATGTGGAGAAATGTTATTATTCACATCATTGGCTCCATTTCTTTCCCTGTTGTTGGCAGAACTACATCTGTCTTAGCAACTCACAGCATTATTAGGTAAACTATGAATACCCTCCAAGGCTGTGGGCTCTCAGAGCATCAATATATCTGTCATGTTTCAAAATCATCAATTAGATGTGAAGAACTGACTCTTCTCAGCACCACAGCAGGGACTCTGCCAGCAGCTGCTCGGGGCTGGCAGCACAGTCTCCACTGCAC
>JAPSGF010000008.1:9328155-9492343 GCA_035772895.1 Perdix hodgsoniae
TGGCAGAGTAGCTTGTTCACCTTTTCTAGCCACCAGCTCTGTTGTGTAAGGTTTCTCCCCATCTCTATCATGTAATCACACAACAAATATCATCATAAAATCATCATACAATGACTTGGGCTGAAGGAGACCTTAAGAATCATTCAGTTCCAACCTACTGTCACTGGTCAGAGCTACCACCCACCCAGCAGGCTGCGTAGAGACCCATGCAACCTGGCCTTGGACTCCTTCAGGGATGGGGCGTACACACCTTCTCTGGGCAGCCTGTGCCAGTGCCTCACCACATTCTAATTGAAAACTTTCATCCTAAAATCTGATTTAATCTCACCTTTTTTAGTTTAAAACATCACAGATACCAGTAGGAGCAGTATCACCCAAGAAGTTATGACATTTGCGATTGAATATGATGATACTCTATAAGCAGTAAGAACAAAAATGCATGGAGCAAGGAAAATGAAGGCCTGGCATTACCCCACTGATTCATTTATAAAAACATGAATTTGCACTTCTGTGCAAACACTGCTAATGAGGTGAAAGCTTCAGTGGTGCACTGTCGTACACTAAAGAGGCTATCGTGGACAAGATGAGATTCTCTAAATGGTTAGACTACCTGTTATAATGGCTGCAGAATTGAAATTTAGTTATATATGCACTTTATGTTTGTCACCAGACTTCATTCCATTCTCACAAAGAGACTACTGAGTAAAACTGAAGGATAGCATAAAGGAAAGATGATTAGGCCTCTTCCCTGAGGAAAAGTACATATTCTCATTATGTACTGGACTTCAGAAGAATAATACATGTAAAAAGATAAATTCAAAAGTCATTAACCATGTTGAAGATCATAAACTAAACTCAGACTAAAATTGTAAAATACAAGTACTCTCACACAGTGTATAAATCAAATACCTAATAGAAGCAGCATCCAGTGACAAAAACTTTGTCCTTTGTTTGTGAAACTGCTCTGAGTACATAAGATATTTCAGCTTTCCATGATAATCAGACCACAGAGCCCACTTGTAAAAATTACCTTACTACCTGACACCTTTTTCATAGTATGACATTCATATTGTTGAAATACACACAGCAGGAACACATTAATGAGTCTGTTGATAGTTATTAATACTGATAGATGGGTTGCTGAGCTAGATTAGGGCACATTCTTATCAGCAGGAGCCACTCTAAAAAAAATTAAAAATCACAGGTACAAAATACAAACCAGAAACTTTGCATCTGATTTAATCTTGGATGGAATGCTCAAAAATAGAGACATAATTAAAGTCCTTGTTTATCAGGGTGAACATGTACAATGTCCTTCACATTCATTCCTTGTGTTAAACTGTTGTGCCAGAATTGAACCACTTGCATTCTAATAAAATGTAATGAACTTAAATAATTAATTATTCTTAAAATTAGAACGTAATGAAGTTAATTTTGTGAAATGCAAGAAATCCAACAGAAGAGTGCTTGATTTTTATAGTCTCCATATTTGCCTTCCTTTATTTGGCTTGTTTTTCCCTTGTTTTCTGCCATAAACTAGTTTATTGTCTTCTGCAGAATCCTTTTACAACAGCTGCACTGGGACAGATTGAGACAGAAGTGAAAGTTCTGTTACATCAGGGATGACCTGAAATTGAGCTGTTTTTGCAAATTATTCTTACTGGATGGGTACAGTCACATATTGTTTTAATTGTACTTCCCTCACATTGTTGAGGGTTTTGTAACTTCCTCTTGGTTGAAATAATAAGTGCAGAGATTTCACAGGAATCACAGCATCACAGAATCAGAGTCACAGAATTGTAGGGGTTGGAAGGGACCTCGAGATCATTGAGTCCAACCTCTCTGCCAAAGCAGGTTCCCTACACTAGGTCACACAAGTAGGTGTCCAGACAGGTCTTGAGTATCTCCAGAGAAGGAGACTCCACAACCTCCCTGGGCAGCCTATTCCAGTGCTCCATCATCCTCACCGTAAAGAATTTCTTGTGCACATTTCTGCGGAACTTCCTATGCTGCAGTTTCTGGCCATTTCCCCTTGTCCTGTGTCCACACACTGCTGAAAACAGTCTGGCCTCACCACTCTGCTCCCCACACCTTAGATATTTATAGACTTGGATCAGGTCCCCTCTCAGTCTTCTCAAGGCTAAACAGACCCAGTTCACTCAGCCTTTCTTCATTGGGGAGATGCTCCAGGCCCTTCACCATCTTTGTGGCCCTCCACTGGACTCTTTCCAAGAGATCTCTGTCTGTTTTGTACTGGGGAGCCCAGAAGTGGACGCAGTACTCCAGATGAGGCCTTACCAGGGCAGAGTAGAGGGGGAGGATCACCTCCCTCGACCTGCTGGCCATGCTCTTTTTAATGCACCCCAGAATGCCACTGGCCTTTTTGGCCACAAGGGCACACTGCTGGCTCATGGCCAACCTGTCGTCCCCCAGGACACCCAGGTCCCTCTCTGCAGAGCTCCTCTCCAGCAGGTCATCCCCCAACCTGTACCGGTGCATGCAATTATTCCTCCCCAGATGCAAGACTCTACACTTGCTTTTGTTAAACCTCATCTAGTTTTTTACTGACCAGCTCTCCAGCCTGTCCAGGTCTCACCGAATGGCAGCACAGCCTTCAGGCCTGTCATCCAATCCTTCCAACTTCACATCATCAGCAAACTTGCTGAGGGTGGCCACTATCCCCTCATCAAGATCATTGATGAAGATGTTGAACAAGACCAGACCCAGCACCGACCCCTGAGGAACACCAGTAGTTACATGCCTCCAACCAGACTCTGCACCACCAACAACGACCCTCTGCGCTCTGCCAGTCAGCCAGTTCTCAACCCACCTCACTGTCCACTCATCTATCCCACACTTCCTCAGCTTTGTTATAAGGATGTTGTGGGAGAAAGTATCAAATACTTTGCTGAAATCAAGGTAGACTACATCCACTGTTCTCCCCCGATCCACCCAGCCGATGACAACATCGTAGACGGCTACCAGGTTGGTCAAGCATGACCTCCCCCTGGTGAACCCATGCTGACTACTCCTGATAACCTCCTTTTCTTCCAGTTGTCTGGAGATGGCATACAGCACAAGCTGTTCCATCACCTTTCCAGGGACAGAGGTGAGGCTGACTGGTCTGTTATTACCTGGATCTTCCTTCTTGCCCTTTTTGATGACCCTTTTTGAATTGGCTATCCTTCAGTCTTCAGGCACCTCCCCCATTCTCCAAGACCTCTCCAAGATGACAGAGAGCGGTTCAGCAATCACCTCCTCCAGTTCTCTCAGCATCCGTGGATGCATCCCATCAGGTCCCATGAATTTATGAACATTGGTGTTGCCTAGGCACTCTCAGACTGCCTTTTCCCTGAAAAGGAAGGACTAAAGGGAAGTCTTCCATTCCCCAGACCCTCTCACTAACCTTAGGGGTCCAGGATTACCAAGGGAGAGCTTTTTCACTGAAGACAGAAGCAAAGAAGGCATTCATTATCTCTGCCTTCTCAGCATCTCCCGTTACCAGAACACCCCCTCACTTAGTAGGGGAGCCACATTCTCCCTAGTCTTCCTTTTACTGTTAACATACTTTTAAAAGCCTTTTTTATTATCCTTTATCACCTTTGCCAGATTTAATTCCAGGTGGGCTTTAGCCTTCTTCGTCGCATCCCTGCAGGCCCTGACAACATTTCTATATTCTTCCCAAGTGGTCAGACCCTTTTTCCACATTTCATGGGCCTTCTTCTTTCTTTTTAGTTTGTGCACGGGCTCCTTGCTCATCCACACAGGTCTCCTGCCAAAGGTGACGTTTAGCTGAATTATTTCATATGAACGTGTTCTCAAGTTCAGAAGCTGATAGAAACAGTGTTCTCAAAATCTACTGTCCTTTTGAATTTACACTGGCAACTATGTGCCACATTGATATTTTCTGTGATTGAAAATACTGCATATTGCATCCATCAGGAAATAAATCTAAGTAATTTGATCCTGAAGTTATCTGACCTGGACATAACTGTTTTCACAACTTTGAGAGTCCAATAACTGTAAAATCTACCAAGTGAATGGTATGTAAATACAACCTTTCTCAATCTCTTGAACAAAGGCCAATTTTAAGTGTTGCAATGTCTTTAGACAAAGGAATGTTATGATCACATCTGCAATACTTTTTAACTTCCTTGAGATGGCATCTCACCAGGAAATGTGCTATCATTCAAAATCTCACAAACACTATGAAAGAATGCTAGTGTGATTGTGCATTCAAGAAATTGCACTATATTAATACACGGAAACAGAAGACAACATCTCAACTATTCCTCATCTCAGCAGAATTTACAAATGTCCAAATATGTTGCTGTCTGGAAATCCTTTATGTTTGACAGTAAGATCAATTTTCCTAGATGAGTTGGTTAATTTGGCTAATGACAGTACGGAGTGTTCTCTACTCTGCAGGAAAGCATCAAGACGTACATTACTCTTTTCCACTTTATTGTAATGTAATCTTGCTAGCCTCAGCTCTTCTTATATGCTACCTAAACTCATTGACAACAACTAAACTGATAAATAAAAGACTGGGAACTGAATGAGCTCTCACCCTCTACTGTCTTGTTCCTGAGTGTCTTGCACCAGTGATGTCCTGTATAAGACTCTCCAGAATTAAATATGTCTTGGACAGAGAGAGTCATTGTGAGCCATAACACTGGGGAGTGAGATATAACAAATAATCAGTGAACTGTCAGGGTGATCTTCTTTCATTTAACTATCTAGACTGAACTGATGATATACAGAACGCTGCACACAGTGTTATGCTACTTTTGTATTTGTTTCAGTATGCCATAGTTTGCAACCTCCCTAGCAAGGTTATAATGGTGTCTAATCTCTATTTTACATATATTTAAATATTCAGGATCTCTTATGTTGAGGCTGGGTGGATGTTAGAATCACTTGTGCAGACATAGTAAAACATGTCAGGACTGCATCACAGTCAGACACAGTTATAAAGGTGGGGGAGATATCTGTATTATTTTTCAATGACTGTTTTACCTGTCTCTTTTTCTGTGCTTGATACTTTTTTTTTTTGATTGCATGAATTTAAATCTTGTGCATCTGTTAGGAGGAGTATCACTTTAGTCAAATAGAAGTTATTGAACTCACTGCAAGGATAAATGGATGAAATTAAAGGGCCTCTGATATATATAAGATGAGAGTAGCTTCTCTAATGGCCCCTTCTGGGCTTAAACTTTATGAATCTATGTTTCATTTCCTGCTTGCTCAGAGATAGATATAAGATATCTCCAGGGAAAATACCAAGAGTCCTTCAGAGAACAATGGGCAAGCTATTAATCTAGAAGTGCCTACCTACCTGGTTCAGGCTCAGGTTAACAAGCTTATTATTCCACTGCTATGACTTGAGATCAAAGCACACCCATCCATTAAAGAAAACCTTCCCAGTGAGGAGAAGTGAAGAGCAAAGCTACCTCGGGAAGGGCAATGTGTGTAGAGAGTGAGGCAGTAATGCAGGAGATCCTGTCCACCTCAATTCAAACATCTCAGGTGCCCAAATAAAATAAAATCTATAAGATAAGCCAAGGTGTCAATAAACTCCATGCTAGTTTAACTCTGTTAAAAATAATAAGCTGTCTTTCATAAGGTTGTTTGGAGTCAATGTTAGCAGAAGCTCTCTAGAGGCCAAGCCCAATTGGATCAGTTAGAAACCAAAAGCCAGTGCACATAAAAAGACTGAAACAGTCAGACCAAAAGTGGTTGAACTGCATTGTTTCAGTGATGACCTAAAGAGCCAGAGTGACCCAAATCTTGCTAATTTGCAATTGAAACATTTGAAGGATGCAAAGTGCATATGGAAATGAGTTTTAGCAGTGTCTTCCCAAGTCATAGGGAAAAGCTGATCAGTGAGCTTAGAGATTTCCTACCTATTCCCTGTCATCATAACTCACAATACATTGCAACCCCCTTAGTCCTACTGTTTCACGATCTACCACTTCTTGACTAAACAGTTGAACCTATCAGGAAACCAGAGCTAGGGACTAAACACTGATATCAGGAGGTGAGATTATGTTTGTGCTTTAGCTGGAAGAGGGCCTACAGTGTGTTAGGATGTCATCTTCCATACTCTGTCTTCTCATAAACAAACAGAAAAGTGCTTACAACTCTCGAATGTTCAGGATATATGGTATCCAAGATATATAGGCTAAGTATCTAACTAGCAGTACTTAACTGCAGTGAACATGGCATTCAGCACAGATTATAATCTTTTCCTGGATCTTAGATACTTGTAATTACTAATCAAGTCTATTGTTACTAAGACATGAGTTAGTTAATTTACAGCTAGCTTGAGTATACCTAGATTTGCTGTCATAATCTTTTCATTAAATCATAGACATTACACAAACCATCCTTACCTCTACTTTGACTTCACATGTGGATTCAACAGCCATTTGGGTGACCTTTCTGGAATCTGAGCGCAGACAAAAAACAACTCCTCTCCCTGTTATGCCATCACTTCTTACACATTTTTGCCCATTCCTGTGGAAAAAAAATACAGGTCCCGTGCTATCTTCTTCAATGTTGTCAGTGCCCTGCAATTTAATCTTTACCAGGAGCCGTTCCACATCTCCATCTTCTCTCATTCCTTAGGAAACAGCAATGAAGTATAGCCTCTAAAGTAAAGTCTCAGTAGCCTCCACAAGCTCACAGTGGCTGGTTCCTTTCATCATAGTATACACGAGCCCTTCTCCCTTTAAAGAGTGCAAGTTAGTGAAAAGCTGTACTTTTTAAGCAATAAAACTTTTTGTTGCGTTTGCAGGGATGCCTGCCAAGCTGGGTTATACTGATATGTCAGCAGCTCTGTTATGATAGCAGGCTGTGGATATTTCAGTTCAAAGGTCACAATATCCTGCCAAAAAAATGAGAAATAAACTTACATTATGTGTGGAGTATGTTTGAGCAATCTATCTATAAAAGAGAATAAAGGCAGAGAGTGTGCTAGGTAAGCATTGCCAAAGTAAATGAACTTTTATTTAACCTTCAGCAGGACAGTGCAAGAGGCAGGGACTGCCTGTGGGAGTAGCATAACTTGAACAGATCCTTGCTTCCATCCAGCTTTGCACCTTTGCTTCACAATTTCATCAGTTGGAGTTCTAGTTATGCCCACAACATACTGGTGTCCTCCAGTATGGCAGCGGGTAGTTAAGTAACACTATCTACTGGGACAAGATTAGATCAGTCAACCCTTTCAGACCCATAGACGTACCAGTTTTGATAATTTTTGCGCAGCATTTCCACAGATGATTCATTTGTATGAGCAGTGTGAGCCAAAGCCAAAATTAAGTTCAAATTCAGCACTTATATCAATAGTGTAGGAGGCTGGGGATTTTTTAGGATCCTGTCTAAGTGATGTCTTATGTAGTTTGGAAAAGATGAATTTTTAAGTGTTTAATGTAGCTCTTACCTCTCTTAGCTACAACCCATCTCTAAACCACCCTCCTCATCTTAAGTATGCAGGACTGCACTGGCTTCTTCAAACCCAAATGCTGACAGTTAGTTATACTCAGCCAGTGAGGGAAAAAAGAGAGAGAACCATGTTACTTATATAATCAGTCATCACTTAAAGCAGTTGAAAATTTTCTTGCACACCTTTTAATAAACTCAAAATCTCACACATATGTACATTGATAAAATAGGATTCATTTTTGATAATTACAGTATGAAAGGAAACATCTGTGTGATTACAAATAAGTAATAAGGAGATTATTTATTTAATCCATTAAAATATTCACTTCCCATTCTCAGTTCATTTCTAAATATGGGTATCTTCCAAGCTACAAAGTGACTAAGAAAGAAGAGCTGCTGGTGGAGGATTAATCACTATGTTGTGATGTGTTTCTGTACATGCCTTATGGATAGAACCCTGTGGGTTGAGATAAACTGCATGTTGCTGACACACTCTTCAGAATGAATATGTGTGAAGTGAGTTAATATATTTGGGTCTTCTTTTGTCATTACCCACAGGGCTTGGGAATAATCTCTGATATTGGTTTTGTCATAGTACAATGCTATCAGCTACATTGGAATGGCTTAATTCCACTGTGAGCTTTAATTTGCTTATGTCGATTTTGGCCAAAAGTCAGAGGCCTTCAGATAATAAGACGCCTGGACTGGGAAGCTGTCTCTGAGGACATAGCTCTGGAGTTCACAATCTTGGCCCTATCTTTGCATCCTGGAACCTGATCTCACATCTCCTTGCATTACCTAAAGTATCCCCAAAATTAATGCTAGAATTATATTTCTGCATGAAAGTGCCATGACAAAGGATTGACCAGATTATCCTTTTTCATAGCAAAATATGCCAGGATTGTTTTGTAGCATTTCCTATGACTCGTTCTTCTAGATCAAAGAACATCCCTGTTTTTAATGGCAAAGAGGGTCCACTCTGCCTCCAAGGCATCCAGCACCAGACAGAGCTCCCTACCTTGTTGTGTGCAGGAGTTGTATGGTGTGGCAGTCTTCCAGACAAGATCCTTTCTCTGCCAGTTCTACCCACTTCTCCTCTCAAATGCAGCACTGCTCCTACACCACAGCTTCTGTGCAATGCTCGGTGCATCATTCCAGTCAGAGCTAGATCTCAGCAATAGTATCACTTAAATACAGATAATTTTGAATGCTGATTACATCTTCCATTTTTGGACATCAAGGCATTTAACAGTCAATTCAGATCTTACTTCACCCACAAGTAAAGCAAAATTACAGTGCAGGTTTATTGTAAATTCTAAGACTGAAAATATCGCTGTCTATTTTTTCAGTGATCCCCAATGCAGGTGCAATAGATAGGAAGAGTAGTTTTGTTGTTCCCAAATGGCACTCTTGAAAATTCAGTCTGAGGTACAACAATGAATTTGACTTTTCTTTTTTTTTTTTTTTTTTCAATAGGAATAGTAGTACAAACTTGTCAGGACATTAACAGGCCCCAAGTTATCCTGCCTAACTTACCAGTATCACCCGGAGTGTCAGGAACTCTTCTTTGTTTTTTGCAACACTAGAAATGCAGTAGCACTAGCACTTCAAACAGAACAGGTAATCCACCTTACACTCATTTATCTGTGTTGCCTCAGAGGAGTTAACACAAGGCACATGTGTTTTTTTTTTATTTCTAACACAAGCAGATGTCATTATGAATACATGTACAAAATTGCTAAGTGAAGAAAGATTGTGCTGGTATTACTTTTCAGGGTTGAATAATTCACTAAGTGATTTAGTCAGAGTCACATGCAGAATGTGAAATAGAATCCCCAATTTCCAGAATCTCAGTTTGTCAATTTTATCATGCAATACCTCTACTATGAGATTAAGGCTGCTGGTTTTCTGTTGTTACTGGTTATTAATAAAGGTGTCTGGATATCATAGATACTTTTGAAATGCCAAGATGACACTGAGATAGACGAAATAAGTTTGGTCAGATTAATATGGGGCTGAAGGCTATATAGACGTGACTGACAACCTTTTTTTTTTCTTTTCTGTTTTTTCTTTCTTTTTTTTTTTAAGAATGACATGAAAAAAAATAATTTCCAGTAAATTACCATATTTTAGAATTTTATATCTACAAAACAGTAATCACTGTCTTCTGCTCCTATTCCTAAAAAAAATATTTATTTTCTTACCATCTTGAACACTGCAGTGCATTTAGAGTAAATAATTTTTTGAGGAAATCTCATGTCTAATGTTTATTGATTAAATGGATTTAATATGAAGACCCAGATACATGATTCACAAGTCCTTTCCAAAATTATTTTGATGGAAACCCTCTATTGTTACATCCATCACAAAGAACTTAAATGTGGAATAGGAACTGAAGGCATTGATCTCTCAGGCTAGGCCAGATAATTGAACTGAAGAGATTTTATTATTTGTGCTGTGGTTGATAATTTAGTCTAAAGTTCTGAGTGAATCTGATGATCTATACATGGTCCTGTAGGACTGTGGTTCATCATTATGTCAATACGAAGTACTATTAACTGTCTCTATATTGTCCAAAATGTCTGATTTTCAGATAAGAGATAGATCATGGTACATTAGGATACAATGCAATGTTGTCATGAGTGTTATTTCAAAGTCCTGATGGCATCTTAACTTGAATTTCTTTTTCACTGGACCTGCTAGTGCTTTTTCAGGCACTAAATAAGCCTTCTTTCTGCACTCATTTAGTTTGGAAACCATCAGCCTACTTCCAAACTACTGGCAGTGACCTCCAGCATTCCTGCTGGGAGGAAAATAGAGGCCACTGATATCAAAGGCAATGTATAACACTGGCTCAGGAAGGGGGATTTTATGATGTAGGTTTGTGCGTTTGCAAATGGAGGTCTGGAAGTCTTGAAACAAAGAACTGTATACAAAAACTTTCATAGTATAAAATATGTGCATGAGTTTTTTGCTCTATGAAAGCTTGCTTTTTTTAAATCTTATTCATTTACTGATTGATTGGTTTATAAATTGTGAAAATCTCTCCCTGCACATTTAAGTCACAGGCAGATGACGTAGTGGCAGTCCAGCTGTCATGTACATGCTAGTAGCTTACCTATCAGGTTTTGAGTAAGTACGGAGCAACTGCACTTACAAAATGAAAGATTTCTCCTCATTTTTGGCATTGCTGTTGAAATTAAGATCAAAGACATACAGCAAAGGCAACTAATTAGCTATTTGCAGCATGCCTACTTTTTGTCTTGTGTAATGTGTCTTGATCTACTCAGCATACTTTCAGTTTTGCTCTTCAACCCTTTTCTGTTACAAATCATTCTAAATTGTCACTTGCTATGAATAGACAACTTTAATACATCCAGTCTACCTTTTCAAGCAGATCACAATTGGCCTGAGTACTGAAGAAACAAGGAGGAAAGAAGAGACAGACAAGCTGAAAACGCTGAAGGGGAAAAGCCCTGAGAGAACATGTTTAAAACTGTCTGTTAACCCAGATATTACTTCCCTCAGACTCTGTGGTAACTGGCCCACATAGAAATTTCATTTTCTATCATAGAAGATTAACTGAAAAGAACTTCTTAATAGAAAAAGGAAGTTTTACATTTGAAAGCTGCAGGAGAAATGCATAATTAAAAATAACCTGACCCAGTGTAGATGAGAATATGCAAAAAAATAAAAATCACTGAATGGGCTCAGAATTTTTATGAAGACAACCACAGCATATCCACAATACTACTATCTACTGTCCTAAATCCTAGAGTGCTTGGCATATGTTTTCCTCTGACCTTCTGCGGGGTTTTGGAGCATACTTTCCTCCTTCGTCATCAATAAATTTTCCTCAAAATGACAACCTTACTATCCTCAAAAACAAAACAGAGTTTCACTGACACAGCCAGCTGTAGTATAGGAAAGATTAATTGCATGAGTGCTGGGTTTAGAGGCAATGTGGGCACATCATTCATGTCAGGAATAAGGCAGATTTAGATCTCCAAACGAGAATATGAGGTACTAGCTTTAGGTAAAGAGCTACTCTCAACCTTCTTTATTAAATCAACAACTGATGAGGATATCAACAGATGGCCCTATGTCCCTGCTTCTAAACCTCAGAAGAGAAACATCTAAGCTATTAAAAGCATTCTTTTCAACGAACGTCCTATCACTCCAAGGTTAAATGATGGTGAAGATGGAGAAGACCTCTGCACCATTCAGAGATATCCTGACCTTCAGCAGGCTGGTCACATTGACATTGTTTAGCAGTATTTCTTCAGGTAAGGTTTAGATCACAGCACATCATAATGCACTGTTGCCACGAGTGTCATAGCAACTGGTTCAGGATCTAGAACATTATTATTCCTATTTAAGTATTCTTCTTAGTAGTTTTTTTAACTCAAAGTTGGGAAATAGTGCAAGTTCCATCTTGCATCTTATCAGTAAGAATCTGAGACTTGTATTTCCTGAATGATGATGGTTTATGAAAACAAGAGACTTCTGGGATCTCTGGGACTGTGCAGGATTGAAAAAGCTGGATCTGGTACAGTCTCAATAACAATCTTTTGTCCCTGCACTGAAATATCGCCTTACTTAAAACTAAGCATTGGTTTTCATTCACAGAATCGTAGAATGGTTTGGGTTGGAAGAGACCTTAAAGATCAACCAGTTTCAACCCCTTGTCATGGACAAGGTTGCCATCCATGAGATCAGGCTGCCCAGGGTCCCAGCCAGCCTGACACTGAAGACATCCAGGGATGGATGGGGCATTCACAGACATTCTGAGCAGCCGGTGTCACTGCCTCACCATCTTCGTAGTGAAGAATTTCTTCCTCATATCTGATCTAAATCTCTTCTCTTTTAGTTTGAAACTGTTCCCCCTTTTTCTATCACTGTTACTCTATTGAAAGTGTTATGTTACCTGGAGTGGTCCAAAGGAAAAATGGAACAAAACAGCAGTTTTCAGTTGTGGGCAATCAGAAGTCTTTCTGTGTGGTCCCCTCTTGATTTAATAGAGTGTCTGTATCAACAAGACCTCTTCGTAGAACTGTACAAGAGTGTCTCATTACATTGGCTTACACTGATCAGGAAGTGAAGATTTTAGAAATCAGCTATAGACATTAGGGATTGATTTATTCCCTCCTTCATTTGTATGTAAAAGCCTGAAATGATTTGATCCATTCCAACACTGGAATAGACGGCATACTTGTACAAAATGATTGCTCCTCCAGAGGTAATATACATCTGTACCATCTCAAGGAGATAAAGATAGAGGGGAAGGCAGCAATAACTGGATAATCTTATTGGTAAATTGTATGCAGAACTGGACATATTTTGGATAAAAAAGATCACAGTGACTCATTTCTGGTTCTTCATCCAAAAACATCTTGAATGACAGCTGATGAGATTAAAATAGTTAATAATGAATGAGGTCTAAGATATTTTATTCTCCAAAAGGAAGATGAGATAAGCAAGTGCCTTTTGATACAAGTGCAGTTTTTACAGCTACTGAAGGAGAAGGAAGATGCAGCACCTGAGGAAGGAAAAGAAGGAGATTAATACAGCTTTTTCAGTTAATTACATAGAAGTCTCGGGTCTAAATGATCATGAGAGATTATAATATGTAAAACATTTGCTGTAGTCCACAACTGTGTATGTGTGACAAGACATTGTTATTGTAGGAACTATTGTTTTTAACCCCATCATAAACAAAAGAAAAAAGGAATTACAAGAATTACCCTAAAAGCTTTTCTTAACGTTCATTGATTTTACATTGGAGTGGATAGTGTCATGGTGGGGAAACACCAGTCTTTCCTGAGCCTTTCTCTTATCTCTTGGTATCTACCAAGGATTTTATGAGCCACATAAGAACTTATTATTACATGGTAGTATTTTGACTGTGATTGTCAAAACAGTTGCCACTGGGAATTTGGCAATCACATACACGCATTTGAGAAGTTGGATACTTTGTCTAAATGAATACATGGGGAGAGGTTTCAGATCATTTTGCCTGTGTTCAGAGCCAATCCAGATATGCGGTGCTGTGCCTGAGCTAATCTGCCCTGATGAAGAGTTGAGTTGTGCAACCATGGTCTGTAAGCTGGGCTTGGGACCATGATTTCTGAGCGTCCAGGCTGATAAATCCTTGTAGAAATTATGCTGGGACTGTGTTCTCTGATGCAGTTCTGCATGGGTTCAGAACCTGGACTTCCACCACAACTGGGAGGTAAGCTGATGGCTTCCACCTACAGGGTTACTTTCATTAATATCTCTAATGAATTTTAGTATCACCCTATGAGTTTCCAGAGTTCTAAAACTTTCCTTTTTTTCTCCCTTCTTATATTTATCTCCAAGATGGGATATATTATTTTACATTCATGACAGTAATAACTGTCTAATCAACCATAATTGCTTCTATATGCTTTGGTACTTAGGATTCAAGGATTTGTTACTAGCAATTTAATATCCCTACTGGACAGCAGTATCATATTAATTCAATGTTTATGAAATATATCTAAAATACTTCATATATAAAAATTGTGTATATATATATAAATCAACACGAAAGGAAACAAAAATACTTCACCCTGTAACCTCTTATGAACTCATCCAAGCTGTTTTCATTTTTTGTTTTCACAGCACACATTTAAAACTGTAGACATCTGCTGCCACACAAAGTAAAAGACTTATAAAAAGGCAATGAGATTTGCTCTATTACATTCCACATTAGAGACTGTGGATACCTTACATGAGTGAAACTGGTAATTGCTGGTAGTGGACACCCATGGAGGTAAGTAGTGATTACCCATGTTCTCATAAATCCTTCTGCTACTGCCATAGAAGAGCACACAGCATAGATGCAGTTCATAGCAAGAGCAATCATCACAGTGTGCTTGCAAGTACATTGTTTGTAGTACAGAATAATCCCCCTGAATGTACATCACCTGAAAAATATTTTTAAAACCACTTATCCTTGACAGAGATTACTTTTGTTGTCATTCTCCTGTGTATTCTTCTTATTTCTAAGTGATACTGCCATCAGAGAAACAGTTGTGAAGCTTGTGCTAAAAAGTACATGACAAAAAATATTTGATGGTGTCATTGACATTATCTCATCTGACAGCAGTGAAATTACACTAGTGTGTATATATCAATAGCTTTGGGTTTTGTTACAACCACTGAAATATGAGAAAATCAGGATAAAAATGCAGTAGGCACAAATCAAAAGTCCTCACTGGCTGTTAGAAGCCAGTGTCTTCACCTGGACAATAGGAGCTTTTCATATGTGCTAACAATGTCAGCCCAAATGGCAACAACTTCTCCTTCTGGTTCCACAAGGAGGATTTCCTATCCTGAGGAGATCTTTGTTGGGAAGAACTGCTACTTACGGCCTCAAAGTCGAGGTACTTCTGACATTAAGTCCTTGGACTCAGAAATTAAAACTCTTCCACAGTATGCTAGTCTTCTCATCATAATGTCCCATTTCTTCATTTCTGCTCCTCGGTGTGAATTAGTCAACCTGTAGCAGAAAACTAAAATTAGCAGTAGATTTCAGTAAGATTGGAAAAGTACAAACTTTCCAAAACTTTCAAATCCAATTATTTTCTGATGCTGAATTTCAATTGGACCAAAAAATTCCTAAAACAACAACAAAAGAATCACAGAATAGTAAGAGAATTTTTCAAGAATAGCCAGTAATCCAGGGTCACAGCATTCCCCTGGGATAGGAAAGATCCCATTTCTAGTCTCTCTTCCTACAGCAAGTAGTACAGCTAATGAGCGTTTCAATTATGGGCCCCTTGCAATTTTCTCTAAACTACAATCCAGCCCTCTGCATGAATCACAGTACAGTCCCTAAGCAGGAAAAGACCAGAACAATCAAAGTCTTATTATATTAATACTACATAGTTCTCCTTTTTCTTAATTTAATTTTAATTACCCTTCTTTACCAGGTCATTCTACATTGACCAGCACTGTTTTCAGCCTTATGGGACACTAGAAGGTAGTTATCAATGCTCTCTCTTGAAAGTCTTTTTGTAGGACATAATCTCTTTTTTTCCTTCTTCAAGTTTCATCACGCCAACTCCTTTGCTACTTGAAGTCTCACTTCTAATCTCATATTCTTCATTTGTTTGTTTTTTGGGATCTCCTAGATTTGCACCTCTGTGAGTGCAAAGACTTCCCCACAGTCCTTCTTTTGTTCCTGATCTAATTCTTCACACGCCAACAACTAAGTACCAACTCCAATTCTACAATGAACACAGTCAGCATTAAACTCAAAATCTTGCTATGGGCAGGAATAAATGCAACTCTCAAACAAAAACAAGAATTTATTTTCAGTGTAATTCAAATCTTAACTATCTAATCAATGAGTTATTTTTAGTTACAATCTAATTATTACAGGGAAACAAACAAACAAACAAAAAGCATTAGAGGAAGGCATAGCATTATAAAAAGAACTTCAATGATAAAGGTAGAATTGCTTTACACTCTCTTCCTGATGCCTGCCCCTTTTTCCCATATTTATGCATCACCTTCCACTTTTTCCCAAACTGCAAAGCTTCTGTGTATCAATGTTGCAGGCCATTGGTATGCCAGCTCATTTGCCCAGAGGAGTATGATGCTGTTGTTGTTTCCACTTTGCTCCTCACATGGGGCTATTGCTATTTTATATATATAATATTTTCTATTACACCATACAATTTGCTTCCTGCTCTCAGGTTGACACTTCTTTCATTATTGATGGTTGACCAGTGATGAGCTACTTACAGCTCTGGGGTCTCCAGGACCATGTAGTGCTCTTCCACTGCCAGTACTCCCATAGTACTTCACACTCCATCACCCCTTGTTGAAACCTCTGCTATGATACCACTCCTTAGTATTGCATCATTTTGCTAGTGTCAAATATTCAGTTCCACATAAAAAAAACAGCTTATTAATACTACCTATTCAAAAATTATGGTTATATCAGATGATTAGACAAAGCTAAGCAACAATAAAAGAAATAAAGCAGTGGCCACTTTGTCGTTAGGAAATTGCTGCTAACAGCTAAATAAGCCAAAGCAAAGCTGTGGGCAGCCCAAGACAAACCCAACCAAAGCCTGACAACTCTAAAGTCTTCTCAGAGTTAGTGGGAAGCCTCTCGTCTGTTACTAACAATGTCAGTCTGCATCTGCTGGGTTACAAAGCTATTTTTATCTGCTCAGGATACTGACTTTTGTTCATGCCAAGCCTTTTTTTTTTTTGCTGTTGTTGTTGTTCATGACAAGCCTTACAGCATTCATCAAGGTGTATAAGACAGATCTGAAACTTCTTCTGGTGTTTCAGATCTATGACTTATGTGATCAGTGACTTTGCTGCTGCCCCAGGATTCCAGCAGGTTAAATGGGGAGAGGTGGATGCCACACTTTGTTCTGCCACAGCTGACATCTACCAGAAGAAAATCATGTTTTCTCCCAGCCACAGTACAGTGATGAACCAGATACTGAAGTTTCATGATTTGCTTCCACCTAAGCACATGATTTATGATTAATATCTGTTTAACTTTTACAGCCATTCTCATTGGGATCACTTGTTTGAGCAGCACCTTTAGAGGGTTTACTAGCAAGCTACCTAACTTGGGACATTGCTCTGAGATTGATTAAATTCAATCATGGCATTAGAAAACTTTATTCCAGATGTTTATTTGTCAAATGCTTAACCACATCTCACTTCTTCAACAATATCTTCAAAAGCCACAGGACCTGCATGCAAATTTCTGACAAGGACATTTTGTAGAGTAATCTCATCAATTCTGTTCAGTGGCTTATTCTTCAGCAATTGTGGACAGTAGTCCACAGATTTTACTTCAAATAGTATCCTAGTTTGTAAGTATATATTAAAATTTCCTTTTTTTTTTGTTCTGTGTGCACTTCTCCCTTCTATCTTTTTTTGCAGGAGAATCTTCAACTGGCATATAGCTTTTGCTGTGGAAGTGAGATAGTTTTTGTCTTATACTCTTCAATGAGAAAATACAGAATCAAATTGAAACAGCAGGCAAAATAGTATATATGCAGAAAACAACATGCAATCATGCCTCCTCCAGGCTGGAACTGTCGTCTGTTACAATAAAGCCAACAGACAGGCTGTGTAAAATAAGCCAATAACCCATCTCTCTTTTCAGTTCATATAGAGCTTCACATGAGGTGTGATCCAAGGGAAGTACGATTTCTGGGAGAGAGCCAATATCTGGGAATATTTTTCTCTCCATCTGATGTGAAAGAGCCTCAGTATGGTGCTGCAAACGCTGAAGATTCTGGCTGACAGCAAGTCCAGATGTCTGAGGTCACACGTAGCACCACACCACCAACTGTAGCTCACAGAGAAATGTGGAGTCTGAAAGCCGGTTCTTCAGACACATCAGAAGCCCTTAAGGCTGAAAAATATTCTCTGAGTGGCAAGAGGTGATTTGGTGCCAAGTAGTTTAAAAAGCCTTCCTAAACATATGTGTTTGCTTTGCTCCAAGGCACCAAGTCCACTTCGATCACTGCAGAAATCAGATCTATAAAGGCAATTCATTCAAGGGGATGGAAACAATTTTCCTTTTTTTCATACGTCTTTGAAATGGCTCGTTGTCATCTGACAGGCTATTTTGCCATGTAGGAGATTGGGATTCTGCTGAGAAAGACAGTGGAATGGAAGAACTTTAGATTAAGAAGCTACTAGAAAAAGCGCGCTTAAAGGAGAAAGTTGGCAATGGCAGAGATGCTGCTGTGGCCATTTCTTCCCAAATTGTCCCGCTTATTTGACTGGTGCTGTTTCATGTGATTAGAGCTGTGGAAAATAAAGTTCTTAAGCTATAGCATGTTTTATAAACAGAATGTGTGCCATGATGCATTCTCAGCATTTATATGCAAGAAAAAGATAACATAGAAGGTATTGCTCTTTAGCTCTATCAGAAATTGCAGATAAGGTGAACACCTGCTTGTGAGTTTCTGTTTATGGTGGTGACATTCTGTTTGTATTGATACTGAGGCAGACTTATGTCTGTCAAAAGCATCACCTTTTATAATACCAGTATGACCTCTCAAGCTCTTCTGTAACTTAATAGTGTTGTACTATCTGAGCAATGTTGGGTGCACAAGGACACAGAACAATTATTTGTGTTTGAGAGGAAGGATGAGGAGAGGCACCAAGAGTGTGGAAGCTACTCCATGGCCAAGAGAAAGGCCCTGGAGAGGCATGTGGGACTGTTCAATGGATGACGAACCGGCTGCAGGATTGAGTCCAGAGAGTGGTGATCAATGGCTCAATGTTAAGATGGAGATCAGTGACAAGTGGTGTCTCACAAGGGTCAATTCTTGGACCAATACTCTTTAATATCTTCATCAGCGTCACTGACAGTGGGGCTGAGCACACCCTCAGCAAGTTTGCTGATGACACCAAGCTGCGGGGTGTGGTTGACACATCAGAGAGACGGGATGCCATCCAGATGGACTTAAACAGGCCTGAACAGTGATTCCAGGTGAAACTCATGAGTTTCAAAAAATCCAAAGGCAACATCTTGCACCTGGGTCAAGGCAACCCTCACTACCAGTATAAGCTGGGGGATGACAGGATTGAGTGCAGCCTTGTCAAAAATAAAAAATAAAAAAATGGTGGATGTCAAGCTGGACATGAGCAGCAATGTGCACTTGCAGCCCAGAAAGTCAACTGTATCCTGGGCTGCATCATAAGAAATGTGGGGAAGCAGGGCAAGGAAGGTGATCCTGCCCCTCTGCTCTGTGCAGGTGAGGCCTCACCTGGAGTACTGCATTCAGATATGGAGTCCTCAGTACAGGAGAAACATGAACATTTTGGAGTGTTTCCAGAGGAGGGCCACAAAAATGATCCAAGGGATGGAATACCTCCCTACAAGGACTGAGAGCTGGGGCTGTTCAGCCTGGAGAAGAGAAAGCTCCAGGAGACCTGAGAGCGACCTTTCAATATCTGAAGGGGCAGACTCTTTAGCAGGATCTGTGGTATAGAAAAAGGGGAAGGGGCTGCAAGCCCAAAGAGGGTAGTTTTAGGTTGGACATAAGGAAAAAGTGTTTTTACAGAGAGGCACTGGAACAGAGTTGTGGTTGATGCCCCATCCCTGGAGACTTTCAAGGCAAGGCTGGATAAGGCCCTGGGCAACCTGATCTATCTGTGCATGTCCCTGTTTACTGCAGGAGAGTTGGACTAGGTAACCTTTATTGTTCCCTTCCAACTCTAAGGATTATATGATTCTGTGATTCTATGTCCTCCCACCATGGGAGAGGAGTTACAAGCCTAAGCTGGAGGAGGAATGAGGAAGTGGAGGGGCAGTCCAGTAAGCCATGCAGTGTGATACAGCCTTTAAGCCATTAAGAGGGAGCAGAAGTGGCTACAGATTACCTTACAGGATCTTCGAATAATAGACATGCTCCACTATGTGCATTTCAATCATGAACACTTCAGTATTTCCTTCAGAAACATCTTAACTCCATTCTCCACTACCATTCCCACTTTTGGCCCTCTGTAGCTTCCAGTGCATCACTCAGCTCACACCAGTGACAGGAAGGAGTAGGGAACAGCAATACCAAATTCCTGATGAGAGTCCCACGCAGCAGGTTTTCTCCTTATGAAGTGCTTGGATGTCACTCTCCGTTTTTCTGTTTTCATTCTGTATGGAAACTCAAGGCTTCTCAGCCACTAAGGCTGTTCCCATCCCCCACTCGCTCATACGTTTGGCAACGTTAGTTACACTGGTGTTAACCATACTGATGATCTGGATGATCTGGACAGCTGTGACTGCTTGCATAATGTATGATATGCCTCCAGCAGTGCCTTTCTCCTTTGCTATTTCACAGCATTAGAAAGGATGTTTGGGTTTTATTCTTTTTTCCCTTTCTCTCTCTACAGCTGGTCTTATTAGCCTCTCTGGTGGTCACCAGTATGACATAAGGAACACCCACCCACACACCTCACCCATTGCTGTTTGTCAGGACTGCCAGTGCTCAAGGCTATCCTGTGGATTATTTCTCTGACAGAGTGTCTAATGTAATTCTATTTCATTCTCTTTTTTAAAAACAGAAACCCTGCTGTATTCTTCCTGTCTCCAGGAGCACTGTGACCTCTTTCTGCTACTTTCATGTTAAATTGACCCTTTAAGAGTCCGGTTTTTAAGCAAGAACTTTTATAAATGCTGTTAATATATATTTATTTTTGGCAACCAGTGTTACTAAGGCTGCCTGTGGCAACCTCTGGGGCTTCTTCTTTCCAAGGCTGGGACCTCTGACAAATTCCTACCATAAGTGAAGCTATCTTTAGCTTTCAGAAAGACCACTGTTGCTGCTTTGTGGCAAGAGCAGTGACAATTCTCTCTATTGTTAAAAGTGCTCAGCATTTCAAAGGTTATTTTTAGGATGATAACCTTTGAGATGAATTTTCCCACTAAATCTCACCATGTCTCCTAGGTACATAAATTACTGCTGGGAATAATCAGGTCTATGAAAGTTTAAAATGACCCATCTTCATCATTCATCTTCATCTCTCACCTTAATTTCTCTTATACAGATGGTGGACAAAAAGCTGGACGTGAGCCAGCAGTGTGCTCTTGCAGCCCAGAAGGCCTTAAGTACCCTGGGTTGCATCAAAATAGGGGTGTCCAGCAGGGAGAAGGACGGGATTGTCCCCCTCTATTCTGCCCTCATGAGGCCTCATGTGGAGCACTGTGTCCAGGTCTGGGGCCCCAGCACAGGAGATATGTGGGGCTGTTGAGAGATCCAGAGGTGGGCCACGAAGATCATCAGAGGGCTGGAGAACCTCTTCCTTGAAGACAGGTTGAAGTAGTTGGGCTTGTTCAGCTTGGAGTCAAGAAGGCTCCAGGGAGACCTCACTGCAGGCCTCCAGTTCTCACAAGCAGGAGGGGCAAAAGCTTTCTACATAATCTGATAGTGACTGGATGCTGGGGAACGCCTTTAAACTAAAAGAGGATAAATTTAGGTTAGACGTGAGGAAAAAATTCTTTAATCAGTAATGTGGCACTGTCACAGAATGCCCAGAGAAGCTGTGGACGTCCCATCCCCAGAGGCATTCAAGGCCAGGTAGGATGGATCTCTGGGCAGCATAATCTGCTGGGTGGTAATCAGTCCACAGGGCTGGAACTGGGTGATCCTTAAGGTCCCTTCCAATCTAAACCATTCTTTGATTCTATAATTTTATGAATGTGTATATACATGAATGCATGTCTGTGCACGTACTTCAGTGGATAGGATTTTGATAAGATGTCCTTGAACATCTGAAAGTCAAATGCACTTTACTCCATTAAAGCAACTACATAGAAGCAGTTGCTTTTGGTTCTGTCATTCAAAAGAAAATTATTAAAACAAAATAAATGAAATGAGGAAATCGGTGTTAGAATGGATTAACAACAAAACTCAAGCTTGTCTTGCGCTAGGGTAGCTTTGCTGGCTTCAGACACTCAAACTTACATTACTGTGAAGTAAAAACACATGAAAAACAGAAGTAAAATATTAATCAAAATTTATTCCATCTTGTGCCATTGGGAGATATTTTAAAACTTCCTTTGTTGTTCAAAGAGGCAGGCTCTGGTTCTCATTGGTACAGCGGAAGACTTTATTGTTCTATCTAACACTTTATTTACATTTAAGAAGAACATGGCACTGTCAGATAGGTCCCTCACACTACTTTTTTTGCAGCACCAATGGCTCTCTGAACTGTGGAGAAAGTTTGAAGCATTCAGCAAGAGCTGTGGAAATTCTGCAAGGTAAATTACAGTTTTTGTAAGCAACTCAAAATGTCAAGAATAAAATAATCTGTTGTTAGTAGTGCATTTTTATTGTCACAGGTACTGGTTTCTTGCCATAGTATTTCCATGTAATTCTTTGTGAGTTAAGCTCAGTTTTGACCTTCTATTCAGGAGATTTGTACAGTGTGTTAGATGAGGTATACATAAAAAAATGCTGAAATGGAAACAATTTTTGAATTTTCAATCTTTTTTTGATTTGAACTGTATTCCTATGTTCACTGTTATTTTTCTTGCAGTCAATATAAAGCTTCATCTCTGACGTTGTCTCATATTATTCATTTTACATATCTGCAGAGTTTGTGTAATGTGAGCAGTAAAGACAAAAAATAGAGAAATGAATGAGCACGTATAAAGGAAATGACATTCATTCTGCTCTGTCATAATATCGGCAATTCAGAAATATTAAAACATTCACCTTTTTAAAGAAAATGTTTGTAAAATTAAAAAAAATAAAAAATAAAAACTAGTAATCCAGTATGGAATGGTTTTGTTATTGTGTATTAGCTATCTTTCTCTTCGTAAGATCTATCGTTCAATCTGAAAGCATAAGTATTATACAGTAACTCACCTAGTCAATAAGTTAGCAATGTGAGTGAAAGTAAACAAAATCCAGAATAACTTTAAGAATACAAGCATGGAAATGTCTCTGTATCACTTCAGTAAATATTTGTTCATGAGAACATATTATGAAATAAAGTGTACTTTTGTAACCCCCAAAAAAACAACCAACCAAAAAAAAACCTTCTTATCCACTTTAGTCTGCAAGACTCTTCATACCACCCAGCTTTGTCCTTTCTCTTTTATGTGTGACAGCAAAAATAGACATAGGTCCATTTAGTATCACTGATGCCTTGCAAATTCCTTTCATCTTTTCTTTAAAACCTTTTGTCTTGTTAAGATATTCCAGTTCAAGGATCAGGTAGCTATTTTATCAAAACACATTATTTGTCTGGAGTTTTTTGTTGACAGGAAGTTTAAGCTTCACCATCTCTTGCAGAGATTTTGCTGAGCTTTCAAGTTGTTATTCAGTGAAGTGAAGTGGTAAATCTGTCCTACTTGTGGTGTGTTCAGACTACTGACTGGAACATTTTTTTTTACTGACATTATTAAAAAGAAATAAAGCACCAATCTCTTATTTTCAGTTTTCTTTGTCTTCAGTGATGTATGAAATTTCTTTTAGGTTATTACAAATCTCCATCTTTTTTTCCACTTGTCATATGACGGCAGATCTCAGTCTTTTATTTCAGTTTTCACTAGTGAAAGAGCATGACTTGAAGTTCAGACCAGCATAAATCTTTCCTTTGCCTTGGAAGCAACACATGCAGTGTAACATTACCCACTTGGTCACACCAAAACCAATGGGATAAGTTACAGCAGGGATTTAGTCTCTGAGATCTTTGAGACAAAATACCAGCCACTGACTTCTGTGGAAATGTCTTTGATTTCTGAACACATAGTTTCTATTGTTTAGGGTGGCAAGGTGGTACACTAGCCTAAGAAAAAAATTCTAAAATGGCTGTTATTATATTGAGAGGAACAACTTGTTGCTCTGACTGCAGGAGAGGTTTTCTGATGAACAAAAACAATGGGACATGGATTTGTAATCATTTGTGGATAACAAAACAGACTTGATGTAAGTAGTTTTGGGAAACAGTTCTTCAAGCATGTACTCGCGTTAGCTTTACCAGGCTCTGCATAACTACCATAGTCTCATGGCTCATGTGTTTTTGAAAGTCTTGCAGCGTGTCTTCCAAGCTCAAACACTGCATGGTAGCTAACTAGACACACATTAGTGGCCCAGAAATTTATCAAATAACTATATTGATGTGAAAGGCAAATTTAGTTCATTGCTTGAATTTAAAGAAAATTACGGACAGAGAAGAAGGTGTTTTTCTTTCTCAGAGAAAAAGGTATGAATAAATACTACTATCCATTATTAAATTGTTTGAACACTCTTTGCTGGAGTATTTAACTAGTCTTTTATTTATTATTTTGAGCAGATAAATGAACATTTTATTGTGTACTGCTGAAGGTCATTTGACAGTGTAACCACATTCTTTTTCCCTCCATTCTCTCCATTATTTTATACCCGTCAAGACTTCTACAAATTTACTTAGTTTTTCCAAAGCAATCACTCTACATGTTAACTTAAAGATTTAATGAGGACAAAATTTATATGCCCAAATTGACATTTTCAAGTAGATTTTTGCACATTAGGTTCAGCAGATGTTATGGAAAGAGACCAAAATACTTGTCGGGGAATCAGAGTACTTAACAGGGTGGAAAAGAAAGGCAGTGAATGTCGTGCTCTGAACTGAACAAAAATAAAAACCTATCACTGAGTAACAGAATCACAATGAACCAAATACAAACATATACAGTTCAACTGATTGAGAGTATTTAAAGGAACCTTGTTCTCATTTTTGGTTAAGGTATCTTCTATATTCCATAATATTTTATGTGGTCCTTTTCATAAAGATGTTTATGCTTTATTTCAGAACAAAAATATCAATATTTCCTATGCATAGATATTCCAAGTATCATTCAGCTCTGCCCTCTATAATTCTCACTCTTGCGTAGGTAAGGCTGTTGTGCTATTTTAGCATGGAATTATGAAACAAGTCTGACAGATGTAAGACATTCCTTGAAGTACTGGAAATGCGATGGCTTTGCACCAGGTGTTTGGAGAAGAAAGTTTGATTCATTTCCAACACTGAGATATCTGCTGACATCTGAGATGCCCTGTTTCTGGAAGACATCCACCACAACACAGGAGCCACAACAATGAGTCTCTTTAACAGCTTCTGGAGGCAAGTAGGGATACCTAGTGGCATTTGAAAAGAACCAGGTGTGTGGTATTTAAGACTCAAACTTACCTCCAAACAAGAGAGCTGAGACCATACAGTTTATACCGCTTCATTTTAGACACTCACTAGAGAGACTGACACATGGACAGAGACTAGTCCTGTTAGACTCCCTAGGGAAAATTTACATTGCCTAAATAAAACTTTTAAATGACTCTTCAGATAGCTTGCAGAGTCTCAGACATCTTCCTGGCCCTTGCAGACAAGGAACAGGTTCTATGGGACATCAATTTTCTTTTCCTAGAACTAGAAGAAAAAGGATTTTTAAAGGCAGATAAAACGGTAAAGGGCAGCTACACTTAGTTTAGTCCCACATCTTGTGCTGTAGATGAAATAAAACACGGTTTGATTATCAAATCAGAACTTAAGAAACCACTTGAGATGTTCTTGGAGATATCATCTGAACTCAAGCTGCTGATTCTGAAGGAATATCTCCTTTTAAAAGTCTGGTGTAAGATATACTTGCACTCTTTAGATACTTTGGATCTTAGAATCATAGAATCACCCAGGTTGGAAAAGACCTCCAAGATCATCCACTGCAACAGTCCACCTAGCTCACAAATTTCTCACTAAACAGTGTCCTTCAGTACAACATCTAAATGTTTCTTGAACACCTTCAGAGATGGTGATTCAACCACCTCCGTGGGCAGCCCAACCCAGAACTTGACTACTCTTTCAAAGAAGATGTACTATGGATATACTATGACACTTCAAAATCCATCTACGTAAGGGCAAAAAAGTGAAACATGAAGCTCTGAGGATGGGATTCTGTTGCCTTTAGATAGGTAAATAGTATTACAAGAAATCAACTGTATCTTACCCTGTGTAAAACTTTGATGGAGACCGACTGGTTTTCTGGTGAAATCAATAAGGAAAGCAAGTAAGCTGTAGGGAGAGAGAAAACAAGGTCCCTTAAAATTTTGCCCTTTCTTAACATTGCTCTTCTTCTGAAATGTTTCAGAGAAGGAAAAAATGCTGGTTTGTCTTTCCATTTATATTCATAATTTTCTTTAATAATAATAGATTATGGATCAGAAAAATAAAATGAGGATTAAAAAACAGAAGTTATGAATGAAAAAACATGACCAATGTAGTGGGGCATAACTAAAGCTCAAATTCTAGTGTTTATGGAACAAGTAATATAATAAAATTTAAGTATTTTCCATTTAATCCCTAGTGGAATGTTTCTGACTGTTATTGGGAACTTACAGCTGAATGAATCAGATGCAAAATATCTCCAATTGAGAATTCATAATGTACTTAGCCTGGTGACAGTGTATGACACTCCGTTTGTACAGAGTCTAATGCAACTGCCAAACTGGAATTCTAATAGTCCTGAAGCCTATTCATCTTGCAAGCTGTGCCTGAAAAACATCATCACATACCTTTGATCTGTGGAGAACCATTGTTATGACACACCACCTATGTGACATATCAGCCCAGTATGACCACCACTTAAATAATGTACAAGGTGTAAAATAGTGTAAGATCAAGTCTTCCACATCTATAGCTTTGGCACATTCAAATTAACCTAGAGACACTGCAGAAAAAAAGAATGAAAATTGCACAGAACCTTGTATTTCATTATCCTAACTGCCAGAAGTGTGCCCTGGAATATTCTATCTCCTGACTAATAAATGCCCTCAGGATATATTATTTATTTATGTGATTTTGCAAAGAAAAACATTTCAAAACTTTATGTAGGATAATTCTAAATATAAGGAAATGCATCAATAAACTTCTAATTAGGACACTGACATTTTTTCCCTGTCGTGATAGAAATATATTCAATAGTATTCCAAAGCTCATTAATGTGTAATTAGGGCCCCATATAAAATAGGAAAATGGGTAATGAAACGGATGAGAAAACAGAAGCCAGAATTACTTTCTTCTCTACTGGTAAAATACCGTTTTGAATTGTAACCTTGTGCTTAGAAGAGTAAAATAAAATTAATAATTTAAAAAATAATAATAATTATAAGCTGAGAGAAGGCAGAACTGAAACAGAAGGTTCTGCTGTGACTGACCTATCTGCACACAAGGAATCATCGTGGTAAATTTCCAACACTCTCGCCTTAAAATTCTGTTACAGATGGAGTGTGGTAGCCACATACAACTGTAGCCACAGTACAACTGACAGTTCAAGAATATCATGAGCAAAAAGGATTTAAGAGAATATCCTCAGGTAGCAAAAGAAGTATTTAGGCAAGAGAACATTTGGAGCTTACGCATCACTATAGTTAAGGTTATCGAGGATGTCTCAAATTCTTGTTTCTGGTAAGATTCCACCCTGAAGAGGGAAGATGTAGGAGACATATCCAAAGCTTTTCAAAAATGCTGCACATGAAAAGGACAGTGAGAGGGCTAAATAAATACTAAGGGGGAAGTAATGGGTGTGAAGAGAGCAACCTTCAGCCTGAAGTATATTGCATTGGTAGAACGCACAAGTTAGATATTATCTCCTGCACCACCAATGCTCTCACATATTACAAGAATCAGAAACAAATCAAAACAGTGTCAGATATTTTCCTTTAAATTAATACATACATATTTTGACATTAGAGTGAGCATTTGGCGAGGGTTATTTCTGCACCTTATAATTATAAAATAGGTAGCGACATTGTCATTTTTTGAACTAAGTGCCACTTTGTTCTCAGGATACTGGTGAGACAAAAGAGAACGTTTTCTCCACAAGTGCAGAGCAACACTACCAGTTTTGTCCACTTGGCTTCCTACACGTATCACACGGGCAGTCTCCTTACCTGTCTGTTTTGTGTTTTTTTTTTTTTAAATAGACCTCTAGCTGTGATTCATTATTCAAACTTTATTTTTCCATTCATTTTAAAGCTAATAAACCTGAAGTCCCACATTACACTGTCCTTCATCCCCGCAAAATGCTACTCAGGAATTAAAGATTAACATGAATATTCATGACAATTTAATAGTTTCTCATCCCTGCTTGAAGATATACAATATATCAAGTCTTTTTCAGAGTGGAGAGGCACAGCTCTTTATTGTTCCCTGCTTTCTCTTTCAGGAAGAAGACAGCCATTACCTCTCTTGTTGACAGACAGATTCCTTTGTAGTGTCTTATGACTTGTTTACTGCTGTGACTCCTTTGGGATAAAGACCTTTTGAGTCCTGACCACACCGTGACCCAGTCAAACAGCATTTTGAAACAAATGCTTCATTTCAGACACTAGTACAGTTAGGATCTTTCCCCTGTCTCTGATTTTATTACCCCCCAACATTTCCTTGACGGCTCTTACAGCCTTTATTACACTGCTTTGAAGGTGCCTCTGTTTCCTAAAGCTGAAAACAATGATTGTACCAATAATTTCCTAGCTTCACGAGTCAGCAAAGCCTCAAGAACTATTCAGCTGCCCAAATGCAGGTTTCTAGCCAAAGATGTCAAGACTGTTGAATGTAGAGGCTAAATCATCATTCTCTGTAATGAAAATTTAGATGAATGTCTCACATTTATACATCCACATTTCACCGTGCCTGGATTTGAACACCACTCCCTGTATAATGCTTCTGAATGCATAAGCCAAGACCTTGCAGGTACTTTGCTGTCACATTGGGCACCAAGACAATATCTCATTTGGTACACAAACCAGGGATGGGAAAGACCTCAGCTGAATAATAGAATAAAAGAAGAAGGTAAATAGCTATAACATGGATCTGGATAGATGACAGATCTCCCATGTCATTGTGTCCATGAGTTCGTTGTCATGTGGGTATACATGTCTATGTGATCATCAGGGTCTGACTGAATATACTGGTTTCATACAGCAAGAAGCAATCTTTTGGAGCCCATTTAATAAACAAACAACAAAAAGTCATTCTTGTCCTTTGTTTACCACCATTATCAACCGGTTTTCTTCTTTCAGACTGAAATCTCCATCTTAGTCATTTTCATCCCATTTTTCCTAAAGTAAATCCTATGTTACTGTATTCTATTTTGTCCTGAAATGTTGAAGAAATGATTTTTTACAATCACCCAAGTATGCTGAATTTCTTAAAGTATCTTCTGTTAATTTTATTAGTTTTTCGTGTTTTTTTTTTCTTCTAGCTTTTACCTCATCGAATTATTAGCCCTGAAGATACTGTGCTACTTGACGTTTCTTTTTCAAATAGAGTTTAGTTAGCTTTCTTTTCACATGATAACCCAATCACATGGATTACGAGCCCTGAGAGTGTGAATACATTTTAAAGAATAAAGTTTAATGAAATGCAACAAGAAGCATGGATGACTCAGATCCATATATCTACTGCTTTTCTATGCTTTTTTTTTTTTTTTTTTCACTTTACCCCAAAAAAACAAGTCTGCCTAGTAAATGTGCTTATAAACTTATGCTCACTGCTGTAGTATGCTTTGGGGGCCTCATTCATCTCCATGTTAGTGAACATTGGCCCATTGAAGTAACATAATGAGAAATCAGGCCTGCTAGCCCGCATTTGGTTTCTGTAATTGGTGAGACATTGTTTCTGTTTCTAAATATCAATTTGCCAATGGGGAGAATGAGAATCCAGAGCTGCAGCAGCAGGTAATAGTTCTGAAGACTTCAGATATTTTGTGATATCCTTGGCTGATGTAAATTGAACTTGCTCCAGGAGAGCTTATGAAGCTGAGGTGATTTGTTTCACTGGAAGTTTGGCCTGTGAAGTACATTTCTGATCTGATAATGAACGGCCATGGTACCCAGGAGCACACGGCATTAGACCTCTTTTTCCTGCAGATATATTGGGTATAAAATAAACAGTTTAGAGGAAAAACACTTTGCTTCCTGAGTCTTGATTTATGGTCCCTATCAACAGTATTATTGTCACAGAGACGGTAAACTGGATTTTTCCCTGTGGTTATCTACTGGTAATTCTGTCTTGAACATCCTTAGCTACCTTTATGATGGCTGTACATAAATTGTGTTCAGCCTTCCTGCTCCTGATTTTGCACAAATGTCGCATGTGAGATGCTAAAATGAATTTTGTCTTGGTTCTATTCAGCATGTCTGGATATATTTAAAGTGGGACGGGAGATGTCATCAATTCCTTCAAGTGGAGAGACATTTTAATTGCTGAAAACTTTCATTTTTTTCCTCCATCTTCTCCAAACTGTAATTTAAAGCACTCATGTGATTTCAAAGCATTATTTCAATGACTTTCAAAGCATTATTTCAATGACTTTTATTGTGACCTTCGATTCCTTACTCCATTTATGTGCTAAGTGGGCACATATGTAAATTCTCTTGTGGCAAAACGACGTTAACAGATGGGAAGTCTGTTGTAAAATTAGGAGGCCGGAGGGCTGGCTGCAGCAGCAATGTGAGACAGAGGAAGGGAGGGGGGCGTTCTTTGGTGTTGCAGCTCATATCTTAGGGCCAGGATGATGCAAGGCAATGGGTGTTAACTGGGAGGGCAGAGGAGTGCAGTACAACATCAGACATTCACACATGGAGATGTCTTTACAGCGTCACACACTATAAATTCACAACACTAAGCTTGCTCCCTCCTGCCTCAAAATAAATAAATAAATAAATAAATAAATCCCCTGTAAATCACATGCAAACAATTGTTTCTTAATACTCTTAAATATTTCAGTTTCTCTGGATGCTACAGTCCTGACATGATAACAGGAGAAAAAAATGTCTGTTCCAGTGGTGCTCTTAGCAGAGTTGCTGTTGGTTCCACTTCAAAACAGGAAAGGATTCTTATCGTCCAGATGAATCCAGAAGCACTGCCAGCAGGCAGCCAGAGCCATGCTCCTCTGTAAGAGAAACATCTATCTATAAGGAGCAGTCCCCAGCTCAGCTTGCAGCCACAGCTAGCTGCTGGTGCCCCAAGCCCATATCCCCTGCATCATGTGGCTCTGAATCTCACCTTGTTCCAGTCTGGGGGTAATCTCCTGCCAGACCAGCTCACACTGGGCAATAAAGAGGTGCTCAGATAAGAAGTTCTGTACTCATAAAGGCACATGATATGTATTGGCTTCCCTCTTCTTTGCACTGTCTGTGGCTGCCTATTCTTCTTGGATGGAATATGTTCCTGACGAGCACAAGCGACCTTGCCTTTTAACATTATGTTTAATAGTGCTGCTTTATTCTGAAAAGTGACAAAGTAAAAATGTCACCTTCTAACTCATCAGATTTGTCACTTTAATGTATTCAGAAGCAGATCTGTTCTCTTTAATGACAGAAGTAAGTTTTTACTACTTTTTGCCTCTGTTAACTCTATGCAGTCAATAGCGCTAAAGCATTAGACTAGATTTTATTTCTTCTCAGCTGTGCGGGAACTATTTATTAGCATCCAGTCACGAAGCCAATTATAAATTATAATTTGCAAATTCTAATTACAATCTCAGATCCACAAAGAAGCAAATGATGAACAAATTTCAGGGTAGCTCTTATTTACAGACAATGGTGTTCTCAGTGAAGTCATAATTTGAACAGTTTAAGTTGTAAGAAAGAAGAAAAAGAAGGCTAGCTTTCCAGAATTATGTTGGATTTATAAAGCTGCTACCTGTCAGAAATTTTTATCAGTAGAACATTGGAAAGGCTTCAAGATAAAAGATGAAGCATTATCAAAAAAAAAAAAAAAAAAAAAAATAGAATCATTAGGGCTAGAAAAGACCTCAAAGATCAAGTCCAAATGTCAACCCATCACCACCATGCCCACCACCATGTCCCTCAGTGCCACATCATCACAGCAGTTCACACATTTGGTGGTTTTATTTCCAGAAGAACTGAAATTTAGTCTTGCATTACAAGTAAAACACTGAAAATCCCATGTAAACAGAGAATGTGAATTGGTGCTTTTCGCTGGGGATTAGAGCTGGAAGGAAGTTTTATATTTCAAAATGAGGTTGAATCTTCCCTTCTCTGTGAAGTATGACCACTTTTCTTTCTCAAGGTCTTTCTGAACTTCTTTTCTCCTTGCTCCATTTTTTGATCTCATAAAGAAATATATGTGGCCAAGGAGCAACAGAAAATCAGTCACATGTCTGACACTGCTATTGATCTTCTACTCATTTTCCTAGCAATTTTACTTCAATTATTGCATTAGGAAAATCTGAAGGGCTCAGGGTAGGTGAATATTGTTGTGAACGCATAAGACAAATACGGGGGAAATTCCTTTAATGGAGCAGGAAGACTCAAAACTACAAAGAGACTGCAAGAAGTAATGGATGAGAGAGGACTAGTTGAACACAAACCCAGAATCACACAGCCCAGTCTCCCTTAAATCTTTCTGTTTTTTGCTTTATGCCTACTGGCTAGCTTTGGGCCTAAAGAGGTCTTTGGGTTATGAAACGAAGCCACAAAAACCACAGTGTTCACACTATTTCCTTTCAGTGCCTGTGGACGTTCATAAAAAAGGTACTGTTAACATTTCACTGTGCTGAGATACTCCTGCCTTTTCCAGAAGATATGAAAAATTCTCTTTGAGAAGATCAAGGTTGAGAGTAGCAAACGTATGCTTTAATTGACAACCTTGTACCTGCTAATACTCTCCTAATGCTGGTTGTATTCTGTTGTAAAACAGAAGGTTGAGCAAACCTGGTTTACTCTGGGGAGGAATCTTTCTTCTTACACACAGTACAGCTTTCCTTTCTTCATTCGACACTTTTCCTGACACTAAGCTGTGATTTCCTTTTGAATCATATCAGCAGATAAAGATATGAACACTGCAAAATAACTCAGTGTTATTAAAAAGCATGGAGTCTGAAAGTCCCATTTATTTTCTTCTTACATTTTTTATATCCAATATTATTTTAATGCTACTTATATTAAAGTGTCGACAAAGTGATGCTCAAAACAAGTGACTGTCAGGTCCTGTTTAATGATTTTCTCTGTACAAATGTGTATCATTTTAACAATAATAAAGCTGTTCTATACAAAAAAGTCATTATTTGGGAAGGTCTTCACTTTGTACAGGGACTTATTTTCCTCTAGTTAAAGAGGACTCTTCTAAGGTTTTGGATTTCCAAGCAACTGTTAAGGTGCTACAATTACAATGGTCTTCTGTACTTGTAGAATATAAAAGTGATTTGATTCATAATTCCTTTTACTTTGATTAAACCATTGGGAAGTGCTGTTCAGAGTAAATCATAACTCAGGTAGTTAAAAAGCCAGAGAATGTGGGAGACTGGACTAACACGAAGAAAAGAAGAGAGGGTATAAAAATCTCATGCTAAAGGAGAGGGGGCCCTTAGCTAAAGTTGATTCTTGTCATGACTTGGAGTTAAGCATTTGCTTAATCTTATAATTAAGAGCCCAGTAAGCTATGGCTATATTTTCATTTAATTCTACAGGGTATACATTGCATTCTTATTGAATACAGGATATGATTTATTGAGGTCTACAGTATTTTTGCAATCCCGGGTTCATACATTCATTATTTGAACTGCATGAGCAATGAAAATAACTCCCTTGTGTTTACAGCTATTAAAATAGAAGTGGATAAACCTTGTAAAACTCTCCCATACCTAGTTCCTTGTCCATGTAAACCAAGTTTCTATGTGTCTAGGCACAGTTCTCCTGTCCAGGTATTATAACTGATTGGGATAGTTCTTACAGAGACTTTAGAGGACATACAAAGCAAAACATTCATAACTGAAAATTTTTTTGTGCTAAGTATGCGATTCTGGTGTTAATGCTTGGTCTCAGTGAAATTGTAGTGATACTTGAGAAATATTTTTGTTTTTTTTTAAAAAGCAAGCACATCACAATTTTTCATGAGTATTGAGAATATCAATAATCATGGAAGTCCGGCTTTTCCTTTTTACTATCTGGACATACTCATGATGAGGCGATGAAATGCATTTTTACTTGTCTTTTCTTCCAGCCTAGAGGTCTTGAATATGTAGCAGCAAAATCAGCTGGCTTCACCAGCAAAATGTTGTTGTCTCATGCCATGCTTTATCAGAAATGGGATTTCCTGGGGTACATGGCATTCACCAGCTGCAGTAGCTATGTATCAGCTATCTCAAGTGCTTTTTCTAGAACTCTCCCAAATATATGATTTTGCAACACTGACATTCAGAACAGCCAGAAGGGATGGTGAATATCAGCAGCAGCAACAACAACAAAAAAAATTCTCCAAACCTTTGCACTATAACTAATCCCCCTTTCCTTGGCAGCACAGTCATTTTGTGTAGGATTTTTGACACTGCTGTAAGGACTGTGAGAATGTTTACAGAGACACAAGGGAGCCCATACTCCAAACTACTCAACAAAAGTCCAATTAAATTTCCTGACAGCTGTTAAACCTGCTCAGAACAATTTTGAATACACTTGTCATTCATTTGGGAATCAACTGATATGATGATGAAGGAAAATGTAACAATGCATTTGTTTTCCAGGTCATGTTTTTAACAGCAAATGACAAAGCTGAGCAACAGTGTTACCATTGCATAAATTGATTAGAGTTAGGTGATGATGGCAGGTGGAAAAGCAGAGAGAGTACAAGCTTCATTTCCCACCAACTTGGCTGAGCCTGCAAGGATAAATATCAGTTTGTTTTCATTCAGTCATCATCCAGTGGTAGCTAGGAATTGAATTCCAGGAAGAGATTTCTTCAGGGCACATAGGCACCTGAGGGTGCTGATTTACAAGTTAACCACAGAGGAAAATGTCTGCCAAAAAAGAGAGAGAGAGAGACAGAAGGATATGACAAGTTATCTCCTCCGGCTCAAGATATTTGTGTTTATTGGCTTAATTGAATACATCCTTGTTATGGTAAAAAAAATGTGAAATCATTAACAGGTTCTATCAATTTGAATGGAAGATTTGCACTTTAGAAAAACAAACAGACAAAAAACACTTTTACATATCTAACATTTCATATTCCCCCTTGACTACCTGACCTAATTTTGTCCAAGCTCTCTACAACCTCATCAGCTAAGTAACTTTATTACCACCAACCATATGAAGTATATTTATGACCACAAGCAATAGACCATAGAGTGGCTAGTGGATTGGTTAGGTGAGTATTTTACTCTCATGGAAGTGAGGTTGCCAAAGGAGACATTTCTATTTTTAGGGTGGACCACATCACAAAATGTTTGGCTGCATCATTCATTCTCATGTCCCAACAACTTCTCTACTTCATTGCATAGTTCATTTAGAAGAGAGAGAAATCCAATCTTTTTAACCCTCAGTACTATGGGGCTTTCTCTCAATCTTCTCACGCACTCTTCCACTTCATGCGGCTGAGCCTTGGAGGCTGAACAGGACTTCAACCACTGATGGGATATGTGGAGATGTAGTTTCCCTTTCTATTCCTAATCCAGTAAAAAAGGTCAGTGTCTCCTATTTCCAGTACAGAGGGACTGACAAATCTTGAAATCGATTCAGTACCTGGGCTCTTACTCAATGACATTATTCTGAAACACTTTTTTACACAAAGCAGCAACCAGCTAGTGAGAGCTGTGGGCATTGGTGGGTACCTGTGATTGCAAGGAGGCATGGTTAAGAGTGGGAATGAAGTTCTCCACCCCGTTTTTGATTCAAAGAAGTCTCCTACAAAAAAATATTTTGAGAATAAAACTAGACGAAGCATGATTTTGATGTAATGAGCTTTAGAATGTTTAATTGATATATGAGTACATATATGTAAAGAAAATATGCATGCAATTTTCCAGGAATACCTCCATCTTACCATAGCACTCAATTTCTGCCTACAAGAAATTCCTTTGTGATTCACGCATATTTCAGTATTTGCCTCTTTATTCTGATTCTCAATAAAGACACAAATTAGTGACACTGGTGTTTTTTCCAGTAAAGACACTTCACAGCTGGGAATTGGGCAGATATCAGGAGATAGTAGTGATGATTTCCAAGCACTTCACTACTGGGCAGTGTTCAAATTGGTGACACAAAATGAAAGGCTCAGTCATCCATTAGAAATCACCTAAAACATACAGACTCCCTGAATATATTTAATTCTTCGATGCTGATTAAAATAGCTTCATTAAAAAATGTATTCAAGGGCCTTGGAGTTTTAGCCTCTGATGCTTTTTATGTAGGCCATAGAGTACTTGTTCTATGGGATTGAACAAGGATTAATCAGCAAATTGGCTGCAAGTTCCTTCTAAAACAGAATGCTGATTTTTAACTAGAGTATTTTAATGGTATCTCAGCCTGAGACCTGATTTTGTGGCATTCAGCATGTGACTCATGTTCTCTTATAACTTTGAATCGTGCATTTTATCTTTTCTTCTTATTTCAGTTTTTAACCACCACAAATCATAGTATCCTTAGCATTGGAAAAGACCTTTAAAGGGCATATAGTCCAACTCCCCTGCAGTGAACCAGACACCCACAGTTAAATCAGGTTGCTCAGAGCCCCATCCAGGCTGACCATGAATGTCTACAAGGATGGAATATCCAACAATTCTCTGAACAACCTGTTCCAGTGCTTTACTCACTGTAAAAGACATTTTCCTTATATCTAACCTAAAATCTCTCCTCTTTTAGTTTGAAACCATTTCCCATTGTCCTATCACAACAGACCCTCCTGAAGAATCTGTCCCTTTCTTTACTGTATCTCCCCTTTAGATATTGAAAGGCTGCTCTCAGGTCTCCTCCGAGTCTTCTCTTCTTCAGGGTGAACAGCCCCACCTCTCCCAGCCTGTCCTTGTAGGTCAGGTGTTCCATTCCTTGAATTATTTTTGTGGCCCTCCTCTGGATGTGCTCCAACTGGTCCATATCTCTCCGTACAGAGGAGCTCAGTACTCTTCTTTACTCAGTCACTTCTGCATAAAGCCAACCAGAGTGCTTTTAAGGCACTGGTTTGGTTTCATTTCTTGTATGTAAACGAGCATTCAATTCAGTACTTATCAGAACTCAGAAACCCAGCGTCCAGCTCCAGTCTAACGTGTGCTTGCTGAGCATCTCCCAGTCACACAAACTGCACTGACAAGTCAACTTTTTCAGAGTTCCTCATTTTTTCTCTTGATTTTTCACTGTCTTTTGAGATTTTACATGCTTTTCTTTCCTCGAAGGGTGGTATGGCAGCATTTTTGGAGTGCTTGTCCATCAGGAAATCTATCTGCTGTCACACTATGTCACCCCTTTGTGCTACCAAAACTGGAAAGCAATTGTGATCCAGACCAGGACAAACATTTCTGCATGTGAATCTCTGGCAGATAAATTGTTCTAGTCATTTTATTTGATTAAATTTCATTTCAGTGGCCTGTCTTATTCCTCTATCTTGCTATTTATAGAACCAGTTTACAAGAGGCCTCATTTTTCTAGCACAACCACTTGCCTTAGCAGGGTCGGCTATGAGTTCAGCAACCTCCCACCAGACGCCACTTTGATGTCTGGCTTCATCTTCACTGTAGGTTCTGGGTGTGATACTGGGTCCCATCACATCTGTCTTTTCTCTGAACTGAACAAGCCCAGATCCCTCAGCTTCTCTGTGCAGGGCAAATGCTCTAGCCCCCTACCATTATAGTAACATCTGAGGAACTCCCTCCAATTGGCAAATGTCTTTCTTGAACTGAGTGGCCCAAATCTGGATGCAATGTCCTCAAAATGGTGTAATGAGTGCTGAGCTCATGTCTACCTCCTCATCAACCAGCACCAGGACAGCTTCAGCAGAGCTGCCCCACAGCAGCTCTTCTAGGCCTGTATTACTGCCAGCAATCCTCCCCACCCCAGAGAATAGCTTTCAGTTTTTCCTTTTTTGAATGTCAGGAGGCTAGTGTTGGCCCATTCCCCCAGGCTGCCCATGGCCATCTGGCAGCCCTGCCCTCAAGCACATTTTCTGCACCCTCACTTGGTGTTGAACTGAAAACTTTCCTGTACTTTCCCCAGGCAGTCTCTGCATCCTCCTCACCTCCTCCCTTTTCTTAGGTCTTGTTTGTTTGTATGCTACTGCTTACTAAGCACAAGGTAAATTGAACTCTACTCTGCTGTTAGAGCTGACAAGCAGAAATCTGCATGTTTAAATCCAGATCGCATTCCTTCTGACTCAATCCTTTATCATTCATAACATCCAGCCACATGGACCTGGAGAATGTAAATTTTCTCCCTGCTGCAACAAGGCGTTTTTCTATCAGCTATGTAAAACCTTAATCAAAGCTTACAGTAGCAGGGAATGCAACAGTGCGCTTTTGTAATGCATCAGTAAGACCAAATGCCAGCTCCTTCAGTGCCAGCTGATTAGTTTAATCTCAGGCAAACCAGCTAGTAAACTGTGCTATAAGAGTTCTTCCAAATTGGATTCCTTTCTCTGATATGCAAACAGTTCTTAAAGACTTCCAAAATGCTATTTTTATTTTAATGAGTAGAATTTTCATAATGAGCAGGGTTTTTTTTAATGTTCATCAGTATGTATTTTTAGCAGTGATAATACTCAGTTCAGCACAGTTCACAGGTGCTGATACTTCCAAAGGAAGGAAGAGCTGGTCATTCTCTATATGCTTTAGTTTATTGTTTCATTGTAGAAGCTAATGAATTATTAATTTTGAATATATTTATGTAAAGCTACCTGAAAATGTAAAGCCTGAAGCTCAGTTACTGTTCAATATTTTCTTGTTCCCCTAAAGGAAAGAAAAGAGTAGGGGTCATTTCGTTATAAAAATACATGCAGAGTATATTTTGCATATCAAATGCATGTCAGAAAGCATTTATGGATCAAAATAGGATTACATGAAATAGATTATACTAAAAATGTCAATGAAAACATTAGAATGGAAATACACCTCCTGTTTGTTTGTCAGCCAAATACTAAACCAGGACTAATGTTTTTCTTTTGACAACCTAGTCTGGCTTTTTCAAGCCTATGATTAGCATTAAGGCGAAAATCATGTGTTCTATGTGACTGTAAATATTCACATTTTGCATTCCCCTGAGCTGCTCTTTTGTCCCCTGACTGAGATGTATGGATGTTCACCTGAAAAACAAATGCCTTACTATCATTACTCATGTCTGAATGCCAGCTGCAGAACCTGTAGAAGCCAGATAGATTGCTTATAGAAATAAGCAGCAATCAGGACAAGTTTTGGCAAAGTAGATACTGGAACTCTGGCAGCAGCCTTTGGATGATAAGATTGTTCCTTTTGTGAAGGCATCAGCTGAAGAGACAGACCAATTTCAGGCTCAAGAACTGTATCCTTCCTCCAAACACCACTTACCCATTGTTTTGGCAATGTCCAAATCAAAACCAAAGAGATAAAATAATATCAACTAAAGGACACTAAGGATCATACTAAAGGCATTATATAGAAATACAATTCCTGTTTATTTGTCAGGCACATCCAAACCTGGGTTTAGTACTTTCTAAGCATCACTCAGCGTCACACATATTTGGAGTTCCCTGCAGCAGTAAAGTTGCTGGATGCCCCATGACTGTCCTTTCCAGTAGATAAGGAATTGCAGACTGACAGTTTTTTAGCTGAGTACATTTGACTGGAGCATATATAGCTTCACAAAATTCACTCACTACCTCCCATTATAATAGTTTAGGATTATTGGTCATAGGTGTATTAGAACGCACAGACAACAGATAGAGATGGCTGGGAGATGTTCTTTTAATTGGTACCACAGCAGTAGTGAAGTGAATAAATGTAAACATTTAAGCAAGGTTTTATATGGAGGCAACTCTACAGAAGAATTCAAGAGGTCGTGGGGGTTGGACTCAGTGATCTCTGGAGGTCCCTTCCAACACTTACAATTCTGTGATTCTGTGAAGAGGTCCCAAGCTCCTCACAGCTCAGAACAGAACAACTGGATGGTTTTGCTCTGCTGTGAGTAGTTTGTTCACTATGGAGAAAACTGTGTAATTAGCACAACAAACCTCACATCAGGCAGTGTAAGAACTAGTTATAGGTGCTGAGCCAGTCCCATATATGTGCAAATAATTCATCCGGAGACCCTATTCTTCTGGTACCTGGGTTTCTCAAATGGAAAAAGCAGCACACTTACCAGATCGTTTTCCATTTAGAGCATAAACTGTTGACTTCAGCTTGCAGTTTTCTGCAGATCTTTAATTTTTTAAAATCAATTCACTGCGAACTCTCCTTCTGTTTGAGTAGAACACTGAGAAGGAAAGAAGGACAAGCAGAGGAGACCACACTACTCTGCACTATGGCATTTTCTCCCCACTCCAGGTAGAAAAAGCAATCTAACCAGTAATGCATTTTGTAATCAGGATGCTCCACATCGCACTGTAGACTGGCCTCTGTCTAACAGAGTCACTTAAAGCCTTGTGAGTTAGTTGGTATATATATATATACTCTGGTATAAAATCAGCCCAAAGATACAGATTTACCAGGCCTTCTCAAAAAAAAGGTGTTCTGTGAATTCATATTTGCCAGACTTCTTAAGGCTTTTAAAAGAACATACCTGACAAAAAAATTATCACAGAATTATGAGCCATGTTTTCAACATAGTGTCATACATGGTGTGAAAACACTTCACGTAATGCTTAATGACTATTCTTAGGATCTTTTAGTACTTTCTTTCTTCAGTACCAAAGAAAATGATCAAAAATATTTATTGAAAAAACTACAAAAATGATGTCACGAGGGAGAGAAGGTATTTCATTCTGGTTTTATAAACAGGAGTTTGTCTTGCAGACGAACTGACATAAATCTTGCTGTAGCACACTGGAGAAGGCAGAACTGGGAACAAAAATTTAGGATGGAAGTCATCTCAGCATTTCAGTAAACTAAACGTTAAATTTCTGGTCTAAAGTAATCTCGGGGAGAGGAAGAGAGCCATCTCTCAGACACAGTATGTGATATCTAAGAGAGATGGCTAAAGCACTGCCCTCTGAGGATGCCTCTCCCTACTGACAATGACAGAAGCTCAGCCAGAGCCTTCAAGCAACTTTCTGACAGCTGAAGCCCAAAGTTTAGCTTCAGTACTCTTCCTTCCTATGCAAAAATTTAGTATAGAATCATTGAGCTGTCCTTGCTCCTGCAGCCCAGGCAGAAGCCTTACAGGCACTTTTTTTCCCCCACAGATCTCTGCTCATACACAGAGGAGACTCTTCAATAACATCATAACACTTTTGATTCAGTTGTATCAGCCTTTCTCTAGTCCTGAAGTCCTGAAGGGAGAGAAGGAGTCATGCTGCTTTGGTTGCTCACTCACTGGAAAATAATATCTGTTATGAAATAATAAATGCAGTTAGTAGCTGTGGTATGAAATACCCAATGCAAGTCTAATCCCTCTTCAAATCTTTGTCTTAAGTGGGAAAAATGCCTTTGCTTCTCAATGACAAAAAGTAAGGCTGAAGATAAATAAGGAAGAATAAAAATGCTTTAATATGTCTCCTCTTTTCCCCTTTCATCCCAAAGTCTTAACTCCAATATGCAATTCATGTCTACTTTAGTCAGAAGTGCTATGCAATAACAATGGATCTGCACAGTGAAACACCAGGAGCTGATGCACTGGAGGCCATGTGGCTAGGGTTTCAAGGATCAGTACTTCAGGTAGTTCTGCCCTCATGGACTGAATGCCCATCACTGGCTGGAACATGCCCAGGCTCTCCTGAAGCCCATCACTGTGTTCAGTTCAAGAGCACATGCTCTTCCAGTTACCCAAAGCAGTGTACACAGGAGCAAATGGGAGGTTTTCTTCCTCGGTTCTTACTAAAGTGATCTGGATTTATTAGGCATTTTTCCAAAGACGTGCTGTCAAAAAAAAAAAAACTAAAAAAAAAAAAACGCACAGCTAAGCAGTTGTCTTTCTATGGCTTAGTCTATAGCACTGAAATTAGATTGTCAAAGCCCCCTAACAGGGATGCAGCTCATATCCTAAAAAGGAACAGTTTTACTGGCAGCATTACATCATACCTGTAAGTACCAGACTTTATATTGGCACATTTTACCTGAATAAACTACCTACAAACTTCAGTTTTCATGTTCCTCGCTAAGTACAACTTCAGCAAAAATTTTTCATCCGGACTTTTCACCAACACTGTGAAGTCTACTCTATTCTGAATGAATTAAAAGAAAAAGAAAAAAAAAAAAAAGTCAGAGAAGGAATCGAATTACCTAAACTTCCCTTGATGGACCAGAATGCTTTCCCTAAGCACATTTGATTCCAGCAAAATAAATCTGGCCTCATGCACTAAGCGCCTGTTCCACGTCAGTCTTAGCTGCACTAATCGGATATTTGCGTGAGCTGGAATCTGCTTCGAGTAATGCTTAAATAATCATGGAAAGAATGTGGCCTGACTGTGAGAAGCCTTTAATCCTCTCATTTCGCCTACACCACCACCCCCAAATGCAGGTGCATACAATAACACTGTGTAAAATTTAGAGCATGGTTTTCCTTTGACCTTCAGTGCTCTTCAGCCACTTTTCATATATAACCATTTCTGCATGTCACCTCACACACGCATTCCCTCCATGTTCTTCAGTATGACTTAATATTTGGATGATCCAGTTGGAGACGTGAGTACCTGAAAATAAAGTTGCTCAAGGTCTTTGTGGGGGCTCTCAGCTCTCAGGGTGAAACCCAGAGTTGAGATTTGGCTTCTAAAAGACAGTTATCAAAGAGACATGATCCCTGCAGTAACAGCTGTCTAAGTCTTGTCATTAGGAAAAACAGAACATGACAGAAGGTCTTAAACTCTGACCCTCTCAATTTAACTGAGACAAGACTGCAGGAAGACACTTTATGTACATTTTTCACATACATACTTTGGACACACTGGACCCACTGCACAGCATACTGCTCATTGGACAGCAGCAGTCTCTGCAAGGATGGCAGAGAAGTGCTCTCTTGTATCAAACTGCATGTAAACTGAAGCTGAAATTGTTAAATACAGTTTAGTTGAGTCCTTGAAAGTTAAACTGAGCAGAGAGTAGGAGAATGAAACTTCTGCAATACAACTCAGGAATTTTTCAATTCTGTCTTGATCTTGTTTCACACATCCTTTTCCTGGCCAAGCCTGAATTTTGATGAGTAGGAAGGCCAAAAAACATTAATCCTAATCTGTTATCATCAGCTATCATATACTGGAATAGATGGATGCTCACATAGGTTCCACGTGTTTCCAATCTAGTGCTTTCTAGATGCTTTCTAGCTACCTTACAAAATCTGGCTGGCTGGTTATCTGCACAGCATAAAAGTGTAAAGTTGGTACTGTAATAAAACATTTTAAAATTTGGAGCTGTGTGTAGAGCTATAAAGGTGTTTTTTTGCTTGCTGTTCAGCCTTCACCACCCTTTTATTTTCTCCAGATGGCTCTAATGTTGGCTCTGAATCCAGTTCCTCTCCTGGCTGTCACTGCAACAGTTGAACTACACTCAGGAGGTCAAGCTGGACTGCCAGACTGTCTGGCACTGACTCTCTTTAGAGAAATGTACCTGGCACCTTTTTCCTTTGGAAAGACCAGGATGCTCTACAAAACGCTGTACTACTACCTTTTGAGAGAGGAGGAATCCCCACACAGCCTCTGAACTGTCCCACTTAAAAATATACCACACAGAAACTCAATGACAAGTGTAATAAACTTCTCCAGGGCCAAAAATATAGCATTATTGAGCACATCTAAAAGCTTATTTGCAGTCTTGAGTCTATGCAAATGAAAAATATGCGGACAGCTAACCAAATTTATCACCTCAGAACTACATTTGAGGCTGACACATACACCTTGACTGGCTTCACTTTGTGTTTCTGCAGCAATATTAATGTCTCGTTGGCTTGGAGAGCTGGATTTCGTATCTGGAAAGGTCAACGTCTGAACTGGCAGCACATGCTTGGCTTCATCTCCAGGCCATTGCTACTGCTTGGAGCTAATCACATTCCTACTGGCTTTATAGAAGAAGAGTGCATCTTGTATTTTGTTCAGTCCTTTTAAAAGTGAAGAAGCAAAAAAGGGGGGTGCTTCAGGCCATAGCACTTTCATTTTTTGACCTTTAAAACCAAGAGGGTAATTGAATCACTAGGAAATCACATATGTAGCACTATTTATGGGGGGGCATCTTTGAGAGTCTGGCAGCAGAGACCACTCATACATGAAATTTTCCATAACCTTCGACAGCCAAAGAACAAGGCCATTATGGATGTCTTAACTGTTTGAGTTTCAATACAGCCAAGTGTTGGGTCCTGCATTTTGGTCACAACAACCCCAGGCAACCCTACAGGCTTGGGGAGGGTTGGCTGAAAAGCTGCCTGATGGAAAGGGACCTTGGTGCATGGATGGACATTTGGCTGAATGTGAGCCAGCACTGTGCCCAGGTTACCAAGAAGGCCAATGGCATCCTGGCTTGGATCAGCAGTGGTGTGGTGAGCAGGACTAGGGAGGTCATCCTGCCCCTGTACTCGGCACTGGTGAAGCATCACCTCAAGCACTGTGTTCAGTTTTGGGCACTTCAGTAAAGAAAGGACATGGAGGTGCTGGAGCAGGTCCAAAGAAGGGCAACAAGGCTTGTGAAGGGCTTGGAGAATGTGCCCTAAGAGGAGAGACTGAAGGAACTGGGACTATTTAGTCTGGGGAAAAGGAGGCTGAGGGGAGACCTTATTGCTCTCTTCCAATATCTGAAAGGTGCTTACAGCGAGAGCAGGGCTGGTCTCTTCTCACTGATGACAGGTGAGAGGTGACAGGATGAGGGGAAATGGCCTCAAGTGCACCAGGGTAAGTTTAGGTTGGATATCAGGAAACACTTCTTTACAGAAAGGGTTGTTAAGCACTGGAATAGGCTGCCCAGGGAGGTGGTTGAGTCACCATCCCTGGATGTGTTTAAAAACTGCTTGGATGTGGTGTTCAGGGACACGATTTAGCAGAGGGTTGTTAGAGTTAGGGTAGGATGGCTAGGTTGTGGTTGGACGATCTTTAAGGTCGTTTCCAACCTGAGCAATTCTATGATTCTTCTGCAAAGCCTTTTGCACAAACTGAGGAAGATAGAAAGGTTATTCTTAAATAACCCTCTCATACAGTAAGTGGGATACAGTCCTGCCTGTGCACCTCATGTAGACATGTAGTACATTGTTAAAAAAGGTGAATGAAGTGCATTTAAGTAGATACCTGGAATAAGCTTGTGTTAAAATACTTGTTCATTTTATTGATTACATATGCAAAATAAAATGATTTAAAATGAATTTCTGATGAAAGTATAAAGTGATTATAAATAAAGCTTAGAATGAAATGGTGAATTACAATGATCTCCTGAATGAAGAAATCTTCTCAGTATGTTTTATTAATCAAGCAGTTGGAGAAAAAAAACATTTACTTTGGGCCTTTGAAAGTTAGGTGGTCTCCAGTAGAATATTAATGTTCCTGATGTAGGTTACACTGACAGTGTAAACAAACTTAATAGATGCAAGTGAATTCTTTCTCTCTCCACAACTTCCCTTTTCATGGGAGGATAACTAGTTATCCAAATTTCCATAAATATTACATTGGTCATTACCATGTTTAGAAACTTTTAGATGAAAATGAAAGAATCTCTTTTTCAAAAACTTTTCTCAAAGACACACATGACCATGATGAACAGAGAAAATTTTAGCATTACCAGAGGACAGAAAACACACTCTTTGAATATTCTTCTGAGTCTCTGGGAATGCCATACAGCAAAGAGATTAATTGATCTCACTTGACTTTGGATATCCACACAATAGACACCAATGTCTGGTGTAACTGAGGGCTTCTCTGTTAAGGAGGGAAATAGGTTATCTTAGAGCATGATGAGATTTACAGCAAGTGAGAAGCTCTTGTTTCTTTCCATGGGCTAATAGAAGATATAGATGGTAAGTTCAGATATAGGTGTTCACAGTAGATGTCTACAGCTAGTCACTGAAATCCGTACTAAGTGAATAACGGCATACATGCCTGGCTGTAGCACAGTGAAAGGTGACAAAAAAAAATTTTATTCTTTCCCCTGTTGACACTCAGGAACTGATCAATGACAGTTATTAGGCTTCTCCTTCTTCTCCTTCTTACATTTTATTTTAAGGCCAGTATTTTGTGAACATGAACATGGGTGGATGAGGGAATACACTGCACTGGGAGGAGTGGCTGACATGTCACAGGGCTATGTGGCTCTCCATAAAGACCTAGACAGGCTGGAGAGTTGGGCTGAGAGAAATTTAATTAAGTACAAGGGCAAATGTAGACTCTTGCATCTGGGCAAGAACAACCCCAAGTACTAGTATAGGTTGGGGACTGACCCATTGGAGAGCAGCGCAGGGGAAAGGGACCTGGGGGCCCTGGTGGACAGCAGGATGCCATGAGCCAGCACTGTGCCCCTGTGGCCAAGAAGGCCAATGGCATCCTGGGGTGTATTAGAAGGAGTGTGGTTAGGGTTCTCCTTTCCTTCTACTCTGCCCTGGTGAGTCTGCTTCTCGTATACTGTGTCCAGTTCTGGGCCCCTCAGCTCAAGAAGGACAGAAAACTGCTTGAGAGCCACAGAGATGATTAAGGGAGTCGAACATCTCCCTTACAAGGAAAGGCTGAGAGAGCTGGGTCTCTTTAGTTTGGAGAAGAGCAGACTGAAAGGTGACCTCATTAATGTTTATAAATATGTAAAGGGTGGGTGCTAGGAAGATGGAGCCAGACTATTCTGAGTGACATCCAATGATAGGACAAAGGGCAGTGGGTACAAGTTGAAACATAGGAGGTAGGTTCAACATAAATTCTAAAAAGAACTTTGTGGTAACAGAACACTGAGACACAGAGTCTTAGAGTTTGTGGGGTTTAATTCATGGAGACATTCAAAACCTACCTGAATGCACTCCTGTGTGACCTAATCTAGGTGTTCTTGCATCACCAGAGGTCCCTTCCAATCCCTGACATTTTGTGACTCAGTGATTCCATGATTGACTTATGTACTTGAAGTAATCCACTGATTTCAAAGGAAATCCACTGATTCACAAAGGATTTGTGAATATGTTTTAGTAAGAATAAGGCCTACACTGCAAGTTATTTCAATATTCCCATGACAGTTTAATTACATAAAATGGCCACTGACTATGCAGTTTCTCCTGAAAGGCTGAAATAAGGGTAAGGAAATAAGAAAGAATTTACATGTTCTAAAAGACTTGTCTGTAGTCTCTATTTACCTTCTCCCCTTAAATTTCTGTCATCTTTCTCAGGAAAGTTAGTCTAAATAGCTGTAAAACTAGATTAAATTTCGTACACGGACACTAAGCTAAACAGGGCTAACTTCAATTTAATTTACTTCTCTTTTAAAATCCAAAGGGAAGTAAATTATTGTAACTGAAAGTATACTTCAATTCACACAGTAGTTTCCACTAGCATGGGGGATTCATGTAACTTCAGTAATCAATTTCAAAATCACTATGTTTGATATAGAAATCTTTCCCTCAGCATCAAAATGTAGACGAGCTCTAAATGGGAGTTATTTATGATAGCATATAAGCCCCAAAGAATTAAAAAAAAAAAAAAGAAAGATTAAATGCCAAAAGAAGAGTGGCCAACAAACAGAAATATGAAATGCCATGGTTCTCAGTCAACCACTGGTGATGGCTCTTAGGTGTGCCATGGCTTCACCAGCAGTCTGCTGACATAATCTATCATTGCATTTGCAAAGCAGTAAAAAATGCTTTTAAAACAACATGATGGCACTGAATTTGGATGACCTGATTCTATGGGACTCAAAAAGGCCAGTTTGCTGAGCTCTTCTCCAAACACATCTCACCTTGTAGAACACAGATTAGACTTTGATACAAGCTTAGTTTTTAGAACAGCTTTAGCATTCCAAAAATATTGTCACAGGCATGGGATTGAACCCCTAATTTGGCAGAATACCATTCCTTTCACTAGCACTGTGACATATGGGGGTGGAAAAAGAGGAGAGGTGGGAGGAAAAGGTGGTTGGTTTGCATTCCTACTCAGCTCGATCTCTATTTTCTTTTTAACACAGCCATCCATTGCAATCATTCATTGAATAAACCTGGCAGTCACAGGGATCAGATGTCAAAACCTGGCTTTGACAGTAACTCTCCAATGCTGGCATTTGGTTGTGCCTTTAGCTTATTCCCAGGCAGCCAATTTCTTTTTTAAAATGGCAAAGCTGTTGAGTTATCTTGGTTGTCTCTCTGCATCCAATTCAATTATTTGCAAATAGCCATTTTGCCATGGAAGATCCAAGAAGAGGACAAGAATATGTAGCTCTATCCCTGTTATTTATGCTAGTAGGAAGGAAATAATATACGGTTAATTAGCTATTTCATTAGTAATCTGAAGTTCATCATAGTGGTATTAAATTCAAATACTTGTTTGTTACTAGTTTGTAAGGACTCCAGAGTGCTCCCTCTAGTCTGCTTTTGCATTTCAGGTCTATTGTGGATGCATGCCAGTAAACAGTAAGGAAATGTCACAATAACTTCTGTATTAATGGGGTCATGCTCAAAGACAGCTATATTTCAAAGATAATTAGAAAAAAAGATCTTGGAGAATGTGAAAGTATTTCTCTGAAGTGCTGCTGTATTCGACAGCTGCAGACATGTACCAGAGCTTGCCAACTTCTGTGGGGAGTTTCAGTTTTTTTATACAAACTCTTCAGCAAGAACAGGCAGTTGAGATGGGCCCATAATAAAAGAATTTAAAGTCTGATTCCTTTTGTGGAAAGAGCAATCTGCTACCCAATTCATCTGAGATGTATCCATGGAGCTATATATTGCTGCCCAGTGGTGGGGGAGGGATGTGGGAGATGTGTCATCATTGCAGCTCTTATAAAAGAAAAATGAAAGCTATTAGTTGGAGAAAGAAGATGCCATTATTAATAAGAAGAATGAAGACTTCAAGGAGGAGAAAAAAAAAAAAAAAGAAAAAAGAAAGCAATTGAAAGAAAATGCATTATAATATTGTTTTAAAATATTCATTTATATGAACCAAAGATACTGTTCATTTTTATTGACTAAAGGTGCTTCACATTAATATTGGAAACTTCTATAGGGACTCTACTACATTTTAATTACTTCTTGCCCTCCCAGGGATATTAATGTTGTGATCACCTTTGAAAAAGTATTACCGTTTTGATTTATGCAAAACTCATCCAATTCTAAGACTCTATCAGTTTGAATTAAAAGAAGCAATGGAGGAAGTATGTTTCTATCTTGTAAGCGGTATATCATCATTATTTTTGGTAGTTGATATGGTCAGTGTACTTAAAGCATTGCTACAGTCAGTGTTCTGGAACTCTTACTTTCCTCAAGCAACAAATCACTAAGTGAAAAAAAAAATGAACTTTGAGGTTTGGCTATACGGTCACAGATAAAGGAGTATAATAATACCACAAAGCAATGTGTTTCATCTGCTTCACTTTGTTTAGATTCAGCATTTCAGGCCAATGCTTTTACATTTTAACTGTTAATGGCTTAGCTGGCCAGAAAGTGTCTTTAATAGATACAGTTTTCTGATTATGTTAAGCTTTATATGATCCATCTCATGACACATTATGCGGCTGGATTTAATCATAAAGTATTTGTACTCACTGAAACTGAATTACTGCAAATGTTCAATAGGCTCATTTATCTCAATGACTTAAGATATCAGGAGGTCAGAAAATGCCACGGTGAATCCCAAGGATCCTGTTTCTCTAATTACTAATTTAGCTGTGGTCATTTTAAATCTCATCTAGAGTTGGCAGCTCCTTCCTACATCTATTCCAGAGCTTGTGAACTTGGTTTTCTGGTCAGCAAGGGATAGTTCTGCTTTCCTGGACAACAAGAGACAAGGCTGGGATGCCTGATCTAATGGGCAGCTTTACTTCAGTCTATTCAAAGTATGAAATACCTCACCATCTTAAACTGGGGTCACTGAATCTTTGCTCCAATCTAACCAAACTGTTGGGGAGCCTTTGACTACCATGGAATATTTATCTTTTGATCCCCAGAGTGAAAACATTTTTGAGATAGAGGCTGTGGAGGAAGAAACTGGTAAAAAGTGAGGCGTTTGCATGACAGGGCTGCTAACAGCATTACACAGATGTTCATCACTTGTAAAAAGAGCATTTCTCTGTTCTCCTGGCTGTAGTCAGTCCCACTGGAAGCCTCATAGAAGCTGTAGTGTAAGACAACAAAACTGTCGTGATGCCAAGGGACAAAGTGAGAAAGTTTATTTTATTCTGTTTTCCACACTGTTCTATATACAAATAAGGGATATACTAAGATATCCCACAATGAATATTATTGCTTCGATTTCTTCCACAGGAAATGCAGTATACAAAAGATAACATGAGGCCCCATTTGTCATCCAGGCCCATTCCCCATGGCATGTCCTTTTCTGTTAGACCTTGTTTTTCTTCCACACCACAGCTATGGAGACACCTAGATGTGAAAGTGATAATCAGAAAATCAGTCTAAAAATCCAGGTTCCTGTATGATATCCAGGACAACTAATCAATTTTAAAAGGATGTCACAGTAGCCAACATGCTGTGTGAGATACATCTAGTTGAGCCAGAGGGAAGGATAAGAGGTAGGGCTTCAGAAACCTTGTATTTCCCTTGTCTTTCTCAAATCTTCAAGGTACATATTTGTATTTTTTTTTTGTTGGTTGAGAGTTCGTTTTATGACATAATGTCATTGTTAAAATGGTACATACTGTTATATTGTCTTCCAGAAAACAAGACAGGATTGTTGATTTTGTTTATTTATTTATTTCTGTTGTTGCTGTTCAGAAAACAGTGAATTAGATGCTCTGTTCAGCAAGTGAACAGCCTTGGTCCCCTGCAAACTAGAAGTGTGAAAACTCACTATTCCAGGTAAGAACCCACACCCTGGGCAGGGAATTCATTCAGTAAGCATTCTGCATCCTCTGGCAGAGCAAAGACCCTCCAGTGGTGTTTAAAAGGGTTATCTCAAATAGAGAAACAACTTGAACCTAGGTCTCTAGCTCCATGGATAGGTACCAGAACCTGTACTGCTGTTTTTAAAAGGCACTGGGTTGCATATCTGTTATTCATTTGAATGACTTTTGATTCTTCAGAAGAATACTTACATTAACATACACTCCAAAATATATTTTCTAGCCAGAGCGAATAAATGTGCTTTCCTTGCAACACTCACTTCAATATCTGCTGTCTATCAATGGACAAGAGTTTCTAGAGCTAAAGCGGCTCTCTTTATACACCATCCCTCTCAGTATGATGTTTTGAATCACCAGGTACCACTGGAATTATGCATAGAGTATGCTGTTTTCACTCGGGGACAAAAGCATCCACTCTATGCCTCTTCTATACTTTGTCTTTTCATTAGAGAAAAGGTCACACACTACCTTACACTACCTGTTTTACAAAAGCACTTCTTTATTTTCTATACTGACAGTGAAATTATATGAATTGAAAACTATCTGAAAATACAGTACAAAAAAAAGAAAACTTATAAGGAAGTTTTCAAAAGAGAACACGCAGAAATATATTGGTTACTCTTAGAAACTCTTGCTTGTGTAACCACCAGCATTCTGGGGCAAAAGTGCTTTACTTTACATACACTGCAACTTTACGCTTTCCCTTCAGTCAGTATGATCATAGTTCAGATCAATATGGGATAGTGAAAGAGTCTTTAACCAAAAAGGTCGTGTTCCCCAAGAGTCATTTAATATAAGATAGTCATATGAACATGAAGTAACCAGTAAGAAAGCAGTGATACTGTAACAGTTCATAGCTGCTTAGGAAGCAAAGCTTAACAAAACTAAAGCTGAAAGAGAGTAATTTCACTTCCTATCTATAAGCCTTGATGACTAAGTACAACATTGCCAGTAAAAAAAAGTGAATGAAACCCACTACATGACTCAGCAAATTTTTTCCTGTTGTTCTCTACATTCCACTGATCTCTTCTCTAGTTAAAAATTCATTTTCTGGGGTGTACAGATCTTAGTATCCTTATTCACATCACTGTGGGATCCTTCACATTTCACTGAGATTTAACAGTTCAGTCAAATTGCCGAGACAAAGCTGGGCTGGCCAGTGCATACATAAGTAAGAAGTCAAAGAGAATATTTTTTGGTCTAATCTTTGACTGGATAATGCTTTCCAAGGTCCAATTTCCCCACATCTTTTACTAGGTCAACATCTGTTAGGGGAGTCATGCTTCCCTTGAATGTCTTCCAGAATGAGTCTTCTTCAGCAAACATTACAACACTTAGAAACTTGGATATAAGTAACCAAGAACAACATGGACATGGCAGCAAAAAGACTGCTCACTTCAAATCAAGTGAACAAAACAGGTGAGGGAGTTTGGGAGGGATTCTAAGAATTTATTTTCCAACAACTGAAATGCAAAATCCCCCAAGCCCCCCTTCTCAGCCCTCCATCACTTTTCAAAATTAGTAGCACTTTGTCACTTCAAACATTTCTTAAAAGCTCAAAAATCCTGCTTCCTCTGCCTTTCTGCAGGAAAATAACAGAAAAGTTTCTTCTAGTGTCATCTTATATATGTGTGGCTTTTCATTGGCTTAAAGGGATTTTCCATTCAGCAATCTGCTAAACTAAAGGTTCACCTCTCTGCTGCGACTCTGTTTGCCAGATGATAAGTCAGAATGACATTTTTTTTATGGTGCAATATGTACACACATCTGAAAACAATGAGTTTAGTGCCAACAATAGATTGACTTTTAATGAGAACAGCATTTACCAACATTTACCAGTAGCTCAGTTAACACATACTCTCATTAATGTACCAGTAATTTTAAATTTCTGCTGCTTACAGAAGCTTTGCTTAGAGGGTCCTATGAAGTCAGCATCTTTGCCTTTATGTAGGCTGTAGCATCTTGCTTGGCTAGAGAATCTAATGTGTCATTTATTTTTACTGCCTCATTTATACATTGTTCCCATTTATTTCAGAGGCTATATTCCCCTTTCCATGACCAAGCTATCTATCAAAGGAATAAGAGCCTCTTTAAAGAGGCTGAGTGCCAAATGCTGTACCTTATTGAGGCAGAAATACATACTGCCATATTGTATTCTGAAAAGCAAACAAAAGAACTAATTGAAGAGTTGCACGATCTCCAAAGAACTGTTCAGCAGACATCTCAACATCAGAACCACTGGGATTATTAAAGGTGGATACATATGGCTTAATTTCCCCACTTGCCATAAGAAACTCTTCTGAACTGTGTATAGAGTGCAATGTGTGTGAACTGCCCAATGTCTCAGGACAACATTTACTTAGATGTTATAATTAATCAGAAAGAGAAAGAGGAAAGGTTGTCACCACATAGTTCATGACAAAGACTGTGAATATATAACTTCATTTTTTTCAATTATGTTAGGGGAAAGAAAAAAAAAAGTGAACTCTCGTAAACCAGCCCAGATAAATGCACTTGCAACATTTCTCATCAGTCAGGAAAGAAGTCAGACTTTTTACAACTGAAGCTCAAAGACAAAGCTCTGGAAAGAGGAGGTTCTATAGTTCACACTGACTGATGTTTCTATGCCCATTCTTTTCCTTCTTTTTCTTTTTCTTTTTTTTTTAAATTCTTCGCAAAAATCAATTCTCTTAAGTAATTTGCAACATTAGTAATACTGAGATGACTGGCCAGAAGATGCAAACAGTAACCAGTAAACTCTATAAATATTCCATAAAACTGCCAGCAAACAACCAATGACCTCTATCCCTTCTCTTCAACAAGGAATAGTACAACATTTAAATAATCACGATATCATTTTTTGCCATATTTGCTCATAGAGAAGTTACATTCACAGCCTAGAAGCAAGCAGCAGGTAGACTTGAATTACCATTTATTTTAGAATAGCCTTACTTGGCTTCAGTCTACACTGGGAGGGCAAAAATTGGAGGGAAAAATGCAGTCATTACAGAGGAATTATAGTAATTTGAAAACTGAAAAGTGGGTCAAATCTCCTGCATAAATTATTCATAATGAATTGTTTGTTCAGATCCATATTAGATAGGTTTGAAAACACACAGAAAAGGAGATCAGAATTGCTGTAAAGGTAAAGCACTTCAGCATATTACCAAGAACAGCTGTATTATTTTACTTTACAAAATATCAAATTACATTTATTTATTCATTAGGGTTACCTACATTAGAGATCAACCCATTCACCCAGGAATCTCGAAGCACAGAATGCCACAGAGAGAACATGCATTGCATTGATAGCTAGCATTTAAGGAGCATGAAAGTTAGACAGAACTTGACTAAAAATATCTGCCAGTACTATAAAATCACACTAGAGACTTGAATCTCCTGGTAATAGGGTGCAGGGCAGTTTGGCAGGCTCGGAAGCTGAATGCAAGATGCATCTGTCTATACAAGTGATTCATCCTTTCTGCTGGCACAGTCTGTTTTCCCCAGCAAGAAAGCATTTAATCTAGCCCCCTGGGGATGTTTATGCTGATAGATAAAAAGAGCTGTTTCGATCTCACTAACTAGCTGTTTCCCATTCACATGCACTCTAAGCAGTACTAGCCATAGGCATGGTTAAGGTCATTGTGTATAGATCTGTGCCACTGCTTTATTGAGAAGTATAGAGGGTAAGGAGGTCTCCATGGACTCCCCCTGACCCTACTCCACTATGGAGATGCATCTCAGGGGAAGAACAGGCCAAGCCCTTCAGGTACCGGACCAGAGCAATCTCTGCAGCCCAGTCACATGGATAAAGACAATATGCTGCTATAAGAATTTGCCTTCCACTGATGTCTCTCTGGATCCCAGTAGGAGCACTAATTTGGCTAAGCTGTGGGGCTTGGGGGAGGGGGGAAAGCTGCTTTATTTTCCCTAATTTTTCATTTTGTTTTCCCTAATTTATTCTTGGCAATGATTTTGGTTTAACAGGCACATCTTGTGGAATTCTTCTCTCAAGAAAAATTTGTCCTTGACAGAATTTCACTGATTGGAATACTTACATTAGGAATGAATTTGGCCAATTATCTTTTCAAGATGGGCTAACATCACTTAGCTGCTTTTGTATAATTTGTTCAGATTATCAATATACATAGCAGACACATTACAAAGAAAGCACATCCACTACATAGATCCACTGGACAGAGCTGACAGTATATGCTGTAGAACTTTGGCAAGATAATAGAAGTGTTGCAACTTGAAAACACACCGACTATGTCTCCTTCAGCAAAGGCCCCTTCCTGGTTTTCATGCCCAACAGAATATTTTCTAAATGCTCATGGCTTTCATTCTTGTTTTTCAGCACAATTGGTACAAAAGAGAGGTATCTTGGCTCTTAATATTGTGCAGGATTACACAGTATTAGAAAGATGACCTTTTTATTCTTCTCCTCAAGTTACATAAAGTGCTTGTAAAACATGCTGAGCATTGCTCTCTGGGTTGCTGAGTGGCAGAGAAATTATAGCAGCTGAAAGGAAAAGGTGCAGGTTAGATAACTATTTTAAGAGAACTTCTAGTCTTGTCTAGCAGCAGCAGCATTTTATTTATTGTACATTCAAAAAAAAAGTGGTCCATCTATCTCACTTATTGAATCGGTAGAGGGGAGGCATTCTTCTGCTTTGCAGATGTTAAAATTTTGTATAAATTTTTGCATATCCTCACTCAGTAATACAGCTGCCACCTAGGACAAACTCAGCATCACTGTCTTAGTTTCAGCTGGAATAGAATTGTTTTCTTCGCATTGTCTGCTATGACGCTATATCTTGGTTCTAGTGGAAAAACAGTGTTGATAACATGCTGGTGCTTATAGCTGCTGCTAAGCAATGCTGTGCAGAGCCAAGATTCATGGAGAAGGGCCCAAGAAGCTGGGAGGGAACAGAATGAGGACAACAGACTTAAACTGGCCAAACGGATATTCCATACCATATGACATCAAAAAGAAGAAGTTTTGAAGGGGGTAGGAGTTCATCTTGCTCTCTTCCACTGCTCTGGGGGCAAGTTGGACACTGGTCAAGGGGTGGTGAGTAATTGCTTAGTAAATACTTTTATCCCAACCTGTGAGTTCTATTTTGTTGGGGTTTTTTTTAGTTTTTTTTTTTTCTTTCCCTGATTTTCTCTTTCATCCCACTGGGAAGGAGGGGAGTAAGCAAATGACTATGACATGCTGACACACCTGCTGAGTTAAACAAGTCTGACAATCAGAAACATCATCTACCCTTAAATCTCCTGGACAGTCTGCCTCAGGTCAGAGGTTCTGGCTATGGCATGGCCACCCTCAGTTGCCATCTGGGATTCCTTTAAAGGATGGCACTCCAGTGTCCAGCTCTCCCAGCACCAGTGCTGGACAACTTCTTTTCTCCATTCTCTTTATCACTGAAATATCAAAGGTTGTCTTTGTTCCCCAGAAAACCTACTATGTTAGAGCTGGCATCTCAGGAACATGAGGATAGATGTGCATCTGTGCATCTGGAACATCAAAGCTCGAGAGATTTATACCCAGATCACAAAAGACAGGTAAATCTGTGGCTAAAAGGGTTGAAATCAACACAGAGAAGTCCTAATTCAGCTCCCTCTGAAAAAGGGCTCCTGCCCTCCAACAGCTTCCAGGACCTCCTCATGAGGACCCACGATTTCACAGTTCTCAGGGCCTTCATCCAGCCATGAGAGGCTTTGCTATTTATCCCTTAACTCTTCAGCTGGAGATCTGACATTTCACATGGTCTGACAATGATAAGACAAGGGGGATGGTTTTAATCTAAAAGAAGGGAGATTTAGATTAGATATCAGGAGGAAGTTTTTTACTGAGAGAGTGGTGAGGCACTGGCATGGGCAGTTCAGAGAAGCTGTAGATGCCCCATCCCTGGAGACATCCAAGACCAGGCTGGATGGGGACCTGAGCAGCCTGATCTTGTGGGTAGCAACCCTGCTCACACCATGGGATTGGGACTGAGTGGGTTGAATGTCCCCTCCAATTCAAGTCCTTCTGTGATTCTATGAATCTTGACTGATTTGGTGTCATCATTTCTGAAGGTATCATGGAGAACATGTCACTGACTGTTAACAGCTCTTCTTTGCTTAGACATGTTTCTCCTGTGAAATTTCATACCAAGGTAAAAAGAAACAAAAATACAGGGTAGATTTACACATAACTAAATGGCCTTTTATTCACAGGAACAACCAGATAAGCAGTGTGTTTTTGTGACACAGTGGTGTGCAGACATGAATGGAATATCATAACTAGGTTACACCTTCAGCAAAAATGAAATAACACTCTCAGCATCTTACCTTCCTCAGGTCTTCATTCTGCAAAATAACAGAATCACAGAATGGCCAGGGTTCGAAGGGACCTCAAGGATCATGAACCTCCAACCCCCTGCCACATGCAGGGAGACCAACCTCCACATTTAATGCTAGACCAGGCTGCCCAGGGCCCCATCCAATCTGGCCTTGAACACCACCGTGGACGGGGTATCCACAACCCTCTGGGCAGCCTGTTCCAGCACCTCACCACTCTCTCTGTAAAGAACTTCCCCCTGACATCCAACCTAAATCTTCCCTCCCTCATCTTAAAACCATTTCCCCTTGTCCTGCAGTTTCAACCCTTTCAAAGAGTTGATCCTCCTCCTGCTTGTAGACTCTCTGATGTTCCTGGCCTCATACTTCCACCTGCTAAAGCTGCTCCAGACGCATGGAGCCTCGGGGCTTTTGTTCTGAAGCATGTCATTATGTCAGAAAAGAGGACACAAAAGTCTCAGCTCTGGAGCAGCAGATGCACCATCACTTGTGTTGGAGCTGTGCCCTCCACAGGGCATACTGAGACAGCTGCTAAGAGCAAATGACTGTCACTGTGGGGATATGCATCAGGGAGATTCGAAAGCAGATTTACAATCCCCTCATTAAGGATTATTTATGCAAAGCAGTGTTATACTGACAGGAAAGGCCTTTTCCTCTCTGCCCCACACAGTCCTTGTGTCTCTGGAAGTTCTCCTGGGGAAACAATGTAATCTTGTACCTCTGCAGAGGAGTTGAACCTCAGTCCTCAGTCACCTTAGTGAGCATTCCCATTCTTATGGATAAGGGAGTAGGTGTCAGAAAAAGTAGTAATATCACCTCCTGAGAGTTTTCCCTCTTCCATCACCTTCCTTTCCGCTTAAAATCTCTACCCAAGTTCACAAATTGTCCCAAGATAAATGCACTCCTCACAAAATGCAGTTATTGAAAAAATCAGTTCCTTTTGTTAGATGAAACCTGGACTGAAATAGTGAGCCTCATTTTTGTCAGAAAATTAATATCTTCACACTCTGGCCCTAAAGAGACCATCAGGGATTCCCCCTACTCCCTCTCTTCTCAGTGCCTTTTCATTAGTTCTCATTTAGGAGTTTCTCCTTGTAGAAAGCTGTTCCTCCAGCACCCAATAGAAACCAGTACACCAGCAATTTTGTAGGGAAAAAGGAAGAGGAAAGGAGATCAGTGGTATAGCTTAGCAGAGAGTCAGGGATGACAGTTTGAGGTTTAAGATGTTCCATGGTATAATTTGAATACTGCAACAGCTTGTGGAGAGCATCCTTCGAGTGCACATAAGTAGGGCAGTAGGTCATGGCACTAGGACGGATACAGCCTTCTACAATCCCTCCTACTCCAATTTTAACATTATAATCACACAGGATATGATCCTACATACTGTTTTTCATATTCTTACTTATATTTGGAAAGGTTGTACCAATTGCCAATGCTCTTATGACCTGGTGTCCCAATTGCCATAGCCTTGAAAGTGTGCACTTGAGGGAGCATTACCCCATATTTAGTGCACCTTTCAGATCCTTCCCTGTTACCACAAGAAAATGTTAGAAATCACCAACAGCTGCATGTTTTTTGTTCAGCTGCTGCAACTGTTCTGCAGTACTCTGCCATCACCTCAGTGCAGAATTAGCAGTCAGAGGTGCTGAGAAGCAGAGGCTGCCATCAACACCACCCTTACCCAGTCCAGGACTGTAAGGAATTGCAAGGGAATGAATTCTTATTCCATCACAAAAAAAGACAAAAAATATGGGGGGAAAAAATCTCTATTGGCCTTTCAGAGGCATCAAGGAACTGACTAAGCATGTTATTCTATTCTTGACAAATTTATTTGGCACAATTTTATTTGCATTTGATTCACAGACACAATATCTTCCTCACAAGAGGAAGATATAACACTAGGCAGAGGCAAGTGTTATGTGGCAAGAGTATTAATCTCATGAAACAATCACCTGAATCTAGTGACTGTGGCAAGAAAAACAGTATCTTAGTAGTACTTTGTGCCACACCACACAATTACAAATTACATCACATCATTCCATAAAAAGATGTTGAAATACTTATTTGAACTATAAATAATTTTTGAAAGATGAATAAAATCTAACTTGATGTTGAAATTTACTTACATTTTTTTTTTATTTTATTTTATTTGGATCCAGTATTCTTAACATTACAAATATGTCTCAGATACAGCATTTTATGTGTTAGTAATTTTAATTGTAAGCATTGCATGTGCATTTATTATTGATGAGCTGTGTTTGAAACAGTGACTGTCTTTATCCAGACTCTAATTAGCTGGTCACAGAAATGTGTGTAAATGGAGTTTAATTTTATTTACTAACCAAGGAATAAGCCACAATTTCATTAAGAAATAGCTGAGGAGGTGAAGCTTTTTTCATTAATTATAAACAAGTAATGAGCTGCCCAGCTGTTATACAAACCAGCATACTGCTTATAGGCTGGCATACTGGCAACCTAACAATCCATTGCTATATCCCATTAGGGGCAGGAAACTCAGCTTTGGGTTCTTCTTTATAGAGAGTTGCATTCGGAAACAAGCTTATTTCAAATTTTTCATTAAATAGGACCTTGGTATTTTCTAAAGTATTAGTCAGGCAAACTTTTGTGACATGATGTTTTGAGGATTGTGAGGAAGGTGTGCCAAGGAATAGTGCAGCCTTAGCACTTCCAATGCGGCAGTGAGAAAGAGCAAATATCAATAGGGGTAGAGAGCTGTAATTCCTCCTCCATCCTCATCCTATGAACAAACGTGCTGAGAGGACTTTGTGCAAAGCAGGGAACAGAAAGTGGGCTGTACTTTGGATTCCAAGAAGTTCTGAGGTTGTTGATACATGATTTCTAAGGAAGTGATCAGAAATATCTAATTTCCTGATTTACCATCTACCTTTAGATGTCTCTGTACCCTTCTGTGATGCTCTGCCTCAACAGACGAAATCAGAAAGTCAGGAAAAGACATGCAACACATCAGGGTGTCCCCTCACATTGATGCAGGCATAATCCTATTTTCTCTAAGTTGGTTAACTCAAACCGGGTTAAGAGAGCAAAAAGATGGTATTATGTCATTTATGGCATAATTCTCTACTTCTGATTTACAAGTTATTGGCTGTACTCTCCCAGACAGACCCTTCCTTTTGCATAAGGCATTTTTTCAACTGCAAAAAGGAATCAGCCTGGGGCAAGCAAACAAAATTACTCCTTGCTTAGTGAAACCATATTTGTCAAGGCATACAACTGAGTAAACAACTTGAGGAAAAACCATTTGTCATAGCCTAATGTATCAGAATGTAAATAAAATATAAAGAATGTAAATACCCCTTGAAGATGTCCCATAAATAAAATTATGGCAAGCTTAGTCTATTTGCTCAGGTACTATATGTATAGTATGGCAGTCATTGATCTGTACAGGTAAAATTCAGGCAAAAAGCAGTATAATCGATCAAATCGGAAGCTTTCCTGCAAATGAAGAGAAAATTGCTTTTTAGACGATATACAGTACAGCATAACTGCATGACCATTGACCTTGAATCAGCTGGGACACATGCAAAGTCCACCAATCATGAAGAATTTTCCCAGTACTGGTGGGACCTTGTAAAAGATTTATTATTTTGCATGCATCCTGCCACAGTGTTTCAGTGCATGGTTTCTTTCTGAGATATCTTTGCTTAATGAGTATAGCTTCGAACAATCTGCCCATGCAGCAGTGTAACTGTGCTTAACATTTGTGAATTACTGCCAAGGTCACTCTTAACTAGTGGGAATATTTCACTCATTGTGTGTGGGGTTGGTTTTTGTTGTTGTTGTTCTTTTTTCTTTTTTCTTTTTTTTTTTCTTTTTGGTAGAATAAAGCATGTTAAAACACAGCTGGTAAAACCTGGAAACTCGAAAGGGCTACCTCTTCACAGATTTAGGTTAAACTTACCTTTGAAGAAGTTTCCTGGAGAAAAGAAGGCTGTGGGGTGACCTCATTGCAGCCTTTCAGTACCTAAAGGGAGCCTACAAACAGGAAGGGAATCAACAATTTGAAGGGGTTGATAACTGCAGGACAGGAGGAAATGGTTTTAAGTTGAGGGAAGATTTAGATTGGATGTCAGAGGGAAGTTCTTTACTGAGAGTGGTGAGGCGCTGGAACAGGCTGCCCAGAGGGTTGTGGATGCCCCGTCCCTGGAGGTGTTCAAGGCCAGACTGGATGGGGCCCTGGGCAGCCTGGTCTAGCATTAAATGGGGAGGTTGGTGGCTCTGCCTGTGGCAGGGGGGTTGGAGGTTCATGACCCTTCCAACCCTGGCCATTCTGTGATTCTGCGATTGAAGGTTAGCATTTCCAAGAAAATAATTTAGATCTCCCAAAGACTGAATTGAAGGTATCAAGTCCTCTTATTTTACATACTCTATTTGGCAAATTGAGCATAGTCCTACCAAAAAGGATGTGGTGGTAATGGTGGATGGCAAGTGAACATGAGCCAGCAATGTGCCCTCACAGCCCAGGAATCCAACCATATACATCAAAAGGAGCACGGGCAGCAAGTCAAGGGAGTGATCCTGCCCCTCTGCTCTGCACTGTGAGAGCTCAGATGGAGTGCTGCATCCAGATGTGAAGTCCTCAGTACAGGAGAGACATGGAGCTGTTGAAGTGCATTTAGAGAAGGGCCACAACAGTGATCAAAGGGATGGAACACCTCTCCTGTGAGGACAGGCAAGAGAGCTGGGGCTGTGCGGCCTGGAGAAGAGAAGGCTCCAGGGAAATCTGAGGGTGGCCTTTCAGTATCTAAAGGGGTCTGTAAGAAAGAAAGGGACAGACTCTTTAGTAGGGTCTGTTGTGATAGGATAAGGAGAAATGGTTTCAAACTGAGAGGAGATTTAGACAAAGAAGTTTTTTACGGTACAGGTGGTGAGGCACTGGCACAGGTTGCCCGGAGAGGTGGTGAATGCCCCATCCTTGGAGACACTGAATGCCAGGAGGGACCAGGCTCCAACCACCCTGATCAAGCTGTAGGTGTCCTTGTTCATTGTAGGGAAGTTGAGCTTTTTAAAGGTCCTTTCCAACTCAAATGATTACTTAATTCTATAAAATTGGATTACAATTGCAGCAATGCACCTTCAAACAGCAAGAACTAACATGACTTGGCATAGTGAAGGAGTCCCTATTATATAATTCTGTTATAATACAGTTACCTCAACCTACTCACGCACAATCTGTGCATATAATGACAGTTGTTTTCCCAAGTGTTCCTGTATGAGATCCCACAAACAGTTACTGAGCAGCCCAAACAGACTCATTGGTATAGGAGCAATTGGCTGGAAGATCAGATCACCTGTCTTTGTAGCTATGGATGAGAGAAAGTGATTTTTTTCTCCCATTCAAAGAACACTGAAGAAATCATCTGGCTTTTCATGGTAAGGTTTGCACAGCTGTGAGACTGTTGGGTGGACTCTGTGAACAGAGTCAGCAATGTGCACTTGCAGCCCAGAAAACCAATTGTGTTCTGGGCTGCATCAACTGAAACGTGATCATCAAGGTGAGGGAGGTGATTGTCCCTCTCTATCCCACTCTCAGGAGATCTCATCTGCAGTACTATGTTCAGCTCTGAGGCTCCCAGCACAAGGTCATGGACCAGTCATGTTGGTCAGAGGGATGGATCATCTCTCCTATGAAGTCATGCTGAGGGAGTTGAGGTTGTTCAGACTGTTCAGAGAAGAAAAGGATCCAAGGAGACTTAGATTAGATATAAAGAAAAAATTATTCACGATGAGAGTGACAAGGCACAGACTGCCCAGAGAAGCTGTGGATGTCCCATCCCTGAAAGTGTTCAAGGCCAGCTTGAATGAGACTTTGAACAACCTAATCTAGTAAGAAGTATCCCTTTCCTGTGACAGGGTTGTTGGAACTAGATGACCTTTAAGGTTCATTCTAACAAAAAATGTTCTATGATTCCATGACTCAGCTACAGAATCTGTGGGCTTGTAACAGCTGCTTCTTTGGAAAACAAGCCTGGGAAATGCCTGTGCAACTGAGGGAGTGACTGTGAGGCTGCATTTCTCCTACTAAGTAGAAGAAAGGCAAAGCTGGTTACATTATTTCAAAGTCTCTAGAATGTGTAAATAGCTACTGCACAGGAAAGCATAATGAGAAGTTCAAGTGATGACCAGAGCTGGAGAAAAATATAAATATATATATATATTAAAAAACAAAACAAAACAAAAAAAACAGGCATTTATTTAGATTTTGAGGCACTTCATGTAGTGTTAGAAATATGACAGCTTTATGGTCTTTGAATAGTAGTTAAATACTGTACTTTACCATATATTTTAAATCATTCTTACAGTAAAGGAGGAGAATCATGATTCTTTACCTATTCTGTAGCTGAAGAACATCAGTAATGTATAATTTTGAATTTTTATCCAAATGAATAGGAGCTTAAACCACTGCAGTAAGAAGCTGGCATCTTTTTACTGGGGCACTGTTATCATTGTGTTATATAGCAATGTGAACTACAAAATGAAATGTTCAAGTTGCACAAACACGTAGGTAAGCATTTAGTGAAAATCTATCTGGAAAAGAGGGCATGATTTGTTTGAAGTAATGCCTGAGCAGATGTAACAAACACATACTGATGCCGCTCTACCTCACCTTCAGTGTTCTATTTCAGTTTAATTAATCTTTTCACCTCCTTAAGCAAAAATTAGCATCTGTGAAAATACAGGTAGCCTTAGAGAATGAATTTGTCTACGTGCTGTAGCACACCTGTTACTGTTCTCTGGGCAGCCCCACTACAGTGATTCAGAAAACTGCATAGCTTTGTTCACAGTGCCTTAATTTGTATCTGAGACCCATGGGTAGGATAACAGGACAGAGTAAAGCATATACAGAGCATAGTGTAACATAGATAGCATAGCATAGAATAAGACAGGAATCAGAAGGCAAACGTGATAAACATTTTTCTGCCATGCACCCAGGCTTGCATGCATGTACATTTAGTACTAGTCATACTGCCAAAAAAACAAAGGTGCTAAGTCAGTAATGCCCATGGAAGAAAAATGCAGAGAGGCTGCAGAGGTTCACATATGTTCACAGCTGATTGTCCCACTGAGCTGGTATCCTCTGGCCTCCTTTGCAGCAGCAGGAGCCAAGGAGTGCCCATTTACAGCCACCTCCTGGCTCCACTGTGCCCTGTGGTGGCAGGCAATCTAAAGCAATGAGCAAGGACTCACCTGAAACTTTAAAGCTAAACCTCCATAGCAGAATGCCTATGTACTTTATTACTATTAGAATGAAAAAGGGCATTTTGTTGTTTCAGAGGAAGGAAGTCAACAGTGCAAAATATAAAGAAGTTTTTGGAGGAGAAGAAAAAATTAAAGATGCTCTCCCAATGTATGCAAATTAGATGGAATTTGGCAGTTAGGTAAGGATGGAAATGCTACCATATGCTGACTTCCGATTCACCTTTTATTGTCCTGGCTTAGCAGCACTGGGTCCCTTGCACAAGTCTTTCTGCAGAGGGTTTGGTACAAAATGAGATCCCTCTGACCCTCCTTAATTCTTTTCTGAACAGCTGACATCCTTACAAGTCATAGATCAAATTTACCATTTGTAGCAGTAATGTCTGTTAGCACCATTCTTTCTACTTTAACAATAGACACTATATAATTTACCATCTCACTTCCCCAGACTCTCAAGTTTTACAGATGAGCCTTTCCTTTATGCAGCAGATGGGAAAATAGTGCAGCTCCCCCAAGGAAGAGGCCCAGATCCTGGCCTGAGTGACTTCATATTTTTATGAAGCTCTTTGTTGGAAAAGTGAACAGCATTTATCTTACTTATAGCTGAAGTCTGCCTACCACTTACCTGCCACATGCTGCTGGATTTATCAGGATGATGGCAGGATGCAATTGAGATGCACTGCCCCCTCACATGCTCACAGCTTGACTTTCACGGGGAAGAAGAAGTAGAGATGGAAGGACACTTCATCTTCTGGAGAGTTCAAATCCAGACCTGCAAAAGAATGGAGTCCAGGAGCACATTCTATCTAACAGGCAGAAGGTCTGACAGGTGTGCAGCTTTTGATAGGGCAAACATAAACAGTACAAACCTTATGGAAAAAAAAAAAAGAAAAAAAAACCAATTAATTTAGGAAATTGCACAAGCTCACAGGAAAGGTACAGGGAAAACATATGGTATTAAAAATATCCTCAGTCAAAGAACACCTCAGGCTGCCCACAGAGTTGTGGTTTCCTCAGCACAGGTATTCCTTTCTTCCTCTTCACCCTGCAAAAATATTTTTTTCTTGTCTTTACAGTTTACGGAAACATATCAACCCCTGGCTTAGGCAAGTCCCTGTGTGATGTACCTTGCACACATGCCGTGATTTTATTCTCTTCTGGATAGATGCTATTAGTTATTTCTGGACACAAAATGCTTGGTTACATTAACCTCTCTCAAACTGCCCTGACCTCAGGATGATTTCCAGTCTGCTGCAAAGCTGCCATAAGATTTCCACATTAGTAGTCCTCCGTTCCATTTTCCTTTGTAGATGTACATCAACAGCTACACAAGGGACATCTGCTGACACCTGACAGATGCTGCTGCCAGAGCCAACCCATGCCCCTGGGAGATGCTTTCAGCTAAGGTTCAGCCTTGGGACCCAGCTGGAGCCGCAACCCCTACCACCATGCAGCCCTGTCGAGAGGCCCTGGGTCAGCAGCTTTCCTTATTCTCATTGAGAGAGTAGCAGAAGCATGGTCAAAAGTATCTATCGCTATTATTTATTGCCCTCTTTCTTCCTTCCATATTAGAATAGAAGCCTAAGTATGAACAATTATCTCACATCACTTTGGCATGCCTCAAGGCACAAGTACCCAGCACAGGAGCAGAACTGAGTACAGGCACTTCACTGCTTAAGGTATGATTGACAATCACACAGAAACCCAACTGGTCTTTCCTGACATGTCCAGGAAGGAGTTGCTTAGAGGAAAGGAAAATATTCTGCTCTAAATTTCAGTCTTCATAAACATTTTCCTCTCTCTTCTGATACCTGCTTGGAAAATACTACTTTTTGTGTTTTCATATACAGTACATATTTAGCAAAAATATAGAGAGAACGAAAAACCATGTAAGATTTTGCCTTTCTTTTTGTTTCTTAAAACTGTGAAGCAAATTCAGTTTCAAACACTGTCCAATAGTTGCAGGAATATAAATAAGCCAGACAAGTTTGTCTCAGGGATACGATGATACTTTAGTTCAAGGCATAATGTATCAGAAGAATTAAAATGGCTCTATATAAACACATATTTTTGATTATACACTTTATGCAACATTAGAGATTCAGCTTACATTTGCTGTAACTGTTAATTAAGAACAAGCCACAGATACGTTTTTGGACATGAATTTCTCTGAGATAGGAATGTTGGAATCTAATATGCAAGGTCTGGTGTCCTGTCTAACAGAAACGTGCTCAACCAGAATTGGTCTTGTTAGAAATCTAACACATTAGATCCAAATCTGGCTTTATTATTATTCATTATTATTCTGCAATTTCATTCTGTTATTTATTAAGCCTTTGCTTAGTAAAACAACCATGCAATGGCATGCAAATTTTGTTCATGCACTTTCTCTTTTTTCTGGAAAGAGATGCATTCCTACAGGCTGCTTCTGGTTCCACAAATTTCTGAAATCCAAATTGTCTGTGAAGGTGTACAAGACACTGGGCTACAAGATGCTTAAAAACTGAATGACAGGGTCTACGTTTCAGGTGTCTGAGAAAGGCAGTTTTCATAAATGGAAGAAACAGACAGGTATACCTGTCCATGCGTCAGTTAGGAAAGTTTTTTACGGGGTATAACTTAAGCCACAGTTCCGTCCTTATTAATTCCAGTTTGTTTGGAGACCTGCAGTGCTCAGTGAGATTTGTGTCACCTCTGAAATTCTGCCAGGCCTGTTTCTGAACAGCAGTCCTTGTTCCAAGCACATCTTGCCTCTGCTTCAAGGAATAAGTGGGAAAATATCAATTTGAAAAGCTGGAGAGAACTTTTCATTGATACTGACATGCCAAGGATATAAAATATGTTTTTCCTTGGACTTCTGGGCAGCCCTGGAAGCTCTCTTGGAAAGACTTACTAGAATTACTGATTTAATTGCCAGCAATTAGTGATGTACAATTTGAACTTAAATGGAATTGCAGAAAATGCTATGAGAAAGAAAAAAAATGGCAGAAAATTTAAAAATAAATAATAAAGTATAAAAAAACAGAAAAGAAGATTAAAGAAAAAAAAAAGGTGTGCATGATAGGTAGAAGCAACTATGCTACGTTATTTAGAGAAGGCATGTTACTTAAGGCACAACTGCATAACCAGTACGTAAAAAATGCCCCTAAATGAGTGTGAGAAAACCTACAAAGACAGAAGAGTGGCAAAATGGAAACTCAAGACTTGGCTGTAAAACAGGATCCAGATATTTCAGAGTTAAAGAGTGTCTCATACTAGTACAATAACATTCAAAACAGAATGGTTTCTACAGACTTTGGTGGGCTTTTACTCAAACCCTATTTTCAATTGGTTCATCCTTGGAAAAAAAGATTTCTATTGTTCAGAAACTGCTGTTATGCCTCACTGAGACAATCATCAGGAGAAGGATGTGCTGTACTTTCCTTCCTCGAAGTAATCACTGGAGAAAACAATGACTGTTTCCAACCACAGCACTCAAAATATTTACAATTTACTTTCTTTGTAAACGCATTAATTAGACCTCTGTGTCAATACCCTGTATTTTTGGTTTACTTAACAATATTACTGTACCTATTTATGTCCTAAAGAATCTCTAATTAATCAAATTATCCATCTAGTCTGATTACTGGTGGTAACTGACCCTGGAGATTGATTAATAAGTTCTCAAATTATTCAGGAAGGCTCACGAAAGGGCCTACAAAATTTACCCTTTTTGAAACCGCAAAGTGCCTTACGAGGCCCACAGCTGCCTGAGGGTTGAATATAATCAATAATCCATAAAGATAATTGTTCCCACATGATTGGTGAACAACCTCAAGCTGAGTGCATAAGGGCTAACACAGTAATTGATGTTTTGCTGGGTTTCTACACTTAATGCAATTTGCCTTGAACAAGCCAACTCATCCCTTCTGTTGGACAGTAAATATAGATTTAAGCTTTCCTCCAGGGTATTTCACATAAAGAGAAAACATACTTTATGCTCTGTTGTTAGTTAAAAGCCTGAGTTTAGCAAAATTTATATTTTAATTGCCCAAAATATTGCAACTAATAACACTAATACTTTACAGGCATATAGTAACTTCAATCTCATATGTTCTTCCAAGTGATTAGCACTGCAGCTTTGCTTTGAGGCCGTTAGTCGTATTTATCCCAGTTTCACAGATGAGGAAATCATTACAACCCAATGCTATGTGTTCAAAAGCATTGTGTCAGGGCTAAAAAGCAAGCAAATGTTTTAGAAACCCTACAACACTGATTTTTAACTAAAAAAAAAAAAAAAGTTATTGTTTTCAGCTATTAGTGAGCTCAGAAGACTAAACATCACAACTTTCTCTGGACTTGGCAGTAAAAACTGCAAGGAAGCCTAGAATCCTGGAGTCATAAAGTTTGAAGCTTGAGCAGAAAGAAAAAAATATGACAGATTACAGTGTGAAATAGTGAGAAGAAAGTGGTGTTTCAAAATCAAAGTCAACATTCACAAGAGAAAACCAGGACTCAGATCTCTCTGAAGACACATCTTTTTTTATTTTCAAACTTCATTAAATTTATGCTGTGAGAGTTCAGCTTACTCTCTGTTTTAGTCCTCCAGATATTCCCATGCTCTAGAGGAATTCCAGCAACTACATTTCCGGTTTTAGACTTAATTTTGCAAATGCACTGGCATGAAATACATGCAGCACCATTACTTTGTGACTCAAATGTGGGCATCCTTTCCATGTTCATGCACTGGCAAGCTGTGGGCCTCACATGGGCTTTCCTGGGTGACCTCTCCACAAACCCAGAACTGCAGTGGGCAGGTAGCATCACAAAGCTCAGCACAAGGTTTCTCGTCTTGCCAGGGAAGAGAGAAGTGGTATAAGCAGTTATTCAGAACAGTCAGGCAATCTTATTAGAATGCAGTACTTCCAAGTACCTTGGCTAAAATCCTTGTATCCTTGCATGCACGTATTACTGTTTATTGTAATACACAGGGATAACTCCTGAAGCTATTTTAATTTGAAGAGATTCTCAGAGACTCAGAAAGAGGGAAAGAAACAGTGAAACAAAGCACACTGTGGATGTTTCCTCTTTCTGGAGGAATGAGCATCATAACTGAGTGCAGGAAATGCTATAAACATAAAATTCAATTATTACCAAAACAACTGGAAGTCTTACCAAACAATAGAAAATGTACTAAACCTTTAATTACATATATACATTCAAAATCTAAAAAGAAGAAATAACCTCATGAGAAGCCAGGAAATAGCTGCAACTTAGTGATGCCTTTTGGAAGAAAGCAAGCTTACTCCTTTTCCTTTAGCATTTTTCCTCTTTTTTTGCCTTTTCATTCCTATTGAGATTCGCAAACACTCATTTTTTGTTTTTCACAGACAATATTTCATCATGTTTAGGAGAGGAGAAATAGGATTGTGCTTGACTTACCCATATTAGGTCATATCACACTCCCAAAGATTTTCAAAAAGGTTTTTTTCTCCCTCTTCCCAAAAAGTCTCTAACTGTTTCCTCTCAAGAGTACCTTGTTTGCTGCATCTCTCATACATTGTAATTTGATTGGTCAGATTTATAATAACAGCACAAATCAGACAATTTTCTATTTGTTCCAGGTCTTTACAGGTCTCTGTGTTGACCTGTCAGAAGGAAAATAAAATACAAAAGAACATACTAGCTTGTGCCATTATAATTCATGACCAAAAAAATGCTTTAATATTAACCAATGATGAAAGTAACTGCTAGAGAAAGAACACTGTCACTCAGGCCGTCAAGATATTTAATTGTTCTTAAAGAGCAAACACAAAGGATTACATCAGCCTCCATCAGTAACAGTAGAGCTGTGCCAATCTCTGAACTTCAAAGAACTGATTTAGCATGGGGAAAACATCCTATTTATCTCCTTCTGTGGTTGCAAGCCAAACAGCAGGTGAAGACTATAGTCTGTTTTGCCTGAGGTTGCACCTTGATATGTGGAAGTGTTTTCCTATGATTATGAACTCTGAACTCACGCACACTTTTATTATCATTTCAACTTTCCTCTTTTAAGCTGTCCTGAGGAAGTGTGAGACTTTCTTTTCTATTCCATACTACAAAAGAAAAACCATTGGATGATGTAGATTAATAAACACCAAAAGTTGTTGGTACCTTCTGTGGCAAGAAGAAAAGATAAAACTTGCTGAGATATTTTACCAGTGGTGGCATGAATTTAAGAACGAGACGGACTCTTCAACAGACTCCATTGTGAGAGGATAAGGGGAAGCTCTGTTCTGATAGGATAAGGGGAAATGATTTCAAACTAAAAGAGGAGGGATTTAGGTTAGGTCTGGTACAGGTTGCCCAGAGAGATAGTGAATGACTCGTCCCTGGAGACATTCAAGGTCAGGCTGGAAGGGACTGTGAGCAACTTGATCAAGCTGTAGGTGTCTCTGTTCATTGCAAAGGACTAGATGACCTTTAAGGGTCCTTCCAATCTAAATGATTCTATATTTTTCCTAGGTTTGGGATTTTTTCTGTCATTTATCTTTACATTACGTTGCCTTTTAGATACGGCAGGGATTTTAGACTCTGTAATGATATGTAAAAAATGTCCACAAAATGTAAGGTTTAAACTAATTAAGGCCAAATGTATGAGTTGCAATATTCCCTAATGCTGTCACCTTTCTGCTTTTCAGCACATAAGAGTATTTAATTGCATGTCAAATAATAGGAAAGCCTCCTGACTATTGTATTCCACATAGCTATTTTAACCTGTCTAATAACTTAATCACAGATTCTTTTTTTCTCTATACTAGTAGTTATGACAACCTGAACCAATGGAAATGTTTCTTACCCACCATAAAATTTTCATCATTGTCTTGAGGGAAAACTGTAATAACACAAAGTTCATGGAACTAAAAGAAATATATCTTACATAAGTGTGAATGAGGAATAGAAAATACAGATTTTGTTTGGGAAAATCAATACTTTCAGAGTAGATTGAGTATATTAGTGTGGCCTAGGAATTCTTAATCACATTATGGAGCAAATTTTAAATGTTTATGTGCACAGGTATACCTATTGAAGTCATTAGATTTTCAGTTTTGCTTTTTTTTTTCTGTCAAAAGAGAGCAGTTTTCCCAAACAAATTTGTATGCAATATTGAGCTATTTCCTTATACCACAACAAAAGATATTTAGAATAATATAAAATTCATATCTTTGGAAATTCTAATGTCTATTTCTGGCTTTGATATGTGTATTTTAGGTAAAATAGTCATGGCTAAACTAATCTTAATTGGTGTACTGTCATGGTTTTATGATTTTTGGTTATCAGTATTCCACATCATAACATCATGTAGTCACTGGGAGTTGAAGTGTTAATGCTCCAGTTCTGGGTATCTGTCCAAAAGAGAAGAAGAGGAACAACATTCCCCAGGGGGCTTTGAGGTCAGAGGAGATACAGCCCCTGGCAAGGTCACCTGATGTGCTCTTCTTCATCAGGCTCTCCTCCCTGCTGCTCAACCAGACTGCGCATCTCACCTCAGTGTTATGGTGAGGCCTATCCGCCTTTCAAACACTCTCATTATATTTGATTTATTAGCTTCAATTCTAGTTATATTGTTTTATAGTGTGTTATTTTGCATTCCGATACTGTATTTAGTAAATTAGTTTGTTTCTCCTCAGATCATTGCCAATTGCATGTTTTTAATTATTTTGGGGTCCCCTGTTTCCCTTTTCTGGAGGCGCAGATTTTGTGAAATCCTGCGGTCCCACTAGTCACATAACTGGGCCAAACCAGCCCATAAACTGTTGACATGTACATTTACAGGAACAGAATAACATGAAATAAATGCCTCTAATGCAGTGAAGAGATGGAGAATGAAAAACTCGTTACAGAAAATGAAGACAAAAGAATTCAGAGATAACTGTGGTTTACATCTTTATGTGTAATTTGAAAAACAGGAGTTTTAGCTCTCTCTTTGATAGTCAATTTTCATACTATTCAGCATAAAACTCTTCTGTCACATGTTCAATGTTTACTAGCAGACGTGACAAAATACTCCTTGGAGCAAAATTCACAACTTTTAAAAAACGGTAGTTAAGAGAGAATTGTAAGCGTATCAAAACAGCTGTGTGTTTTAAATTGGTCTTCATTTAAGTATTCAGCAAGGAGTTACTATTATAGCACACACCTGTGTTCAGTATACATACACATACTTTATCCTTAATGATAAAGTTGCTAGTTAGTAGGAAGCAGGTAAATAAATACATGGACTACAGCTACCTAGCAGCATCAGCTGTGACTACCACTTCAGAAGGAAAAAGTCTTATAACAAACTATAGATTCATTCCAGAATCTTGGTTACAAGGGATACAGAGGAAGCTGAAGTGCTCAATGACTTCTCCTCGGTCTTCACTGGTAAGGGCTCTAGCCACATCACCCAAGCTGCAGAAAGAAATGGTAAAAACAGGGAGAAGGAAGATCTTTCCACTGTAAGTGAAGATCAGGTTTGAGACCATCTAAAAAAGCTGAAGGTACACAAGTCCGTAGTACTCAATGAGATCCATCCATATGTTCTGAGGGAACTGGCAGATGAAGTTGCCAAGCTCCTATCCATCCCATTTTAAAAGGTCATAGCAGTTTGGTGAATTTCCCTCTGTCTGAAAAAGGGGAAACATGATCCCCATTTATAAGAAGGGGAAAAAAAGAAGATTCAGGGAACTACAGGGCTGTTTGCCTCAGCTCTGTGCCTGGCAAGATCATGGAGCATATTCGCCTGAAGGCCCTACTATGACACAAGGAAAATAAAGATGAGGCGATTGGTGGTAACCAACACGTCTTCACCAACGGCAAATCATGCCTGACAAACTCAGTGGTCTTTTACGATGGAGTTACAGCATCAGTGGATAGAGGAAGATAAACTGACTGGACTTGTGCAAAGCATTTGATACTGTTCCACGTGACATTCTGTTCACCAAACTGGAGAAAAAATGGATTTGATGGGTGGACCACTCACTGAAAAAGGAATTGGCTGAATGGTCACACTCAGAGTTGCAGTCAATGGCTCCATGTCCAAGTGGAAACGGGTGATGAATGGCATTCCTCACAGGTTGGTGCTGGGACTGGTGCTATTTAACATCTTTGTAGGTAACATGGACACTGGGATTGAGCACACCCTCAGCAAGATCACACATGACACCGAGCTGAGTGGTGCAGTTGACACGGCTAGAGGGAAGGGATACCACCCAGAAGGACCTGGATAGGCTTGAGAGGCAGACTCACGTCAATCTCATGGAGTTCAACAAAGCCAAGTGCAAGGTCCTGCACCTGGATCAGGGCAATCTTGAGCACAGATATAGTTTGGGCATAGAACGGCTTGAGAACAGCCCTTGAGGAAGAAGGATTTGGAATGTCATTTGATGAAAGTTTCAACATGGGCTGACAATATGCACTTGCAGCCCAGAAGGCCAACCATATCCTGGCTTGCACGAAGAGCAGCGTGACCAGCAGGTTGAGGGAGGTGATTCTGCTCTGCTCTTGTCAGACCCTACCTGCAGTACTGCATCCAGTTCTGGAGCCCCCAACACAAGAAGGATATGGAGCTGTTAGGGCAGGTCCAGGAAAGGACAGTGAAGTTTATCAGAGGGCTGGAGTATCTCCTCCATGAGGACAGCTTGAGAGGTCTGGGGCTCTTCAGTCAGGAGAAAAGGAAGCTGGAGAGGGACTTATTATATGGGCATGCAGTGGCAGAACAAGGAGAAACGGTTTTAAACTGGGAAAGGGTTGATCCAGACTAGGTATTAGGAAGAAATTCTTTACTGTGAGGCTGGTGAGACACAGGAACAGGTTGTTCAGAGAGGCTGTGAATGCCCCCTCCCTGAAAGCATTCAAGGCCAGGCTGGATGGAGCTTTGAGCAATCAGGTCTATAGGGAGGTGTCCCTGCCTATAGCAGGGGAGTTGGAACTAGATGATCTTAAAAGTCTTCAAAGTCTGATTCTATGATTCTATGAAAATTTGCTAGGGCTGACTGGCAAGAATGTATTATTCACACACAATTCTGTTAACTAGACTTTTTAGAAGTCTAAATTAAAGGATCGTCATTCATCATGAATCACAGAAAATTAAGGTTTCTGGGGAAAAAAAAATGGGACCAATAAAAAGGTCTGAGATGCTCAGAATGCTGCATTTCAATTGTTCTGCTCAGAATTTTTTTACATCAATATTCAAATGAGACAAGGATATATGATACTGTATAGAGACATACAAAATGTTATGCAAGCATCTTATTGTCACAAAAAGAATCAACAAAAAAATCTGTTAAACAGTGTTCACCTTTTTCCTATTCAAAGATTCTCAAAAATACAGCACTTTCCAATTAAACACCCTTACATCAGCAGAACATATTATTTTCTAGAAAAACTATTTCTTTTAAAAAAACATAAAGATTTCTTCTCTGATCACCTAACTTGACTATATTCATTCAGTTTCAGACCACTTCACAAACTTTTCTTATCTGCTCTCTTTTTTCTTACCCATGACAAGTACTTTCCTTCCTATACTTTAATTTCTGGAATCATCCACAGGGAAGGATTTGTATGGAGACAACTTTATCTCCTAGAAAGGTAGTTCATACATTTACTGCGGGAGTTCAATTGCAGAAAATTTTAACTAGAAATATCCAACAAAAGCTGGGATTCAACTAATCCATGTTAACCATTTAGAGTAATTTTTTGGTGAGTGGAGAAAGACAGGGGCTGCCCACTTCCTCTCTAGAGAGAGCGTACTTTATAGATTTATACAGTGTGTGTGCTGCGATGCCAAACAGCAAAGGTATGTAACAAGGTGAGGGGGAATATCAGACAGAACAACTCCATTAATTTGCAGAAGAGCTGCAGATTTTAACAGAACTGAATATGGAGTGTAGCTCTGTCCTTCCACTCCTATTGTCTTGAGGGAGATTATGCGGCATGTGCGGGATGGCCAGGGGATCAGGCCTAGCCAGCATGGGTTCATGAAAGGCAGGTCCTGTTTGACCAACCTGATCTCCTTTTATGATATAGTGACCCATCTGCTGGATGAGGGAAAGGCTGTTGATGTGGTCTACCTAGACTTCAGCAAAGCCTTTGACACTGTCTCCCACGGTATTCTCCTGAAGAAGCTGGCAGCCCATGGCTTGGACGGGTACATTGTTGGATGGGTAAGGAACTGGCTGGAGGGCCGGGCTCAGAGAGTGGTGGTGAATGGAGTTAAATCCAGCTGGCGACCGGTCACGAGTGGTGTTCCCCAAGGGTCGGTGCTGGGGCCTGTCCTCTTCAATATCTTTATTGATGACTTGGATGAGGGCATTGAGTGCACCCTCAGTAAGTTCGCAGACGACACCAAATTGGCTGGGAGTGTGGATCTGCCTGGGGGTAGCGAGGCCCTGCAGAGGGATCTGGACAGGCTGGAGAGCTGGGCTGAAGCCAACGGGATGAGGTTCAACAAGACCAAATGCCAAATCCTGCACTTTGGCCGCAACAACCCCAGGCAGCGCTATAGGCTTGGGGCGGAGTGGCTGGAGGACTGTGTGGAGGAAACGGACCTGGGGGTGTTGATTGATGCTCGGCTGAACATGAGCCGACAGTGTGCCCGGGTGGCCAAGAAGGCTAACGGCATCCTGGCTTGCATCAAAAACAGTGTTACTAGCAGGAATAGGGAGGTAATTGTCCCCCTGTACTCTGCACTGGTGAGGCCGCACCTCGAGTATTGTGTTCAGTTTTGGGCCCCACATTGCAAGAAAGACATTGAGGCCCTGGAACGTGTTCAGAGGAGGGCTACGAAGCTGGTGAGGGGCCTGGAGCACAGACCTTATGAGGAGCAGCTGAAGGAGCTGGGATTGTTCAGCCTGGAGAAGAGGAGGCTCAGGGGAGACCTTATAGCACTCTATAACTTCCTGAAGGGAGGTTGTGGTGAGCTAGGGGTCAGCCTTTTCTCTCGTGTACACAGTGATAGAACTAGAGGCAATGGTTTCAAACTGCGCCAGGGGAGATTCAGGCTGGACATTAGGAAATATTACTTCTCGGAAAGGGTGGTCAGGCATTGGAATGCACTGCCCAAGGAGGTGGTGGAGTCACCGAACATGGATGTGTTCAAGAGACGTTTGGATGTTGTGTTGAGGGATAGGATTTAGCTGGGGAGTATTGGTGATGGTTGGACTGGATGATCTTTTAGGTCTTTTCCAACCTTGATGATTCTGTGATTCTGTGATTCTGTGATTCCAAGAAAATGACTGCATATCATTGGTGACGGTCGGTTCAATATTGCTGTTGTTCTTGAATTAGAACGCATCTATTCCATGGAAAGTGCTGAATCAAACCTTGGTTCAAAAATTAATATTTAGGACAGGAGTTAGAAGTCAAGAAGAAAAGGAAGGAAATCAGCATGGCTAAGAAAGGACCTGCTGGTCAAACTGAGGGAAAAGAAGGAGATGTACATGCAGTAAAAGGCCTGAGAAGAATACAGGGATACTATCTAGACATGCAGAGTTGGGATTAGAAAAGTCAAGGTACATGTGGAACTGAACTTGGCAAGGGATGTGAAACACAACAAGAAGGCGTTCTACAGGTACCTCGATCAGAAGAGATAGATAAAGGAGAGTGTACCATCTCTGATAAATGAGAAGGAAGCCACTCTCCATCATATTTGAAAAGTCATAGCTGTCAGACAAAGTCCCCAGTGACTGCAAAAAGGGAAGCACCACTCTCATATTCAAGAAAGGGAGAAAGGAAGGCTAGGGGAACTACAGACCGGTGAGCCTTACTTCTCTTCCTGGGAAGATCATGGAACAGGTCCTCCTGGAAGAGATGTTAAGGTACATCCAAGATGAAAAGGTGATCCAAGACAGCCAGCATGGCTTCACAAAGGGCAGATTATGCCTGACCACTCTGGTAGTCTCCTATAATAGAGTGAGAGCATCAATGGACAAAGGAAGGACAATTGTTGTCATTCACCTGTATTTGTGTAAGACCTTAGATGCAGTATTGTGCCACATCCTTACTTAAGAGTTGGAGAAATTTGGATTTGAAGGCTAGACTATTCGGTGGATAAAGAATTGATTGAATGGTCATAGCTAGAGCTTTATTGTCAATAGCTTTTATTTCTAGGTGGAGGCTGGTCACAATCAGTGATTATCAATGGCATAGACAGTTTGATTGAGCAGACACTCAGCAAGTTTGCTGATTATACTAAGCTGAGTGGTGCAATTGTCAAAATAGAAGGATGAGAAGATGCCTTCCTGAGACATAGGCTTGAAAAATGGGCACGTGAGAATCTAATGAGGTTTAACAGGGTCAAGTGCTAAGTATTGCACCTAGGTTGGGGTAATCCCAGATATGAGTACAGACTGGGAGAAGAATTAATTGATGAGAAGTTCTGGTTGACAAAAAGTTGGACATGAACAAGCAGTATGCACCTGCAGCATGGAAAGCCAACAGTATCCTGGACTGCATCAAAAGAAAGGTAGCCAGCAAGGCAGGTTGGTGATGGTCTCCCTCTACTCTGTCCTCATGAGGCCTCTTCTGGAATACTGTGTCCAGGCCTCCAGCACAAGCTGTTGAAGCAGGTTCGGAGAAGGGCTGGAGCATCTGTCCTATGAAGAAAGGTTGAAGAGTAGAGCTTGTTTAGGTTGGGGAAGAAAAGGCTCTGGGGAGAACTCACTGTGGTCTTACAGTACTTGAAGGGATCTTATAAGCAGGAATAGGAGTGGATTTTTGCATGACCTCCCAGTGATAGGACGAGAATGGCATTAATCCAAAAGAGGGGATATTTAGATTAGATGTTAGGAAGAAAATCTTTACTCAGAGCATGGTGAGGCTGCCCAGAGTGAATGCCTCATCCCTTTTCAACTTAACTGAAACACTTCCTACCTTCCTGCCAGTAATCTATTCACTGGAAACTAGGGGAAGGGACTATTCCTGGAAAGGCTTCTGAGTTATGTAGTTTAATATATTTTCTTACTGCTGTCACTTAATAGCTTTTTTAACTGAAAGGGAGTTTTTTCTGTTGATCCATGCATGCACTGCTCCTCAGGAGACCTGAAATGACGCTGTGAATAAATCCAGCCATAAGACAGGCCCTCTGTGTGTTAATAACCCATTAATTATGGTTCTCCTGAGAGTGGCCAGGCATTGGGCATGTGTTCATAGAGAAGTCCTATAGCAAGGCAATGAGAAAAATAGGAGTGGATGCCTTCATCTGCAAAACACTTCTCTCTCTATTTCCCCACCTCCCAAGGGAAAAACTCATAATTGGAAAAGCACAGAGACTTGCTTATCTCACTTTTGCTTCTTTTCTGTCCTGGGAAAGGCCTGAGAGTACCTGGTAAAGACACTAAATGATGCTGACTCCACTGGTGCTGTCAGGGAAGATAGCCTGAAGCACAAGCAATAAAGAAACCTCCAGAGGACTCTGAGAATGGAGGAATGGCAGGAGCCTTAGTACCCCCAAATCAAAATCATCTGAAGTCGATGTTCCAATGAACAGTCTTTCATGTTTAATTAAAGAAATAATCAAATAGGTACTGTACCTATGATTACCTCTAAGATACCCTTGCAAAGGATGAAGTTTAAAAGGAAAATGCTTGTATGCAATTAGTACAATTTGTTCTGACCTGGCTGTCTGAACCAGTCAGTCACAGTGCATATAAGCTGCCAAGGAGCAGTGGAAAATAGAAACATCCATTGATCAACAGATGGATTTAATAGGCATTGAGAGTGAGATTCTCCCAGTAAAAATATATTTGGGACTTAGCACATCAGCTGTGCATTTCAATGTGTCACATTTCAAATCCACCCTTACCTTTGTCTTTGAGTCGGGTGGAAGGACAGATTTCCAAGTCATGATATCCCTTGCAGAAGGTGAAAGTTGATGACAGGAAATGTGTTGCACATGTTCATCCTGGCCTGCATTAGAAATTGTGTGGCCAGCAGGAGCAGGGAGGTGATCATCTCCCGGTACTCAGCACTGGTGAGGCTGCACCTTGAGTACTGTGTTCAGTTTTGGGCCCCTCACTACAGCAAAGACATTGAGGCCCTGGAGTGTGTCCAGAGAAGGGCAACGAAACTGGTGAGGGGTCTGGAGCACAAGTCCTATGAGGAGCGGCTGAGGGAGCTGGGATTGTTTAGTCTGGAGAAGAGGAGGCTCAGGGGAGACCTCATTGCACTCTACAACTTCCTGAAGGGAGGTTGTGGTGAAGAGGGATTTGGCCTCTTCTCCCAGGCAACTATCAGGACCTGGGAAAATGGACGCAAGTTGTACCAGAGGAGGTTTAGGTTAGACTTAAGGAGGAACTTTTTCTCTCAGAGAGTGGTCAGGCACTGGAATGGCTGCCCAGGGAGGTGGTGGAGTCGCCATCCCTGGCAGTGTTCAAGAGGTGTCTGGATGAGGAGCTGTGAGATCTGGTTTAGTGCTTGTGGTAGCAGTGGTAATGTGAAGACGGTTGGACTAGATGATCTTATAGGTCGTTTCCAATCTTGCGATTCTATGATGCTATGATTCCATGTCTACTGGTCACCGGTCACTTCACAGGCATCAAGAGCAACCCAGATACAAACAGCGCCAGGGTGGTGGCAGGGCTGGCAGCCTTCACAGCCCTTGGCAAGCACTCTTGAGCCCCAGCAGGGAGGACAGAGCTCTTGAGTTTACCAGTTCCATGTCCTCACATGCCTGCACGTCTGTACACTAGCAGATGCCCAAACTGTTTTCATTAATGTTACTACAATGGTAACACATAAAGCAGTGAGTGAGCATGCTGTTAAGTCTGTCACAGGGAGTTACATACATTCCTCTATAATAGCATTGTAGATGCAACTAGTAAATATGCACTTTAATTTTAACAGGCATTCTGTGATCTCGAACTGTTATTTTGGGCAATAAAAACATTCTGTCTCCCTTTAAACCAAAAAAAAATTTTCTACTGTATATAGCCTCATGGGTCAGAAGCCCCTTCCCCTACTCCATTCCAGAGTGCTGTCATCTTTCATGTGAATATCAGATTGCCTTTTTCTGTAGGAAAGTTAAACTGATTCAAAATATTAGGACACCGCATTCAGTCTCTGATTTCTCCTTGGCAACGTGCCCAGGCTCTCCATATCATGCATCTCCCATGACCACCTAGAACTCCTGTTTGCTGGATGTACACAGCTGTCTCCCTCGCACTCTGTTATCTTGAGTCATTCTGGCCTTTGCCTGTCAAAACCGCTTACAAGAACCACCAGCTCTTTTCAATAAATAAAGAGATAATAACATGAGAGAATGAAATTCTTTATGGCTGCATGCCAATATTTTTGTCTCAAAAATAATTCATATCAACCTTGTTTTTTAAGTCTAAGTTAAAGGTATGTTCTGTTTATATTTAGCAGATCTCTGTTTACAATATTTGATGCATACTTCACTTGCATGTTCAAAACCTCACTTTTGTTATCTGTGTGTTTCTTCTTGATTGAAGGAAATATTAAACAATATTGAGCAGAAAAAAAGAAATGACAACACTAAATTGATTTGCAAAATAATATGTCGTCTAGTAATAGTATTTACCCTGCACCACTGCATCTGAAGCTCTGAACAGTTGGGCGGCTTTGTATTTGCAGAAAATACTTTAATTCATTATATAATGCTGACACATGAATGATAGGCATGTGAAAAGCAGGAACTGAAGATTCAAAAAGAATAAAGAGAAGATTAAACATCACATTGCATTCCAATGAAAAGGAAAAAAAAAGGGAAAAGTTACTAAGGCGGGTGTCTGCTCCCATGACTAGCTGTTGCTTGCTCTTAGGAGCAAAGAGATGAAATGGAAGGAAGAATCACAGCTACATGAAAAGCAGATTTGGGTTGGCTGAATAGCATCATAAGGAGCAAGCACCCTCTTCTACTTGAAAAGAAGAAAATGTCATATTTTTCATATTGCTAATGATGACACGTGGTGTACAAACAAAGTGACAGTAATGATCTGCATCTGCATTCAGCCATCCTTGTGCTTGGAGTGTGGGTGCTACAGCTGTCACTTTCGGGCCCAGGCATAGCTGCGGGAGCCTCTCAGGACCCTGAGATACCCTGCTCTGCTCAGCTTGGATGATAATGAAAGCTTTCACACTGGTAAACAGCAGAGGCAAAGATTCTGAGGAAACATTTGTATTACAGAAAATATGCGGGAGTCCAACTGTATCCTCGGTTGCATTAAAAGAGGGGTGGACAGCGGGAAAAGGGAGGTGATTGTTCCCTCTGCTCTTCCCTCATGAGAGCCCATCTGGAGTACTGTGTCCAGGCCTTGTACCCCAGCACAAGGAAGTCAAGGAGCTGGTCCACAGGAGGGCTATAAAGATGCTCAGAGGGCTGGAGCAGCTATCCTGTGAAGAAAGGTTGAGGGAGACGGGCTTGTTTCGCCTGGAGGAGAGAAGGCTCTGGGGGGATCTCATTCCGGCCTTCTAGTAATCGAAGGGAGCTTATAAGCAAGGAGGGGAACAACTTTGTATAGGTCTGATAGTGATAGAAGACAGGGAGAGCAGCATTAATGTAAAAGAGAGGAAATTTAGATTAGATGTTAGGAGTAAATTTTTTATTCAGAGGGCAGTGAGGCACTGGCAAAGCTGCCCAGAGAAGTTGTGGATACCCCATCCCTGGAGATGTTCCAGACCAGTTTTCATGAGATCCTGGGCAGCCTCATCTGGTGGGTGGCAACCAGACCATTGCGGGGGGATTAGAACTGGACAATCTTCCAACTCAAGTCTCTATGATTCTAAATAAGATAAAACTTTTCTACTAATAAAGAGTACACAGGTATGATTTTTTATTTTATTTTTTTTTTTTTTTTTTGCAGCTGATAGTGCTGTAAGTAAAACATGTGAAATATATTATAAAAGCTAATTAGTGTGACAGATTAGTCAAGTGTTTTGAATTCAGTTATCTGAACAGTCAATTGGACCTGTCTATAATTTCAAATCCTTGAAGCCTTCCCCAAAATAATGGCTGTTCTGTGTGTGAATGTTTATGTTCAGTACTGCACAGAAACATATTTTAAGATCCACTTTGTAAAGCTAATGAAAACCTTGAAAAATCAGTAATGATAGAACAGAAAATAGCAAAGTAATTTTATTTTATTACTTTCATTTATAGGCCTCAACTGAAATCAAATAACATTACACTAGTTACTACATGAGTGGGCAGGAAGCACTACTTCCTTCATGAAGATCTTACAATCTGAGATTGATTATAAAATAGACAATAGATGAGGTTGATCTCATGTAACTCTAGCCAAATAAAAATTTGGGTTGAGAGATGAAACAGTTGTCAGGGCTCCTCCAAAGCACAATGGAATGGCAAAACCTCTTCCATAGATAAAGATTTTTATTCATCCATCTCAGAAACCTCTCCTGAAATGAAGAACATTACACTATGGAGCTTTCTAATTCTTCCAGTCCCTCTCCATCAATTATATAGAGACAATCCTCTCAAATTTGATTTCATCTGAATTCATAAAGTTGCTGCACTCTGAGGCAAAGGTATCCTGATATTTGTTCATTTCTCTGACACAATTCAGTTGTTACATTTTTACTTGGGTCCTTCAGTGCTCTTAGAGTAAATAACAGAATATGCGATTATAATGCTAAGATTCAATACCTCTAGCTAGAAGCTGAAAAATGAGAAGAAGCGACAGGAAGTAAATATGTAGAGTGAGTTATATTTAAAAAATAATAATATTAAAAATTGTGAAAATCTAGAAAATTTCCACCCCACAAAAAAGATCTATAGAACAGCTGGAAATCAAAGAAGGACCTCAAGCAAGCTGAAAAATGGAAGAAGGTATGAGTTAGGTTCTCCACTACCTAAGAATAAGCACCACCCGAGATTAGTGTGCCATTATGTCCGAGATCAAACTGATACTGAATATTTTCCATAGACTCGTCCAAATCTTACAGTTTGTGAAACAAAGAGTTGAAGAAGCAAAATGACATATGAGTATAACTCAGAAATTTTTATTTTTTCATTATTATGATGATATCTGTTTTCTTTTTTTTTAGACACTACTGGAGTGAAAGTCAGAAAAATAATTGAAAACTTACAAGAATTTCACAGGCAAGTCCAAAGCAGGAGGTCTGCCTGAAGTCCTAGATACAGTAATGAGAGACATTATATTTTTAATAATTGCAAACTCTTGACTGGTTTCTGGTAATAATTCTGTATCCTTGGGAATTAGGATATAATGGTAGCACTTTTTTCTTTCAGCTAATTTGCCTGAAAGGAAATTTGTCTTGGTCCTCTCTTTCCCAGTCAAATCCTACTGGTTCACTGTGAGATGAGATGCATGCAAAATGGCTAAAACTGAAACAGCATTAAATAGTTTAGGAAATCAATACAGAAATAACATAAATACCAAGCCACAAACTTAATGGCTGCTGCCATGAAGTTTAACCGTACACCATTTGGTACATTTCCCCATATCACCTTATTGCTTTTCTTATGGCCTGTTCTTGCAGTTCACAACCACCAAGACAGTTGAGCTCAATGGACACTCTTAGCACTATACAAATAGTAACTGAGAAAACATAATAATAAGTTCCCCGCAAAAGCCATATTGCTGTGGATGTATAGATCTTCAAATGTCTTCCATTACAGCAGACAAAGAAGAAACACATTAAGCAGCCAGCTCTCACCCCTGCAAGGCTATCCTTAAGAAATTACCCAGTACCATCACATCTTTTACTGACACCAACCATTAACAACATCTGCAGTATTTTCAACAGTGTTATCATCACCTTTAGTGCACACATCAAATAGCTGAAAAGGACCTGCTGGACATCAATATATAAATGTGCTTTACAACATGGCTGGGGTAATGGAGTGCCTAATTCTGGCACTGCTTCTAAGCTGATAAAAATCTCAGTAGTGGAAGAGATGTATTGAGCAAAATAGAGCTCGCAGTCAAGAAATATCAAGGTTCTTTATGGAATATGTTGAATTAAAATAATCCTATTGAATTACAAAATGCAAGGAATTCATCTAATTCAGTCCATGTCTGAGGGCAAGTAGGAGAAGCTCAGACTGAAAACAAATCAATTTCCAGACAGGTCTAAATTTTTGAGAGACACCTGGACCACTGCTGCTGTTTGGGGTATAGAGTTACTACCACTTTAATGGATACTATTAATACCATGTCTCAGTGCAGCATGGAATAGAAGGAAAATGTCTTTCCCAAAAACCTCTCTCCAAAAGGACCAAAGTACTTGTCTTTCATTCCCAATGTAAGGGCTTTTATGTTGCTTTGATGTTTTAAATAGTAGTAAGGAAAATGTGAGCCTAAACTAGGCAAAGCCCAGGCAAGCAGATGTGACCATCTTCTTCTCTCTGGGGTGCAGACACGTAGCGGTACAGTCCCTCTCAATCTATCTCCACAGTTGCCTATAGTCAGAGCTGTAGGGAGATATCTTCTCCTTCTTTGCGTGCTCTGCCTTGCATAGTCTTGCAAACCTGGTTTAACTCCATTACATCAGCGAAAGGACATAAAACTGAGTGTGAATGAGGTCAGATGGACACAGCTCTCAGCTAATGTGTAAAATGCACACTTGGTTTCATATCATTGATTTGATCCACCATTCTGCAATTAACAATCAAACATTTTTTTAAGAGCCTGACATCCAGACCCAATATTTCAAATCAGGAAATAAAATACTATCCAATCACATTAAGGAAATGGAGAACATGAACTGAAACTTGATATCTAATTACATTATTAATATCCATGTTGCATATTCAGATTCCAAAATTCTTGACTAAAGTACTTTGCAAAAAGAAGTCTCTGATTTCAGCTTACTCAGAGACTGATGGACAAGAGTCTTCATGCGAAAAGAAAGGTTTCACAAAGAATTCATAGTCTGACAATGAACCAGGATCCTGCCTGTGAAAAATTCAGGACAAGCACTGGGTTCTCCAGCGCTCCAAAGTAGATGAAATAAATAGAGCTTAAAAAAAAAAAGAGGAAACAATGAGCAAGATCTGTCCTGTACTGTTTTGATATCCATTGCAGACTGGAATATTTTGCTGTGAATTGAAATCTCCCTTTATAGGCAGTGGAGGGATTGAAAAGTAAAGGATGGAGCCAAGTAGGAGATGCTCTCCAGAGCATCCTTCTACAATAGCCTTGTCCTAGAGGCAGACAGTATGGAATTCCCAGCCTTCTAAGGGCTTCGTGCTGGTCATAACAGCAACACTTCTGCCCAGAATGCTGAGTCTTGGCTAAGAGAAGGTGCTCAAACACACAGCACTCACTTATTTCAAGTTACAAAGTGAGTAATGGAGAAACACCACCACTTTGCATGGTGATCCTAGTAGGAGAGCATGCATCCACATGGCAGCTGGGATCTTGACCCCATGTTGTCCTGACTGATGAGGCTGTATACAAATGAGTGCAAAAATGCAACAGACTTTAGACTTTCTTGGATGGAGGAAAGAGGAGAGAGACTCTAAACAGCCAAGGAGTATTCACAAGCCAGAAAGACCTAGAGTGAAGGACTGTGGCTTCTGCTTCAAAGTTAGATCACACAGGTAGGAGAAGGGAGTTCTGTTTCCTGAATATGGCTTTTATCCAATAAAGATCTAATGTAATATGCGTAAGCAGTCCAGGGACTTTTGTTGATCATTGCCTTAATTGACTAAAGTGCAAGGATACTGTTCTAAGTACTGATTTTCTAATCAAATTTTACCCTGGTATTTACCCTCCATATGTTTATTCCTCTGTTGTGCAAGGACCACTAATGGCCCACAGGGATAGCATCTAATTCATAACTTTATTGCCCTGCTCCTTCTCCAAATATGCACAGAATGCATCACACTGTCATTGTCTCATAACTATTAATAACCAAATGAGGTGGGGAATTTTTTAGTCACCTAATCTGCTTTGCATTAAGGGGAATCAGTTCATTTATTGCCTGCACTGCTTCAAATTTATTCTTTGCATGAAAGGCTGCAGCATCTTTGTCCTGACAAGCTACTTCTGCTCCCTCTTGCTCTGACATTTTCACCAGCTCCTCCAGCTCCTCAATCTGAGAAGTAAATCTGGGATTTGGTCCTAATGAACAAGGGAAAAAAAAGTATAAACATTTCAGAAGAATCTCATAATGCAAAAGGGAAAAATCTTATTACAGTACACTCCAAACAGCTCAGACTATTCAAGGTAATCACATTTATATTTATTAAATGAGGCAGCAGTCACAAAATGTCAGTGTTGCTGCCAAGACATAAACAAAGTTACTCGAGACATAGTCCAGAAGCAACAAAATGGTTTATGACACTTCCTGTTTTCAGAGCTCTCCTTTCTCATTCCTAATGATCCTTAATAAGAGAATGTACCAACTTGCATGCACAGCCATCTCCAAGCTAGTTGCTCCATATGAATGCCTTTTTCAATAAAGTGAAGGAACATCAAGCAAGGTGGCATAGTAAAAATCAGTGACAAACTTCTTAGCTTAAAATGAAGTTAATTATACTCTAACATATCATCTTCATCTCCAGTAGGTTTTAAAATGTTTATTTTTCAAATGAAAATGACTTTCGTAAAATAGATATAAATTGAATTCCATTACTCATCCAATGATTTATTTAGTGAATCCACAGTAAAAGGAAGCAGGTATAACAGCATGGATCTGAGGCAGTTGGAGGTTATGAGAAAGCAGGCTGCGGGAATTTTCTTTGTACAGAAATGTAGACATTCTGAAAACAAGGCCTTTCAGAGAAAAAACAATCTGAACTGAGGGATCTGTGCAAAAGAGTTTCCCTCACTACTGGTTCAAGTGACAAGGCTGCTGGAAGAAAGAATAAAACAAAAAGCATTCAGCTTATTTTCATCTGAAAAATAGCAAAATACGGCACCTGAAAATATACCGTAATTGCAAACGCTAATATTCCAAGATCACTGAAAATAAGCTCAGATCAAAAGATGATTTTAAAAATAGGCACTATGTCTTGTTGAATATGGATGTGATTCCAAACCTCAAACTGTGAAATCCTCTGGGCAAGGTTTTGACAATGGATCTGAAGTTGCCAATACATCAACATCATGCTTTAATGAATTTTTACACAAAGAATTGAAGAGCATTTGCTTCAGGATTTTCAGACACATCACTGAGTATAAAATTACTAAATTTTAAGACAATATATTTGAAAAAAGTCTGTAGTGGTAAAGAAAAAGGAAGGTTACTTCAGAATCTGGAATTTATCCTGCGCTATGGCTCTTTTAATCAAAATTTAAACAGCAAAATCAGCATTCCTTCCATGGAGTGATAATGTGAGATGATCAGTGCACCAGAAGGCTGAAATTCACTAAGAGAATCAGCATGATGCCATTTAAATTGAACTTACAAACCATAAATAAATACCCCCCACCAAAACTGAACTCATAAGACCTTTAAAATGATACACAAATGTATAGAATAATGGATATTTTAATCAAGATGCCTTACTATTTTCTATGGTACTTTACATATCAAAACACTTCCCCTTCTAGGCTTCAATTGCTAATTTGTCTTCTTTTATTTTGATGTGGCTTCCAAGAAAGGCAAAGCTTTGTAGAGTGTGGTTATCAGGTCTGTAATATGCTCTGATGGGCAAAGCATTTCTGCTGTCTTACTCTCAGAGACATTTATTAATGGATGGGCTGATAATGCCTATTACGTGCCTGAGATAACCTTAAAAGAGCCAGCAAATACAGCTAGAGCTGAACAGTGTATGTTCTTGCAAGGTTTTCATGGCAATAAATTGGATTTTCAATGCAAATACATCTCATTTTTGAAGAAAAAGCAATCAGACCTTTGAGGGTCTACTAGCTGTGGAAAGTGTTTGGGAAATAAGCAAAGGCATATGGCATGTCTTCAAAATCACTTAATTCATCAAAGGGTAAAGAAATCAGCATCCCATTGAAACACAGCCTTCTGGATCTTTTAGTTTTAATTCATGTGAAGAGAGGGAATACAAGTTCTCAGTATTACACTCTCTGGTAAGCAGGATTGACAAAAATACAATCACGTAACTTAGATAATAAAGAGGTGACCCTCTTCTATTTCCCTGATTAGTATTTAATCATATATTTCAAAATCTGAAAATATAGATTTTCCTGGTGCTATCGCACTTTAAGATTCACAGCTCCAGTTAATGCTAAAGTGTTTATTTGTAACAGAATATGTGCTTTTAAATAAAATTAGTCTTTGAAGCTTACTTCTCTGCCAACTGCTATTTGTCCTGCAGGAAAACAGCTCCCTGAAGAAATGCAAATCATTCATGGATGCTAAGGGTTTGGGGACAATTGCTGTGCCATCTGAGTTCTCAAAATTGCAGTAAGCATGTTATATAGCCTTGGCATCCTCCTTCCATATGGCTGCATCTGAAATAAGATGCTTAGGTGGGTCTCAGTGTGACATAGGTTGAATACACATAATTGCATCTTAAGCTCAGCTACAAGCCCAAGGCCACCACCAGTTCATTAAGGGATAAGACGGGGGGTCAATTAAATTCTTTGAACGTTTTATTATCTGTGAGCTGAATGTCTTTAGCTGAGATTAAGCAAATGCCAGTCTTCACAGATTATAAATACCGCACCGATGCACTGTTTCCAAGTTAAGCAATGAAAATTGTCTCACATCAGACCTAAACTAAAAGGAAAATAATGTAAACAGGTAATTGCAAGATATGCTGAAGAAAAATCATTGATTCTGTAACTTTAACACTTGAGACATGTTATATAGGCCCACCTTTATAAAAGCTTTATGAGCAATTAAGTTAGAAAGAAACAAAGACAAAGCTGGTAGCTTTTCTAGACATGAAAGTGTAAAATATTTTTGCGTTGTCAGACTGCATTTTTCACTGGAAACGACTTTACCCCAAAGCTTCTGATCAGCTTCTAATTGTTGCTCATTTCTTCACAATGACCAAATTGACAGAATTTATCTAAGACAGAAGAGCTGACTTTTCTCTCTGTTGTAGAAAGCCTGTCTTAAACTACACTGATTTACAGAATTCTTTAGGAAATATCACAATGCTGTTTGTAAGAACACACAGCGGGGGCCAGCAGTTAGACTAAGTGTTTCTGCTATTCTTCTCATCATTACATTTCATCTTTCTACTACTTTGTGTTATTCCAGTGAGAAGGACTGCAATGTGACGTACAAAGCCCCAGATCATAGAAAATTTGGGTTGGGTGGGTTTTTTTTTTTGTTTTTTTTTTTTGTTGTTGTTGTTGTTTTGGTCTGTTTGTTTGTTTTTTTTGCCTTCTACTGTCCTCTCCTTTCTCTTCCTAATTATCTTGTAACTCCTTAAGTCATTTGTAGTTCACTCTTATTTTAAACTATTGTTTATTTTTTTATTCTCATTAGTCTTTCCTTCCCACTTTTATGATAGCATATTCAACGCAAAACAAATATGAAAATGCAAATTCATATTTAGAATCAATATTCAAAACTAAATTAGGAGAGTACTCTTTCTTAACAAATAAGCACTTCAGCTACTTCACAAAAAACAGTTATTGGATTTGGACTCTGTTCTGAGGTATGTGCAAATTCAGTCTTGACTTAATAGAAGTTCTGAGGATCATAAAGCAGTAATGGAGGTAGAGGAGGGGACATATTATTGTTTCCCCAAGGAACAGTAACTTCACTATATAGAGCCTGTAAAAAAGCAATGACAGCACAGATTATATTGAGTATATAAATAGATCGCCTAAATGTAATTTGAAATTAAACATTAACTGCTTATATTTTCTGGAGCAAACAGTGTCTGATATTTTGCAGTTTGATATCTTATCACTCTTAGACTCTTCACAGATCTCTCTTCTTTGTTTACCAAAGTACCATGGTACTTTGTTTAGTCTAAAATGTAAGCGCAACCGCAAAGACAAATGGCAGGGACTAATACGGAAGGAATTTCTAAAATAATTTTAAAAGCAGCATTTTTAAAAGATAAACTCAATTCTGTCATTAAGAAGGCCTATGGAAAGAAAGCCCTTGAAAGCAGATTGACATTTCTGTCAGGTAAGTCACAGATGTACTTCAATCCTACACTGTACCACATTTAAACCTGCTGTCTTTCTAAAAAATCTAGAGATTTTTTAGAAGATTTACTGTAAAGGAAAAGGAAAGAGTATATGCAGCACTTACAGTGGAATTTATACTATCAGTGAAAAAATAAGGTCCAAGATGGCTCAAAATAAAGCCAGGGTAGGTCTGCATTTGGAATTTCAACGGTGGATTTTGAGTTACATGTCACAGTTTAGAATGACCTGGTTTCCAGTAGTACTAAACATTCCAAATTGCACAAGAGCAGCATGTGTTCACTTCTGTGAAAACAACTTCATGCCTAGCTGTGAGGGTACAGATTACTTTGTGTAGCCGTTTAAAGAGGTTTTGCCTTAGTGCATGGCAGTTCACGAAATCAATATAAAACATCAAATGACCAAATAGGTTTTCTAAGCTAACATCTGGCTATGCGTTTCCCTAAAAAATACTGCAGGTACTGGAACTAATCATAAAGCTGGAAAGATTTTGATACAGAAAGTAACAACAAAACAAAACAAAAAAATCACTGTATGTGATTTCTAATATAGTACTGTCTAGAAGTCAGATTCTTCTCTTTGCTGCACACCTGTGTGCACATAACAAACAAAGACTTTCTACCCAAAACAGTCTAAATAATAGTCTAAAATTCAACCAACTGTTTCTGCATAAGACAGGAAATGGCAGAGGTCTGTGAAACAAAAGAATCACAATATCACTGAATCATCGAACTATTCAGGTTGGAAGGAACCTTATAGATTATTTAGATACAACCCACTTGTGGACAGAAACTGATCTTCCAGTAGATCAGGTTGCCCAAAGCTCCATGCACCTGGCCTTGAAGACCTCCAGGGATAGGGCAAGCTGCACAAGTACAGGCCACGTGCTCTGCTTTATTCCCTACCATTGCATGAGAGACAAAGAATATTTAATGAAATCAACGGTTACACAGATGAAAACTGCTGCAAGAATACATATATTTTGATGAAATATAATTGGACTCAGAATTCATTGTGACAAGTTGTCAGCGGGGGTTTCTACACTGCTAAGTAAAAAGTGGACCAGAGAGTTTGCTGGGCCTCTGGGCATTCCAATTGCCTAAGTGTTATCTTAATTCTTGATTCTCTTCTCAGCAGCATCAATTTGCTTTCTTGCAAAGCAATATTTGGAAGCAGTTCCCTCTGAGCACAACAACCTGTATAGATGATAAAACACCAGTTTGTCTCCTTCTGCATTGTTCTGTCATCTGAGGGTATCCTCAAAGGCCCAGATATTTCCAGATGCTCTCCAGGCCACGAAAGACATGTCCCCAGTAGATTCTGACATACTGTTGATGCTATGTCAGATACTTTGAAGGGAAAAAATAATATTAATAAAAAAAAGAAAATAATTATTATGCCCTAGGACTACTATTTGAGTCCTCAGGAAATACTAAGACAATCTGCTTTATTATGACACACTCCACTGTGAAGTGGCAGTCTGAATGTTAGCCAGATGGTGCCATCAGTCCTGGGGATGGAGATCATTTCCTGGCCTTCTGAAATGCAAAATGTGCCATAACATTTGCCCTCAGGCAGACAATGGCCCAGGATCTGTTATATTTACTAGCACAAATTTAATCAATGACTGTAATAACTTAGGATGACCAAAAAAGTATCTGGTGATTGCCAACACAGCATGAAAACACATAAATATACAAAATACATGTTTCCTGCTAGCTAAGAATCCTCATTTTTTTTAAGATGTAACTTAGTAAAACACTTGTGATATTGTACTATCTGTAGAAAAATCCTTCACACATTACTGTTTTGATTCAGTCTGGCAACTTCTGTGATCTTAATACTGTCACCCAATTATTGATCACCCAATATATCCCTCAAAACAATGGTCAAATAATTCCTTTGCTACCACTATTATTTACAAAGTTTATGAATTTAAAGCTTTAACCTATTCCCGTCATGAGATGCTATATTATCACAATAAACTATATTAACTGTTTACAAAATCTTCCCAACAAGGCATGTGTTTGCTGATATTAAGAACTTCCTGAATGAAATGAGTGTTCTCCTCTTAGTGAAAGTAGGAGATGCTTAGCATTTCAGGATTAGACTTGAGCTTCTCAATCCTTGCCTGATTCCTGGCAGAATCTGTCGTCTGGCCTACATACCACACGTTCAGCTTGCCAATCACCTCATGATCCTCCTACAAGTAAAACTCATTGGGAAAGATTTGTTGAATGAAAGGTAGACATCTAAAAGAATATGGTCTAACGTGACCTAACTGTCTGTGTTCCCCTCACTGGCCATGAAGGGAATATGAAGTTCTATAGAGCATGTAAAGCAGCACAGGAAACTGGCTAGAACTGACTTCATTACTTCTAAAGGGCACCTGCCCTTTAGAAGTATTCCAGACACAACCACATGAGATGTCTAGCACTGAGTGAGGTGAATCCCACCACTACTTAATGTCATTCAACAGCTGCATCAGTGGGACTCAATCCATGAGCTCAATGCAGGTACTGCATGATTCTCACCATGCACAGAGCTTCTTTCTGCTGCTTCTCTTCTAGTTATGTGCAAAACTGCACACATGCCATAAGTTTTCAACTCTTTGAAGTGTTCTACTAAAAAGTATTAGTTCTGCAAATAAAAATCCCTCTGCTATTATGCTTAGAGTACTACAGAACAACACAATACCCATTCTATCCATCTCATTATTTTGCATGGGAATTGGTCAGCAGCACAAATGCCAAACATCAGCATCAACTGCTGTTGTTGCTCCAGCTCCCACAACAGACTCTGCTGCTGCTCACTTGCTGTGACAGGCCCCATGGTCACTCCAACCCTTATATCTAAAACAGAGAATCAACTTGTGCTGGTATGAGTTGCTCCTATAAACAAGACAAAACAATGGCTGCAAAAATCAGCTCACTTGGTAAGAAAAGAATCTCCTAATAAGAAGGAGATTAAAGAAGAGGATGAGGAAGACTGCAGCGAAATAGGGCCATCACATGGCTGGAAGGAGGAAGAGGCAGAACTCATAAAGGAAGTCAGTACCTGGAACAAAATTCACGTGTCACCATATCAGAATTAGATTCAGGTATATATGCTCCCATTATTAACACCCATAATGCCCCTAACACCACCACCACTCACACACACATGTACAAACATCAACAGTGAAATAGGAGACCTGGAATCACTTTGTTCCTCTGCTGCCCTCTTCTTCCTACATGGTTTCCTGAGCCACCTTTCTACACTTGCCTAAGGCTGAAATGGGGAAGTAGAGACAATATCCTGCAGAAGCTCTTCCTTGCTGCAGACAGGAATGAGGCAAGAGAGCAAGTATGAGAAGAAACTTGGTGAAATGGACCTTCAGAAACAAAAATAGAGAGAAAAAAATGTCACTCCGGTACCTATTTCCTGGTTCTCAGATACACTGCACAGATTGATTTGGAAACGTAATTTTTTCTCTTCGTCGTTTACCTGTACTTTCATGGGCACTCTTCTAGAACAAAGGAGATAAAGATGTTAAAAAACTGAGACTTAGGAAGGAATTAGGTCTGCTTCATAGGCACCTCCTGGCATTTAACCTAGTATGTGAAAGAAAAGTAAACACGACTACATTTTTTGTGAGGAATCAAATCTTTGCATCATGAACTCTGTGTTACTGAAGAATCAGAGATCTAAGTGCTTACAGGCAAAAAGGTTCTTATCTGGGCTGTCATCATAGTAGGGCACTTACTAGCTATAAGTGACTCAAGGTGGAGAAAATTTTGGCATAAAAGGGAGCTTTCAAGTGAAAGCCTTGGTACCCTAGATGTTAATGGCATTTGGTTAGGTGCTTCTAGATAGATAGATGAACTTTGAAGAATTGAAAGTACCTAAATTTTTCTCTAGTGTCAAATCCCCCTGTACAGTTTTCATACCATCTAAAATAGCAACTATCCTGCAATTGAAATAAGGTAGTATCTAAAATTAAAATAGAGAACAATGTGCTAGAAGGAGAAGGAAGCTGAATAAGGGTAGAGTAGGAGAAAAAAGCGAGCAAAAAGGGTATAAGAAGAGAAAGGCAGAATTAGGATGAAGTGGGAGAAAATGAGAACAATCAGAAATAAAAATAAATGCCAGCCACTTTTCATGTTGAAGCTTGCAGCAGGCAAGCTAATTGGCATCTTACAGTCTGAAAGAATGTTATTAAAAGAGCATTTGAAGTTACTGTAATGTGTTTTACATGTTTCATAATCACATTTGTTAACTAGAAGTTGCATGATTTCGTATGAACTACAGTCTAACACTTCACCACTAGATTCTAATTAGTAAGTCTTGCTCGGGAATGAATGCGGGCTTACTTTCTGCTCAACAAAATTTTATCTACATTATTGGAAGGATACCACTAGGACTGAATGCCAGACAAGACTGGCTTTAACAATTTTCACTTTCTCTAACATAAGAATTACTTCAAAATCCTAGTGGCATTCAGCTCCCCCCACTCCATACTTCTCTCTCAGCTTTCTTTCACTCTCAGCAGCAGAGAACTTCCTCCTGCTAACCCACAATAAACTCCATTTGCAGCTGCCAAAACTTAAAAATAAATCAGACGAGATTAAAATTAATAAAATAGGCAAGGATAATTGTTCATTTTGTTATGACCTAAATTCAACCTATTAAGGAAGAGTCTAAGACTCCCTTCTAGTTAAATTGACTGAAACATTCTGCAACAATGGAGAATAATAAAGCACAATTAGAAGTGAAAGTGACCTGGGGCTTTAAATACTCAAGAACCATGTTAACAGAACAAGAAGACCATTTAAAGGTCAGCAGCTTATAAACAATATCCTCAGAGCAATTTCTCAAGAGAAAAATCATTTCAGATGAATGTGCCATGTAGTTTATAAAAGAGAAGGCTTATTCCATCCTGAAGGAAGCCAAGCAAAATTAAATGCCTACCAGGAGTCTCTGGCAGCCATTGTTTCATGTCTCAGGTTCAGGAGGAGCTAATCTTATTCCAGCTGGCATTCAATGGGATTGCCTGGCAAGGAATATCTAATACCATGCTGTTTGTAATGCAGTTTCCAAAAGACTTGCTTCTTTGGAGAGAGTATCTGGGCCATTATCTGTGAGTTGTGCTGCACAGCAGGCAGTGAGCATCCAACACCTTCATTGCTGCAGAGCAAAAGGGAAGAGAAGACACTGAAACCCGCAGTTCTCTCTGAGCAGATCTCCCTTCTAACCCCTTCCTGGCTGCACTTCTCTGGCACAGCCTTTTGTGAGCATATATCTCCCAGCACAGATCAGCATACTGTCAGCCAGCAAGTGTTCTGGTACCAGTATGGGGGTCTTCAGCCCTCCTCTGTCTTGTGTACATTGATCTATGACTTGGGAAATTTGTATCTACGACTGAAAGTACTGAAACCACTAAAAAAGCTTCATATTGCTCTTTATATTTATGGACATGCTGCAAGCATAGTAAGAATAAAATAGGAAATAGTAAAGCCTTTATTTCTTCATTTCTTTCTTTTTTTATTATTTATTTTTAATTTTTTCTCTCTATTTTTTTCCCCATTTTGACCTCTGAAATATATTTTAGATAAATACTTCTCTGGTGAAGGATGAAATAAACTGTTTTCTTTTCAGGCTTAAGGCCCAGCTCTAAAAATCTTGGTTTTCAAGGAAAGACTCAGAGATAGTATTCCATTCAAGCTGGGTCTGCAGCAGAAAGCTAGAAATATAGATTACAGCCCAAAACCTCTGTGTGTAATTGACTGCTGGAAAGTAAGCCAATTCATGTGAACATCCATCAAAAATCTTTTGAGAATGTATTGCCAGAAAGTTAATTTTTGCCAGGCAGGAATATCAAATACAGTGATTCAACAAAGATCGTTTTGTATGCAGCAAAAACTATTAGGTTAGAAATGCAAGATCCAGCAAGTTATTCTATATTATTTAAAACCACACCAGGGGGAAGAAAAAAAGATTGTACATATCCTGCACTTCTTTCTCCATTTGCTGCCTTTCTTCATTTTACAAGATATTTTATTTCCTCTGCCTTTCGTTATTTTCTACAAAAAACACATCATCCCAATGACTTGAAGTTTGAACCCCACTGTGTTCAAGTCAGTTCAAGAATTAGCTAGAAGAATTCATCCTGTTGTGGAAGTTCCATGTGGTTGGTTTTTTTTAAGTTCAACGTTACACTGTTATTGATTTTACCAGAAAATGAGTCTCCTCTCCATTTTTTTGCCAGTACAGTTCACTTACAGCAGGCTGACCATGCACTCACTGTGCACAGACAGTGCATGCTGAGCCACAGGAGCAGCTGATCAAACAGAACCAAACTAAATTCAACTCAGTACATTTTCCACTGCCCATAAAACAAATTTGTTTCTTACAGATTTTGTCTGGGTATCACTTCTGAGCTATTGGTATAAAAATAAGACAGGAAACTGGGCAGATTTTCTTGTCTCAAAACTGTAAAATCTCTCAGTAAATTTTCTTCCATAATAAAACCCTTAAAATGATAGTTGAAATCCTGGCTCCACTGGAGTTAATAGTAAAACTCCTTTTCACATCAGTCAACTGACTTCCGTGCTAATGAAAGCCCTTTAACTACACCCAGGTATTCTACATAATGCCCTAATACAATAACATGTTATACGTTAAATACTTGTTTTCCAGTCAAGATTTCACCATTTTTTTGCTAATATTACATTTTTAAAAATAAAACATTAATTTTTTCCAGCAATAAAAGAAGAACCATATAACGATTTCCATTAATACAAAACAGCAATTTAGGAAAGTATTCCTGAAGAAGACTGTGGAGATGAAACTGCAGAGGGAATTTATGTAGGCAGAAAGAAATGGCCAAGGTTGTTTTTAGTCTCTGCTGGAAGCTGGTGTCTCTAGGATCAAAGTAAATGCTAAAAGCATTTTTGGTCAAGATAGATTTGGTAAATTCATACAAAAACTAGGAGGAATTTGTAGTTTTTATCTATGCCTTATATTTTGATTTATGTTGATTGGAGCATAGACATTAAGCACTCAGGCAGGAAAGAAAAAAAAGGAACAAATTCCAGCTTATTGCCAGCAAAAAATGGATTTTGAAGAGAGACATTCACTTTGTCAAATGTCTGTTCACAGTGCGGATAAATCCCAGTGTGTAATTGCAGCATTAGTCATGCTAGCTAACAAAGGCACTACAGTGCAGATGCAGGACTGACCACAGAGATACCATCATCTGCCCAAACCAAGAGTTTTCCTCACAAGTACCAATCATTGAGTGTGATGCAGAGCCGGTCAGGACCTGTTGCCTCCTCCATCCCCCACTGTTGACTTGTCTAAGGGGTAGGCCACCACCCCTGCTGCTTTTGTGGGGGGCTGCAGCTGGGCTAAGGTCCTTCTGCATGGCATGTCCAGCACAAGGGGGACAGACAGGACCTCCACATTGTCACTGTGTAATCACCCCTTCCCTTGTTTTGTGAGAAGGATGACAGAGGCACAAAGAGGAAGAAGCTTACATCTGAGATGAGCTTGCTCTGAATCTGAGCTTCGGGGTAACACACGCAGATCACTGTGTCTGAAACGAAGCCCTTCTCTTCAACCAAAAATCTGTTTTGAAGACACTGCCCTACACTTTTTCATTATATTAGTAACCACGTCAGGATTTTAATTCAGATCTATGCAATTCCTGCAATTATTCCATCATTCTGCAAATTGTAACAGGGGAAGAATATTTCTCATAATGATATCTCTCATATCAAGCATGTATAAGATAATTGCAAAAGGCAGGGCATTGTGTAGAAGCTGACATCAGACAAATTCAGTCAAAAATAAACAAGTTGTCACCATTTGCTCTAATAGATGATCAGAACTGTAAGTACAGAACTACAAGAGCAATCTATCAAGGAATGTGTGAGATTGTCCATCACCTGAAATCCTTTAATCAAGTGTGGATGTCTTTGAAAAAAACACAGTAGCTCAATCGCAAGACAAGGTCTGTGTTACCAGCTTGTGCTGTATATGTATAGGTAGAAGAACACAGCAGCTCTTGCAGACGTTTACAGTTGTGAATCTTTGAATCTACTTTGCCAAACTGTTTCAGATTTCTTTTAAAACCAAGATTTGGGGTTATTTCATCTTTCATATTTGCTAGCTTGAAAAGAGATACCAAAAACAAGGGAACAAAACCCAGTCTTTCAGGTTATAAATAGGTTACCAGTTCCTAGAGAGAAAGGTACCTGAAAGGCCCTGACTGAGTTCTGGGCCCTCCAGAAGTCTGTCATTAGACACAGTTTTCACAAAAACCCACTGTTAGGGGTATTTGAATTGGAAGCAGATCTTGGCCACAAAACAGGCTCTCAAAGCACACTTCCTTGGGGGTAAAAAGTTCAGAAACTTTTGTATAAGGACTTAAAAGCATCTGAGAAAAGATTTTAAAATACAGTATAAAGGTAGAAGGGCTGAGGGCATCGTTTCTTCTAAAGCTTGGAAAGTGCTGATGCTGATCAAGAAAATGCTTCAGTGTCACTAAGCTGAAGCATGTAGCATTATGCAGAACAAACCTTCACCATTACTTCTGTTCTGTTTCATCCTTCTCCTCTGTGTGTTGTGTGCCAAGGAGGAGACGTGCCAATATGTAAATTCCAGCCACAGGCTGGAATCAAACCTTTTTTATTTCTTTTACCTGGTCATCTAGATCACAGTGTTATAAACTGTAAGAGATCAACCACAGTTGAAACTAAATCTTCTACCTTAACATCTGACACTGCCCAGATATATACCTCATGAGTCCCTTCACTGGCATATCATGCAAAAATAAGACCATGAAATGGCAGGATCTCAAATCTTGCTATGAAAATGAGCAAGGGATTCACATCGAAGCCATACAAATTCTGCAAACTGTACCATTCCCAAACTGGAACACTTTTTCCTTTAATACTCAGTACAGTAATGCCCCTGGGACAGATAGGCATTGCTGCAGCAGAATTCAGTACAGCAGAGTAAGTAAAAAGAAAGTTGATTTGCATGATTAATCAGTAACATTTCCCTGAATTGTTAAGCTTTTTGTTAACTTTCTGGTTTTACTAACACACTAATTAATAGCCATTGTCTCCAATCACCCCAAGCCTTGCTGCAAAGTACTGCATATTCCCTGTATGGGGCAGGAAGCAAGGTCAAATGGGCCATGTGCAAACAGCGGCCTCAAATTCCAGACTCATTTACTAATTTTAGATGCTTTTGCAGTTTGGAGCCCCACAGAGAACATAAAAACTTGAAATCAAAGAGAAATAAGGGCAGGACTGGGGAAAAAAAAAGAAAAGAAAAAAAAAAAGAGAGAGAGAGAAGAAAGGAGGAACAGAGAAAAAAAGGTGTCAGCCAATATGAATTGAGGAAATACTGTGGGACATCATATGTTTTGGGGCTGAAAAACAAAGCATGTAAAAAATAAAAGCATAGGAATCCAAGAGAAAAAGAGCCACTGTGAAAGAAAAAGTAAGGAAAGCTGGAGGAAAGGTGTTGGGCATAAATAGGAAAAAAAAGTTGTTTTTTCCTACCAAGCAGTGAATGCTTCTTTTGTGCTCAAAAAATACAGAAGTTCTTACCTTGAAGAACCTGATATGTTCTTTAGAGGGTGATGGGCCTCTGGAACCTGAAAGGCCACGTTGGATGGGGCCCTGGGCACCATAAGAGGTGTCCCTGCCCATGGTAGGGGGCTAGGACTAGATGTTTTTAAGATACCTTCCAACCCCAACCATCTTATGATTCTGTGAAAGAGGATCCTCATGGTAATCCACCAATGGTCTATATGTTGGTTCAAGTTAGCAAGTTGGGAGTGGTCCCACAAGTCCTCCGCCCATTGATATGCAAGTGACTAACAACTGTGTTTGTCAGCAGTACTGATTTCTGTACTTGCAGATTCAACATTTGCCTGGGTTGTATTAGATATGTATATGCATAGGATTAGAATTGCTCATCAGCTCTTTGGAAAGAATTCTGTACTTGTCCACCCCCTCATTGTAACCTTTGGGCCCCTACCATTCCCTATCATCTTGACTATCATCTTATTTCCTACTCTGAAAACCACAGTAATATAATTAATAGTAAGTAAGAGCTAAGCTACAACTGTATGCATTCTCTCATATTCTCAGCCAAGCAAATCTTTCATTTTGTCGGTTAATTTCTTTTTAATGTGGTGGTTGCTATTATTTCTTGATAATGATAAAAGACCTAAAGCAAAACTCTTTTTCAGGGAATTTGAGATTAACAAAAAGTCTTTGTTGGCTGAAAGGAGCATATTTAGTGCATGCAGAAGGTGTTAATTAAAAACCTTAAAGCTACCATTATAGCCCTTAAAATCAGGAATATTTTGAGTCTTAAATGTCTCAGTTATCATCACAGAACATGTCTGCCGTAGCACCCATTTCTCTGCCCTGAGGCATTAGTATAAAACTAAAAATGGCGTTTGGCGCTAGTAAGCTTTCATGTAATTGAATTCATGGTAGGATCAAATCATAATATGTCCACGATTTTTTGATCCCGTTCCTCTCTTCTGGCAGGAGTTTGTCTAGTACTACTAATGGACACTTAGAGCCAACTAAGACATTGGCTACAAGTTGATTTTATTCGATGTGTAATTTATTGCTGTGTAGAAGTTTATCTAGAAAAACAAAATAAAAGGAAAAAAAAAACCACACAGAAAATGGCAGAGGAAGCTTCCCAGTTGCTAAAATTAAGTAGGTATCATTTGCCCCTATATGTTTTTCTGGCTTAGTGCACAATATAATGTGCAAAGTTGAAGTCTAATTAATTTTGGAAACAATTTCTTTTTATACACTCTCTTATGTGGATCCAATTTTTCATCTGTTCTAAGAATTCATTTGGTATGAACAGAGTTTGCAGAAGAAAAACTGATGAATATTAAATCTTCTCAATCTAATGAAGAATAGTGCCTACCTGAGTTTCAATGAAATACAGATGTCTATATACATACACCAACTTATATATTTATCTACATATAAGATGTAATCATTGCATAGGTTTTATTGAATTATAATTAGAGCTTCTAAATAAAAAAATATTTTCTTTCTCTTTTTTAAAAAAAAATTAAGCTAGAAAAAAAAAAAAGAATATTTGCAAATGAAAAGTGGCACCAGTCATCAGTGAACGGAGTGCATGGAATCTGAAATAGCAAAGCAATTGAACATGAAAAGTTTGGCATAGAAAAGAAGAGTGAGTAATTTAAACCCACTCAGGAACAGGTGTGACTTGTTCATAAACCAGTCATGAAAAAAATGTGTTCAATTACTCCTCTCTGGTAAATAACAGATTACCATAGCAACTCCATCTTCAAACAACATATGCATATATTTTATTTCAGAAAGGGTTGAGTCAAAAACTGCATTTCCCTACCATGCCATTCTTTCTTTGTTAACGTTAAAATCCAAATTCTGTGAGCTTGAAGTTTCTTATTTATACTCAGTGCCCTGCCCATGAGCCGAAACCACCAGCTCAGGGCTGACTATATTGTTCATTTCACATTTTTCTGCCTGTTGTTGAGACTTTTACATTGAGCCAATCTAGACAATAGTATTTCTGGTAGAGTGTGTAAACTGTTGTCATGTTGGGGGGTGGATTTCAAATGATTTGTTAAAATTGAATGGTTTGGGTTTTTTTTTTTTACTTTGCTTGTTTGTTTTTTATCAGCAATTACAAATAACCTAAAGTATACATGTGTGAATTTCTGTTTTTAAAATCATTTCTTTGTGGCTGTGGTTAGGAATCTGCAAGCATACATTCAGTTGCTTTCAAATTACGGCCCAGGCTTTAATGGACACAAAATTTCCCAGCAGCAATTTATATACAACACATAACGCTAGCATCATTTAAGATTAAACTTTCTATAGAAGCAACTCAAACATAGACAGTGTCACTGCCTCTGTATCTAGATCTATGTAAAAACATGTAGAGGTTACAAAGGCTCAGTCAGGTAACATCATTTTAATACCCCCAGTCTTTAGAATTCATATGATCCTGACCTCACACCTTGAAGAGTAACTATTTTTGCACATTCATGTACTGAAAGCTTTCTCACCTGGTTAAAATATGTTCAGGCTGAAAATAGACTCCAAGTCATCTTCAGTGGTGACCTGGTCACCTGTGGTGAGGTGACCAGAATGTATTGTTACTGACAGGTCTCCATTTTGCAGTCAGTAGCAAGTGAGAGTTTATTCAGTGTTCCCATAACCATCTGTTGCCTCCTCAACTGTAATTTCACTCTGGATCCTTCTATCCTGTCTATGTTTACATGATTCAGAAATAAATATCAGAATGGGCAGCAGAGTAATGAACACCAATGCCTTCAATTTGAGAAATATTTCATATTGTTTCTGATTTTATAAAACCATGCTAGAAGATTGGCTTGATAAAGGTGCCATTGTAAGCTCCCCATTTTTCTGAATAAGGGAATAAGTGGAAGTAGAAAATATAGGTACTTATTTCTTAGCTCGTCTTATCTCATAGTTCATTGGGCATCATTTTTGCTTCAAGACATTCTCTAAACCAAATCACTCAGTCATCAATAGATGAAGTAAAACAAATCTCTTCTCATTCCATTGGAAATATACAAACAGTAATGCATGTCTTGCCTGAAGAAGAATTCCCTGTTCACTCCACAGTAATTTGTCTCACAATATTGTCTTGCTTTACTTAGTCTTTCTACTTTGCTTGTTTGAAGCATTTAAAAGAAAGAAAAAGTCATCAACGGAGCAAACACAGTTAGTGGATCAGGTTCACCTGTGTCCAGTGACTTAAACTGAATTGCAAATCTTTTTCAGGTCACTATATATGGCTGCATCTATGTAGTAGCACATTAGTAGAATCCGTAGAAGCATTTTATTCTGTGGCATCTGTGCAGTTTTGAAACGAGTCTCCCAGTTGTTTCCCACTTTCAGTACCTTGGTTGACGTTGTGGAGAAGAGTCAGTATGCTCCAGCTGGGTTCCTCCCAGTGGCCCTAAACTGGGAGATGTATTTCAGGGGAGAACATCAGGCACTCAAGCCACTCATGGCTGTTCAATCCAAGCAATAAGGATAGAGCTAGGCCACACTAAGACTCCTTGAAATGCAAATAGACACCAGGTCCACAGCCTCATATGCTTTGCTCTGCAAATCCATTCCTCTTGGGCTGCATTGCCTACTTGTATATGTTTTGCCACAGAGCCTTGCTTCAGAAGACTTTCTTGCATCAAGTGATTGTGTCACAGGGACGTTATTAATATCTCCGTTAACATTACCTCCTGCCATCTTTTGATCTTTACATTCAGGTAAGAAATGCAATTCTACACCAGCATAAACTTATCACATCCTTGTCATAAACTGAGTGATACACTTGCCATAAACTGAGTGACACAATAACTTGTCTTGTCAGATAGTTTCACAGTGTTATGAATCAGCTGGAAGGCTGAGAAAGAAGCAAACACTGAAAGGTTTTTATACCTCCCCTCAAGCCATGAGAAGATGTAAATACTGATATATAATGACAATATGGTTGTTTGGGGAAAATTTTGTAGAGTTGCTTTAGCACCAAGATGGCAGCTATTATGTAAGGAGCAGCAGTATCTTGTCTTAAATTCTTCATTTGCTCTTTTTTTCATGAAGTCTGTACATCCTCTAAACACAGCGAACTTTCCATTTAGATACTGAGAACCGAAGAATTTGCTTAAACAAGAACATGCAACGTTCTGAGTAAGAGACATAGGGGCTTGAATTAAAATTCTCCCAACATTATAAAGATGCCTGAAAGATACAGATGTAAAATGAAAATTTTACTAACAGCTGAAGACATCTTTCTTGCAGTATGCTTTTTACAACTTTGAATTTTCAAATTCTTTATTCCTGTAGCAGTGACTGTCATGCAATCATAGAACGTCCCCTCTGTCCAAGAGGGTCATCCATTGTAAGAGATTATTCTTTTACATCATTGTCTCCAAGCTTGCTGGGGACACAGATAAACAAGTCCAAGCAAGTCCCGGGCAAGGGTTGAGAAATCCTTTGTCTGGAGAATTTTGATGGACAAGTCCTGGGCAAGGGTTGTGAAATCCTTTGTTGGAGGGACACAGATGGACAAGGCCAGAGGCAACAAGAGAGAGATAAGCTGCAGCTTAATGGCCGTGAAGCAGTCTTTTGTGTGGGCTTATCTCAAGGAAGATGGCCATCTCAGGGGGTGCTGCACATGACTCTTACCCAAGCGCCCAGGAATGCCACAATGGCAGAAGAAGGATAAAAAAGAAACCTACAACCATGAGGTTGAGGTTTTCTGGCAACGGATTCCTCATGAAGAAGGGGTTTCTGACATCAGAAGCCTCACAACCTGTCTCTCTCCCTCCTGGACTTGCTCTGCGCTCTACCACGATGCTGAAGAAGAACAAGTGTATGCCATCAGACTCCTCACTACAGAATTCTTGCATGCTGATGGATTCTCCTGGGCTGGCTACCTGAGTCCTGCTGCTTCCTCCCGGATTGGTGGACCGCTGCTGGATCCTGGTGGTGACTGTGCCTGCTTTATGCAATTCTTGCTTCTTTCCTATCTTTTCTATCACCCTCCTTCCCTTCCCTGTCTCCCCGATTAGGATTTATAATAAACTGGTTGGACCAACATTTGAACCGTTGTTTCTTAATCTCACGCCGGGTATACAGATATTAAAAGAACCTCAGCTCCCTCCTATAAATTGGAGCAAGACATCCATAAGACTTCGACTTGCTACACCTCCTTTGTCTGAACAATAGCAGTGCAGGACTACATTTTACCTTAGCTTTGGGGGAGCATCTAGTCAGCACAGATTTCCTGATATAGCTGTTATATTAACTTTTCAATAGTATCACTGGCCATATTCAAGGGTAGAAAGGCCTTATAAAGAGATTTAGACAAATTGGAGGGCTGACCAACCAACTGCACAAAGTTTAATTTGGCAACTGCAATATTCTGCACCTGGGATAGGGCAGTTCTGGATCTACATACAAACTGGGAGGATGAGATGCTGCAGAGCAGCACTGTGGAAAAGTATCAGGGGGTTCTAGTTGAAGACAGATTGAATGTGTGCCAGCAGTTTGCCCTGGCAGCCAAGAGAGTCAACCCTGCCCTGGGGTGCAATGGGCCCAGCCCTGCCACTGGACAAGGGGAGAGATTGTTCCTTCTGTGCTGGCCTCACCTCCAGCACTGAATGCCACAATATAAGAAGTCCTTCTCCACAGTGCTGCTCTCAATGAGTGTTTCTCTCAATCTGTACTCATATCTGGGAATGCCTCAACTGAAATGTAACACTTTGCACTTAGTTTCATTAAATCTCATTAGATTATTTTGTGCCCACTTTTTGAATGTGTCCAAGCCCCTCTGGATGGTTTCCCTTCCTTCTGTTGTGTCAGTTACACTGTTCAGCTTAGTGTCATCAGCAAACTTGCTGAGGATACACTCGATCTATCATTGATAAAGATCTTGAAGAGCACAAGTCCCAAGATGGACCCCTGGGGAACATCAGCCATGACTGGCCTTCACCTAGAAACAGAGCTGTTGACAATAAAGGCTGTTGATGTAGTCTGTCTAGATTGGTGTAAACCCTCCATCACTGTCTCCCATAGTATTCTTGTGTATTCTCCTGGAGAAGCTGGCAGCCCATGGCTTGGACAGACACACTTTTTGCTAGGTAAAGAACTGGATGGATAGCTGGACCCAGAGAGTGATGGTGAATGGAGATAAATCTGGCTGGCAACCAGTCATAAGTGGTTATTAAACACTTATGACTGCAGCTACAATCTCTACTTAGAGCCCAGTTTCAATTTTAACAGAGAGACTACAATCAAAATGCAAGGAAGGGAATTATACTCATGACAACCACCTCTGTTCGTGCTACAGTGAAATCTCCAATACTTTCAGAAAACCTGCAATTTCATTCTTCTTTTTTATTCCAAGTGTTTTAAAACCCTTTAACTCTTACACTGTGGTAGAAAGTTGCCTCTCTTTTAAACTTTCTGGGGGTCTCCCAGATGTCAGCTTTGTCAGTTTGGTTTTTCTGCATCTGTTTTTCTCAGTTGCATTATCAGAGCCTGGTTTCCACAGTCACAGCTAATTTTCTTTAGTAGCTTCTTACAGTGTGAATTTTCTTATAAGGGAGCTTGTAGCTGAGTCCCTGCTCCTGAAGCACTTTGAAAAACATAGCAGGAATTCCTAGAATACACACAAATTTTGTCAGTTATACTCACACTATTAATTAAAACAATTAAAATTTAAATTGTTACACTTATCACAAGAGATGTAGAGCAGCATAACCTCATCCTCCACTTCCTTATCATCAGCAAAACAGTTGCTCATCCTATGTGAAAAATCAGCTGTAGTAATTAGTTTTCTTCCATAGCAAAAAGCATAGAGGCCATCAGAAACCAAAGTGGCTGCAGGAAGATCTAACAGTCAGGGGCCCTGAATGTCTGCTCACAGAATTTGCTTGTGTGAAAAAGGTGCTGAACTTTGCTGGACATTGAAGGATCAGTAGATTACATTCATTTCTGTGGCCCACAGAGTGTAGTTCTAGAGGGGAATTCCCACCTACAGTTCTAAAGGTGAATCAAGAAGGGCATACACATGGCATGGTCACTGAGATGGTGTGCTGAGAAAGTAATGGGTCATCTGTTTAAAATTCCTTGGCATTTTGTAGTTACAGAAATGGAGCATTTGTGTCTCAAAATAGTGTATTTGGGAACCTCTGTTATTATGCGACAAATCAGGACACTACTGACATTTCTTTGCTTCACAGCAGGCCTGAACTCTGGGCCTATCTTACAAGGAAAACTGTGCATGTATCATCACCTGAGAATTTAAAACCAGGCTGAACAATACGCCAGAGAATATGTGATAAGAAATGATCTTCCTCTGACAAGTGACCTAGACGGGAAGGTAGAGCAGGACTTTTCCAGCTTTTACTTTATTTATTCCTTATTGTGTAATTATTTGGAAAGGCATAAAACTTCCCGTCAACCCACAGACTGTCTTTTTATATGCAAAACTCATAGCACAAATCTCAGCACAACGAAGTGCACCTTGCAAATAACATTTTCAAAAGCATTTTTAGAATCCCATTTTTATCAGGTACTGGTACAAATATCCAGCCAACCTAAATAGGAGCTATCCAGTTTCCTTTTAAATTCTGACTTTGCTTCATCGACTCTATTTTGATATCATAATAAAATGGCACTGTATGATTGTATTCTTTTCTTCATTCATAATTGCCCCGTTGATTTTGAAAATAATGCTTCTCACTAACAGCAATGTGAGCTGCATTCAGTTTGTTATGTTATCAAAATTTGAGCAAATATTATAAAGCAGTTCCACGCAGGGACAGAGTGTTCTCATTTCTTCAATTACTCACATTTTAATACAATGTTCACAAAGATACTTGCACTCGTTCTTCTTTCTTATAATTGAAAACATTGAGATTAACACTGTTGTTTAAAATAAGATACATTTGAGTCAAATAGCTTTTCTAAACTTGATTTTCTACCTTACAGATTTCTGCTGTAACATTCAAAAGCAAACATATTTATCACAGAAGTGTACATTTTTAAATGTTATTGCTAATTTCAGCTCAGTTTGTCACAGAGATCCTAAACTAATGATGCTTGCTCAGATACTATAGCCACTGAAAGAATCCTTCTAAGGGACTTGTCATTACCTAAACTCAATTAAATTGTAAACCAATATGCTACGTTCACTGAGAGCAGAACTCTTTGACTGTTTCTGGGAAAAGAGTACCTCCTACAAAAAGGCAACAACAACCTCTGGAAGCATTCAGTTCATGGAAGTGTTCGAGGCCAAGTTTGATGGGGACCCAAGCATCCTGATCCAGTGAGTGGCAGTCCTGCCCACTGCAGACAGGATGAAGCTTGATGATCCTTGCGGTCAGTTCCAACCTAAGCCAGTCTATGATAAGCATGTTTGCATATAACTAAAAGGGGCTCCTGAGGTCATTGATTCTTATCCCTTGATACTACAGGCAATCATGTCATATTAGTAGCCCAAGCAGTACAAGGAGCTGGATTGCTCTCTGTCTCAGACTTCATGCAGTTATTCCAGCCTGTACTCAAAATGAGAGGTACTTGGCCCCACAGCATCTGCTTCCTGCTAGCCTGCTGGTGGAAGGCAGCTGGCACCCAGGATTAGTCAGGCTTATCGTCTATCTGCGTAAGAGTGCTCGCTGGACTGAGGATATCACAATGGATGGGTTCCCAGATGCCACACTCATTTCACTTGCAAGTAACCCTCATACATAAAAGCATATCAAAGTTATTTTTTTTACCACTATTTTAAAATTAACATTCAGGCCTTGAATTTGGAATTTAGAAAATTGAGTTGGAATAGAAATATTGATGCTTACCTGCCCCAGTCCAACACTGCCCACAAAGATTATTGCAGAAACTGCCTGTACAAACTGGACAGTACACAATGCCATCCCCCAAGTATTGTCCCCTCAGCTATATAATACCTGGCATACAACTTCTCCATGGGCACTGCTCTAGAAGAACCAAAGCTCGTCTCCTTGACTCCTCTTTTCCTATTAATTTCCCCAGAACTGTGCCTGTGCTTTCATAATAGAGATTAAATAGAGAAATGCAGCATTTTTTGACAACAGAAGATAACCCCTGCCTGGAAATAGCATGAAATGTTGAATGCTTTCACAAGCACACAATATGAAGAACAGTGAAATATCAGTGGCTGGAAACAGAGAAATATAGGTATTTTAAGATGATCAGGGGGCTGAAGGACTTCCCCTATGAAGACAGGCTAGGGAGTTGAGCTTGTTCAGCCTGGAGAAAAGAAGGCTGCAGGGCGACCTCATTGCAGCATTTCAATACCTAAAGGGAGCCTACAGAGGGGAGGGGAATCAACCTCCTACCCTTTGAAAGGGTAGATAACTGCAGGACAAGGGGAAATTGAACTTTTTAAGTTGAAGCAGGAAAGATTTTGGTTGGATGTCAGGGGGGAGTTCTTCACGGAGAGAGTGGTGAGGTGCACAAAGAGGCTGTGGATGCCCCGTCCCTGGAGGTGTTCCAGGCCAGATTGGATGGGGCCTGGGCAGCCTGATCTAATATTAAATGTGGAGGTTGGTGGCCCTGCATGTGGCAAGGGGGTTGGAGCTTCATGATCCTTGAGGTCCCTTCCAACCTTGGCCATTCTGTGTGATTCTGTGCGATTTTATTTCATCGGTGTGGTAGCTAGTGTCACAAACTGAAGGGAAATCCAACCACTAGTATAAGAGACATAGCAAGTGGATTAAGGACATGGCACATACCTATAAGTAGGAACAACATGTTCCTATTCAAACTTGTATCTGGATGTACACATATAAAGATCTTTTAACTCTGGAGCATAGCTCAGAAATATTCTTGATCAATCTTTTATAGTAAAATGGTCATAAGACACATTATACTTGGAGTCCACCCTCAAATAAAGAGTGCTTTTTCCATGACTTGAATTACTAGTGAGCAGTCATTTCCCTGCCTGAAAAAGGACATGTCTTTCAGTTTAGTGAATTGGACTGCTTCATTCTTTGTGCGTGGAATGTATGACCAGTTTGAGACACACTTAACATAAAAGCATTCTGGAAGTTATTTAAATCGGACGAAAGAAAGTGAAAAGAAAGTGAAAGAAAGCAGCCTTCAAAACCCTAGTGGGGTTTGTGGCTGCATATTCTTTTTTGATTCTCCAAAAGTAATGTACTCATTAAAATGTCACCTTACAATAATTCCCTAGTGCACTGGCTTTTGCCTTCATTAGCAGTCGAACTAAAGCTAGTAATGGAAAAACAGATTACCTTGAATTTATGATGGGCTAATTCCACTGCTTTTAGCCATAATGGTAAATCACCCACTTGATTATAATTGAAAGACCAGTAATCTTGAGCAGAATGAAGAAGATGGAAAAATACAGTTTTAACTATAAGCACAGATCAATAAGGGGCCCAGAATTGTGTCAGTGGTCAACAATTAAAATGTGAAAACAAGCTCTGGTAAAGTCCAATGAACAACGCTTTCAAGCTGTACCTTTAACCTTCTGTAATGGCATTTCACTTGTGGAATTTGCTGCCACAGACACAAAGGAGAAGTGGAATCCTATACACCTGAGCAGAGACTTCATTTCTGGAAGATCATCAACTAAAATTTTTTAGGATTTAATGCTGAAGCATGTATAAAAAGAGTACACTCTAAAGTTGGGGTACATAATTTTGCATTTCTGTGGCTCAGGGATCATCCAAAAATATGCACATTTACTCTGGCTTGTGTTCCCTATGCAGGTGCTCTATCAGAGCACTGCTGTATAAGTAAGTACTTGTGGGTAAACTTTGGAAGTATGGGATAGATGAATGGACAGCAAGGTGGATTGAGACCTGTCTGACTGACTGTTAGAGCTACGAGGATAGTGCTCAGTGATGCAGAGTCTACTTGGAGGCCTGTAACTAGTAGCTATCCTCTACAGGGGTTGGTACTGGATACAGTCTTGTTTAACATCTTCATCAGTGACCTGGATGAGGAGGTAGAATACATCCTCAGCAAGTTTTCTGACGATACAGAGCTGGGAGGAGTGGCTGACACACCAGAAGGCTGTAATGCTATTCAGTGAGACCTGAACAGGCAGTTGTGCAGAGAAGAATTTGATGCGGTTCAACAAAGGAACTGTACATTCCTACACCTATGGAGGAATAACCACATTCATCAGTAAAGGTTTGGGGCTGACCTGCTGGAAAGGAGCTCTGGAAAGAAGGATTTAGGGGTCCTGGTGGGCAACAGGTGGGCTATGAACCAACAGTGTGCCCTTGTGGCCAAGAAGGTCAATGGTATCCTGGGGTGCATCAAAAAAAACATGTCTAGCAGGTTGAAGGAGCTGATTGTTCCCCTCTACTCTGCCGTAGTGAGTCCACATCTGGACTACTGTATTCAGTTTTGAGCTTCTCAGTTCAAGAAAGATGAACTACTGGAGAGAGTCCAGTGAAAGACAACAAAGACAATTAGGAGCCCAGTGCATCTCTATTGCCTGGAAAGGCTGACAAACCTGGAGCTTTAAGCCTGGAGAGGACTGAGTGGGAAAGACTGAGCATCTTATCAGTCCTTATAAATACCTAGTGGGTGGAAGTCAAGGGGATAGAGCCAGGCTCTTTTCAGTGATGTGGTAGGGACAGGGGACTATAGGTCAAACTGGAACACAGGAAATTCCATACAGACATGGGGAAAAATTTTACTTTAGGGGTGAGAAAGCACTGGAACGAGCTGCCCAGAGAGTCCGTGGAGGCTCCTTCTCTGGAGATATTCAAAATGAGCCTGGATGCTTTCCAGTGCAACCTGTTATAGGGAACCTGCTTTAGCAGGGCACTGGACTAGATTATGTGATGATGTCCAGAGGTCCCTTCCAACACCTATGTCTCTGCCTCCTTGCATCAGCAAAAATTAATCGCTATTGAAAAGATTCTCTGAGTGAGATTTCTCAATTTGTTTCTCTGGCTACATGGAATAGTTTAGTGTTATTATATTAGAACTTATACTAGAACTGACCTACATTTCTTTAATTCTTTAATGGAAAAAAAAATAAAGAAACAGAAAGAAAACAGTAGAGCAAAAAGAGAGAGATATCATGATGAAGCTAGTAATGCCGAAAAGGTAACAGAGCTTATTTCCAGAGAAAAGCTCCTCAGATAATCTTTGTCATGGATGATAATTCACACTTTTTTTTTCCTTTTTTTTTTTTTTTTAATTAACTTGTGCTTTTTAATCCTGCTTTAAAAACACGGGTAGAAAAAGTCAATTAATAGGAATGAATAACACAAAGCCACTCAGTGTTTCAGTATAATGCAGGAAAAGGTCTCACCTTTGTAGGGACAGGAAGAGAATTTGGAATCATTAGAATGAATTGGAGATGATTTCAAATTCTAATTTATAACAGTGAGCAGATACAACATATGTGGGGGAAAAAAATCTCAGAAACAATTTAGAAACTTTTCCTAAGGGCTTTTTTATACCTGACAAAATATACTGTAGTTCTGTAGAGAGATAAGTATGAAAATTTGAGTTAAAATTATCAGAGTATAAAGTAACTGAGTTTCACTACTTCTGCAAATTAGTTTCTATACGTCTACATATCTAATTGTGTATCTGTACTTTCTCTATTTTCCAACGATTTATTTGTTCTATTTCAGCAAATTAGGAAGAGCATAGAATACCAAGTGGGAACAAAAAGGGGGGGAAAGGGGGATTTTATTGGGATAGAAGTTTCCTAAGGGATGAAATGAAATATTTTTGTTCATCAGGCAAATATCACACCAGCTTCCAATAAAGGACAGTATTCTAATTTAACTTATTCAAAGAAAGCAGACCTCACAACTCCCTCACCTTCCTTTTGCTTTCCAATGAAGAAAAGTCATAGTTAAGCATATATTTAAATGTTGAGATGGGAAAACATCTATTAAGTTTGTTTGCTCCAGAAAAAAAGTAATTGTTCTCATGTTTTTTTGTTTTGGTTTTTTGTGTGTTTTTTTTTTAAACCTTCAACTATCTCTTTGTCTTTTTTTTTTAGAATGAACTTTTATATTCTCGTAGAGGATTTATTGCCTGATTTCATACAGCAGAAAAGTAAATGAATACCCTCATAAAAGATGTGTTCAACATAAGATGCAATCTGATATAGACCACCCACACAAATAAGTTGATTCAAAAAGCTCTCGCAAATATCTTGCTCTCAACTTCAATGACATAGGAATTACATTCCTACTCCGCAGTGGACAATGTAACCCTGCTTACTGCATTCAGAAAGAGGCTCAATTTTGCCCAAAGAGCAGAGTTTATCAGAGCGAGAGATATTTGATAGAAGTATAAATTGAAATATGCTGCAGACTTGCTTCCTCTAAACTGCAAAACAACTGCCTTCTGTGTTTTATTTGATAAATCTCCATGGATGGATGTGTCAGGAACACGTTTATGAGACACTGTGAGAATATTTTCCTTTCTTCGACAGCTTGTTTTTTTCACTTATTTAAGTCATAACACCTTCAGGATATTTTACTCTACAAATGTGGAGTGAGATCTTTCACTGTTCATGTTTTGAGGAGCTACTGAAGTTGTCAGCTGCACTATTTTTATTTATCTCATTGATATTTGGTGTTTTTCCTAAGTTCCTAAACTCCCTGGCTGAGGCAATTAAGAGCTGGATGGAGGAAAGATCTCAGCACTTGTGGTTAGAGGAAGAAATCTGTAAAATTTTAACATTAAAGCAAACCAATACTTCTGAAATAGTGAGATCGTAATTTCTTTCAAAACTTATTAGCACTCAATGTTAATAAAAATGTTGCCACGATGCACATAATATGTAGTAGGCAGAATGTTTGCTAAAAACAATCCTTCATTAGCAAGCTTCTGATCCAATAATTAAATTTAATCAGAAACTAATAAACCATGTACTCATGTGAGTATTTATTTATATGGCTGTCATTTTCCTCCCAGTATTATGAATAAACTCTTCACTGTCTTTTGCCTTCCTTGTTTTTATGCTGACAGTTGTGAAGGTCTGTCTTTATAAACAATTACAATAGTCCCTTTGAATAGTCACCTTACTATATTTGGTTAACAATGCTGACTTAACCTAAAAAGTACCACAAATATCTTGTGTTTTCCCATCCCTTCTCTCAACAAATTTGGAAAAAAAAAGTTCCAACATTTTTCTGCCTTGCAGGTCTAAATCAGAATCTGTCATTATGGTTGTTTCTCTCAAGGTGTTTGCTACAGATAACTCATTAGAAAAATAATTTTGATAAGCCAATTTGAAGAGAGTCGATGTTTAACCTGCCAAGTAACACCTTGTTACAATGGCTGGCTCGTCTCTCTGAGTGTCATGTACCTGACTGCCATTCAGAATAAATGCAACACTCCTTCCTTCAACCCTCTCATAGGGGCATCAGAGACATTTTGAGGGACTTCAAAGCAGCCATTTCTCCTAGCCCATGATAGCTCTAAAGGGATCTTTAGGCTACCTACGAACTGTGGGACAGACCCCCAAAGTCAGGCAGACTGTAAAGGGTACACAGCTGATTTCTGGTCACTTTCTTCCACTGGCAGATGCTCTCCTTTCTCCCTTCTGGGGAATCTTTAGAACAACTTCAATCCAGACTTGTGTTTGACAAGCAATGAAAATACACACCTGTGATGTGTCAGGCACTGGTCTTGTAGTCCAACCAAGTAACATAGATTTTTTTGAAGAATTCAACTTATGCTACCCGAGTATGTTTCAAATCTACATCAAATCTATATGTCAAATGTGCTTTTTATCTTTTTTTCTTTTTTCTTGCAGAAATTCCTAGAGAAGAAAGAAAAAAAAAAAAAAAAAAAAAGCAAATAATTAAATATAGCCCAAAACAGTGGTTTATATAATAAGATCACAGTTAAGGTTAGGGTTAGGATTACAGGTTACAGTTAGGGTTAGGGTCATGGTTACAGTTACAATTAGGGTGTGATAAAACATACAGCCTCTGTCACTGAGTTATCATCATCATGGCAATGACAATCTGAGCTGACGGTTCACAACTAGCCCTCAACTGACCTGACCAGCCTCCCTGATGGCTATTCTGTAGGAGTTTTTTTCCATACAGACTTTCTCACATCTTTTTCTGAGCATTATGTGTTGAAGTCATGCAGTTGTGTTGTATCAGAGCTTCATCTTGGGTCCAAGCCTATGGTCAGAAAGCCTGCATGGCAGCAGACAGTTTACAGCCAGGTCTGTGGAGGCTGCAGCAGTTAGAGACAAATGTAATACATTTCTAAGAGCATAAGTATAAATCAATTGTTTCTATCATTATAATGAATCCAGAAATATATATGTAAGTTTCCTGTGAATTATAAACATCTTACTCCTACAAGCCAGCTAGTTACACAGGATTCTACACGGCTAGATACTTAGGACAAGCCCCTCAACACACTATAGTATATGAAATGTTATCAGCTCTAGATACCCGCATCTCCTAATCTACTGAGAGCTGTGGAGACACAGCATCTGTAAACTTTGCACAAAATGATAGAAAAGTATTGAAGTTCATCCCAAATAATTTACTTCAGCTTTGGGTATTTGATAGATGAGAAAGCTTTTACTTGTCGGAAATGTTAGGGAGCATTACAAGAACAAGTGAGAAACAGAAATTTATAGATTCATAAATTTTAATGCCAAAAGAATCATCTAATTTGACCTGCATCACATAATGAAATTTTACCCAGTATTTTTTTTAAAAAAAGTTCATTAATTTGAAGCTGAAGCATCTATCTTATGTCCCCAAAGTAACCACTGCCAAAGAGCATCAGAAAAATACTTTTTAAAAGTTAAAGTAAAATAAAGAAATTTGCTAATGCAATTCTATTCATCCTCTTCTTTTTTTTACATGTTTTGTGAATGTTTTCAGAAAGCTGTACTGCAGTAAGATTATAGAAAATAAACGAGAAGTACCTATGCAGTTTGCACATGACATTGCAATTTTTGACTATCTAGCAGCCACAGAGAAGAGGATAATAAATTATCTTTATGCAGCAAGCAAGAGCTGGGGAGTTAAAATAAACACAAAGAAAACTAAAGGTGACATAATGCATTTACACACAAGGAAGAATACTTTTGGCAAATGGAAAGTAATAAAAAAGCTGAAGCATACATTCACTTTAGATAGCTTTTTACTTTAGAAAATCATGATCATGAGCAAGAAATTATAAAAGAGCTCAGTGCAGAAGAATCTAGGATAGATGGAGTGCATTTCAAAAGATGAAGACAGTTCTGGAAAACAATAAAGGAATGAAAATAGAAGAAGATAGGTTAGTAAATGAACAGTGAAGAAAGTTAGTAAATGAACAGCAGCGCTAAAAAAACCTTGTTTCATATGGACTTGTCACATGTATCCCACGTCATGGTACCTTCATCTGCCCACACATCTCTCCCCTGTCTGCCTTTTACGACTTGCTGGCTGGGTGAGAAGCAACACAGGCACGGAATTAGAATCTCACTGACCATTTACCAGAAGTAAGTTAAGATCAAATTTATTCCTTTCACTCAGAAGAAGCACGAACAGGGTCAGTCTCCTCTACTTGGTCCCCAGTTACCAGAAAATTTGTAACACTTAGTAGTCTTTGAGGAGACGGATCATGAATTATTTATCTTTGCCAAAATTGGTTATAGCCAGACATTAGGGGGCAAAGGAAGTAGAGGACTATGAGAAAACACAATCTCATTGACATTATTTCTCTTAAAACCAGGCAAAAAAAAAAAAAAAAAAAAAAAAAGGAGAGAGCCAGGGAGAGAAAACATCATCTTCACAGGACTAAATGCTGATGTGCAGGGTTAATAGTTTTCAAACAAAAGCCACTTTTACCTGATTAGGCAAGATACCAACTGCCTAATCAGAATAATTGGAGGATCTCAATATTATTCATCACTCTTTTTTTTTGTTTGTTTGTTTGTATATGGGATGTAGCAAACTGAGTTTAAACATATTGGTCAGAAACAAGGCCTTTGAAGGAGGAACAGACTTCTAGACGTTTCCGGAGGAGAGTGATGTACCAGTACAAAAGATGACACAAAATGTGCACAAACCGGATGGTAAAAGAATATCCAAGGTATAGCTTGAAATTAATCAGTGAATAAACAGATTAATTAAATAGATGCCATGGCAAAAGCAACTTCTATGAGAACTAAGCCATTAGTTCTGCATGCTATTTTAATTTAAAGTTCTTCATTTCTTTCAACTATAAATACTGCCAAATCTCTTAGCATATAAGCTTACATGAATAACTGTTTAAGTAAATAACACTTCTATAAATATAACAAATTTTTCTATAAATGCGACTGCATCCTGATGAATAATAATTATTTTTCTATTTTCTCAAGTCTCTCAGCAAAAGATACTTGAATAAATGCGAGACAGCATCATTCTAACAAATGACTGTAGGAGAAACTGGGGAGATAGGAAGGAGACAGATCATGAATTATTTATCTTTGTTACTGCTACAGGTTTTTGCAAAAAACTGATGCTTGAGTGCCACCTGGAACGGGGGACTGAGCTGTCTCCCTAACTTGGTGGAGTTTCGTGCTACTGATGGATAGATCAGAACCTCCCGCAGTGATGGTGATAGAACACAAGCCTTTCAGTGAATAGGCATCATTTGGCTAAAGGAGATCCAATCTGCCTATGGTGCTATTTTTAGGATAGCATTTTGTTCCCTAAGCTTTTCTTCTAGAACAAGTTGTTGGCCAACTGCTGCTTTTTCCCAAAAGAACAGTCAATAGGGAACTTCTGCCTTGTCTTTTTCTCCCTGTTCTTAAGTACTCTATCAGAAATGAAAGCTCCCCCCTCATGCCAAATCTGAGCCCACCTAACTTCAGCTTTTGTATGCTGTACTGAAGTTGATCACTAAGCTTTCACTACAATCAGTGGAGTACTCTCAGTGGTTGATCAACCTATTTAGGAATCAACTTTAAGTTTGAAACTTTGTTTGGAGTTCTGCTCATTATTTGCACAGTTAGGAGTTGTACTTTGCTGGGTGGTTCATTCCTCTACGACTGCAGACTTTAAGGCTGCAGTCATGACCAAATAGGACCAGCCTGCTTTGAACTTAGATACAGAAAGTTTTGACTATGCTCAGAATTGCCTATAAGGTAAAGGCACATTTGCGTTATATAGACACATTTACTGCAATGAGCTTCACGTGAAAGTTGTCCAGGTTCAGTCAGGACGAAGAGTTGCTCCAAGGACACCCAGCACACCAGTGGCTGGAGATGTGCTGTGTATGATTCCAATTACACATGACACAAAATTTGATGCCTTGATGAAATAATTACTGAAGCTTGCGGGAAGCTGCAACAGTTCATACATATGCATCAGGAACCCTACTGAAATATGGGCAAACAGCAGCTGACTTCAACTCAGTATTGTATTATGAAGGGGTACTCCTTGTGTCCCTAGGGGACTGTGGAATCCATCCCCCCTAGAGTAGATGACACATTTATTACTGTAGCAAGCACAAATAGTGCAGGTTATTCATTACCAAAAGAGTACTAACAAGAAATAATATTTAGTTTTATGCCAGAGAACAAAAAGTGGGTATTATTTTCTAAAGGCCATTTTCCTCCTTGCCCCTTCTTGCACTATGCTCAAGAAGACACATCTCTGAGAAAAGTTGTAAGACCATGTAATGAGTTACAACACATAATAAATTCAACATACATATGTAATATATATTTTACAAATGCTTAAATGTGTTAGAGTTCTGAGGTGATGCACAGCAGCACTCAGTAGAGCTGCCCCCAGCACATGCAGACAGGTAGGCTGCAACTTAGGAAAAGCATGAAAATGGTGCAGAGGATAAAATTACAACATTCTTCACAAATTAATGACATTTTATTCTGTCTTCTAATGTATAACAACTAGTTTTTCTTGTCCTTCTAATATTATCTTAATATTATCTTAATAACAAACAACCTGTACTGTTTTCATTTTGTATACTAGCCTCCTAAATTCCTTTGCATTATAAATGTATAGACACACACAAGCCTACAATTGCATTTTCTATCATGATTCCCACGAGCTAAAAAGCATTAGGATTATCACTGACTGAGGTAAAGCAGGCTCTGATGGGGACCAAGGCAGATTTGAAGAGTTGGATGCCAGCTCTGTAAGTGATGTGAATCACCTTGAGAAGCAGCTCATCTGTGAGCTGAAGGGAACACAGCTTGAAGCCAAAACAATGCACAAGATAGCTGTAAAGTTTGTTATTATTTCCCTTCCCTGTGCTTGTCCTAAATATAGAAACTGATCCCTTAGCTTTGCATTTCAGTCAGATTTAACTCATTTTGCTAGGAGGTGGAAGTTTGCCTGTAGACTAGCAATAGTCCTGGGAAGGTGCAGATGCTGCATTACCCTAGACAGAGGGCCCACAGACCTGGAGTCCCACTACTTTTCCACCATGGATCTCTCAGACACCAGCAGGAGTCTCAGAAAAGCACCAGGGCTCTGCTTCCCCTGGCAGTAAGACCAAAGGGGAATTTGGCAAGAGTAGACAAGCGTCCCACAGGCAGGGTTTCCCTCACCAACCTGGGAGGGACAGCTGGAGACAAGCTAGAAGATGACACCATCATTCTGAACTAATCTCCACTGAGTGCAACTCCCATGACAGGAGTAATGTTCAGTTATGTAAGTGATCTAGTATTGTATTGTATTTAACAGAGAAGAGAGGAAGTGGAAGCTCCCTTCTTGGAGATCTCCAAAAGCCACCTGGACATGGCCCGGGGCACCTTCTCTGGGTGTCCCTGCTGGAGCAGGGATCAAGCCAGATGACCTCCAGCAGTTCCTTTTCACCTCAACCTGCTGTGAGTCAGTGATTCCACAGTCTTGTGAGTCCTATTTTGTTAGCAATCGTGTATATACAAATGAAAACACATCGATAGCTGGAAGCTCCTAAATCATATTCTTATAGGAAGCAAATTCTGAGGCCTATAGGGATATGTTTCCTTGACTGAGCATTTCTGCCTTTCTGCGTAGGGTGAGGAGTAGGGCAAAGGCTGCTGAAGGAGGACGATGTGCGACTGCAGTTCAGGAGCAAGAGTCTGCCTACAGCAGTACTCTGATCCCTTATCCCTCCTGTACAACTGCTTCTGTGCGTCCTTTATTTTATTTCTCTCTTTTTACCACTAGATGGTAGTAGTAGGTAAAGGCTTGCTTTTTTTTTTTTTTTTTTTTTTTTCCCTTTTCCTCATTTCCCTTTCTTTGTTTACCGTTTCTGCATAGTTGTAGGGCCCTAGTTCCAGCACAAGGTTGACTGTTTATTCTGAATGATCAAACGATTATATAAAATAACTTCTTCCTTCCTTTCCTAACCCTCACAGTCCCTCTCCCACGTGCTCTGCCTGGATCTGATGAAGGAGCAGAACACAGGCCTCCACCCAGTGCCAACCATGACGGGCAGAAAAAAACCTTCTCTCCCACGAAATCCCACTGAAGACTTCTTTATGCGCTACACATTAGACAGCATTTTCCTCAATTGCTTCTTTATGGGTGGTAAGGAGTTGAGGCTGCTGCTGGTAGCCCTCCAAAGCATATCACTTCCTCATCCTGTGCCGTGCTTTTCTTGACACACTTGCTGGGTTTTGGTGCAGGGCACCAAGGCCCCTTGGCTTTGCTGTCCACAGACAGTTTTTTGGAGTGGGACAAAAGGTATTGTATATTCCCCCTGAATATTCTTTTTAGATATCTTTCTTTGGATGAAGGCAGGCTTATCTGTTTGATTTTTAAATGGAACACATTTTTGCTCTGTAGAAGAGGCCAGCAGTGATTAATAAAACATTGCTTTAAATTATTGAAAGTTATACCAAACCCTCGCTAAGAGTTCATCAATATACACCATATAAAAGCTGTTCTGCACAATGATCATCCTGTAGGAAGGACAGAAAATGCAGTCAAGTGCAGCTGTCATTTGATAATACCAAATACCCTTTGCTACTGATGGAGTATCACAAAAGCATCATTTAGGAAGTGCTCAATGACACAATATGGATACTAAGATGGAACTTTCTCCACAGATGTTTATTCTAAATGTACCAGAACAAATTAAGTACTACAAAGTTACAAGTACTATACACACTCTCTCAGTCCCTGAGGTACATCCTCTTATTCACATTTCTTCATTTATGTGACCCTATCTGTCAATGCACAGGACAATTTACTTAGAGCCTTGTTTACTTTTTACATGAATGGTACCAACAGAAGAGAAGGAGAAGTTATCCTTTCATTTAGAGAGAAAAAAGCTTTCCATAATTTTCTCAGTAGGCTTATCTTACCATCGTGTATTTCAATACATATAAAAGTGCCTATTTAGCAGATGTTTCAGGACTCAGTTCTGCTGGTATTTTCATCCCTTTTACACTACTGTGGGCACAAATCAAAAGAACACACAAGGAAAATGAAAATACGTATTCCTCTATTTTTTTTTTCTTTACAATAACCTACTTAAGACATTGAAGACGTATTTCTTTCTTCTTTCAACCTGACTTCTTTCTGACTCTTCAACTTCCTGCCATAGGAAGTAAACACTTAAAAAAATTAATTTAAAACTCAGGTGCTGAAAATCAATATTGCTCTAATGAACTCAATTTATGCAAATTTTTCTTAGCTGTAAAAGAGGGCCCATAGGATTTTAATTGCACTTCAGCAGCTGATGTACATTTTGATAACAAAAGCAGAAAGCAGGCAGCTCTAAACAGCCCCTGAATTTTCACTAGAATAAGGAGGTATAGTGAAGCATTTTACAGCTAGAATTTCTCCTTTCAATTTCTAAGTACAAGCACTCACAATTCTGTAGCTTGCATATTCCATGTTCATTTCCATGTACCTGGTTCAATTATAAAATGTTCAGAGAAATGAATGCATTAATAAGTCAAACCTCTATCACAGGAGAAATATATTCTTATGGTTAAATCATTTATGCTGGTATCCAGGCATTCTGGAAAACCTGCTCTCCCTGACACTTTCTGTGTGTTCCTTTGTAAGTCACATCCATCCATTTGAGCCCTGAGTGATAGCCCAACAACAAGAACTTCATAGCCTGAACTTCACTGTGCTCATATCACATGCTCATTCCTTGACACAGAAGGCAGAGCTGATCCAGTAAGTACAGTTCAAAAAAACTCCTGCAAGTAAGCATCTACAATGAAGTAGGGCACTGTTGATCTGAATTTCACAAATCAAGGCTGTGTTTGTGATAAGGAGGAAGGAAGCTCTAATCTCTCATGATATACATTGTCTTGCCCGGTGAGGTTTGTACAGCCCTAAGTACCATCAGATAACTACTGGAGAAAGTCAAACTGCCAACTGACTGTTTCGAGTAAGAATTACTTTCTCATGGGAAAAAAAAAAAAAAAAAAAATCTAAGGCAAAAATTGTTTGCATCACAACATTTTGTTTTAGTGCAGTTCAGTAGGAACTGGATAATGGAGCTTGCAGTTTTAGCATCTTCCATTTCCTGTGGTTAATTCCCCGCTCAGTCTCTATCTATACAGGCACAATGCACTCCCTCCTCTTGCGGCCATCCCCACTGCTGCAGTGTAGTGCTGGAGATGCAGCCCTCGCCCGAGGTCATACCACAGAGGGCAGAAGGACACAATAGGAGATTCAAACTCCAAACCCCACTAGGCAGCACAACACTGTGGAAATATGCAGCTTTTGTGCTTAGCTGGGAAAAGAAGAAATGTTCGATTGTTTCTGAACCCATGTATTACAGAACATTCTGTCCCAAGGCACATGTTGATATTTTGACTTCTTGTCCCAAAGTGGATGGAAATTCCAACTTTTATTCAGCCCTCCCTGCACCCTCTAGCTACTGCTATAATAGAAGCAAACCAGTTACAATGAAAGAGCTCTTAACAAACAGAAGTGCAGTTTCAATGATGCCTTGTACTATAGTCCTAATATTTTAAAATTAAAATTTATTCTTTATGGAATGCAAAAGATTTCAAGTTATTCCTAACAGCAAATGGCTAGTTCCTATTACTCATGTTACATTTTGTGCATGCTATATATTTCTTCTTGGCCTGAATCGTGGCAGGACTTTCAATCTTAAGATATAGTACATTCTGCTCTCAGTTACTTTGGTGCAACCGCATTGATTTTAAGGTCTGTGCTGAGCTCTGAATTCTGTTCCCACAACCGCATGTTCATACACTCTGCAGTCAAACATATTCTCTGTTGCGTTCCTTTGGGACACATTCTCAGCAGTGAGTCAAGACGTCTAAAAACTGCAGTAGTGGTTGTTTAATACAGTTTGTGCCTGACAATGGTTATAATTAATCAGAGCTTTTTACTCTCACTGACGTTGTGGTTACTTCTGACTTTTCTTTTTTTTTTCTTTTTTTCCTTTTTCCTTCTTTTTTTTTTTCTTTTTTTTTTTTTTTTTTCTTTTTTTTTTTTTTTTTTCCCAAGACAAAAAAAACTAGGGAAAGCAAAAATCATTTCTAAAAATATATTCCAGAAAAGCTTATTATGCCATTTTGAGTTACTGTTGGGAGTGCTTTAATATTGGCAGATCACTTATGTTTTGAAATCATATTGCAGTGCTGTTTGTGGAGGGGAAATCTTTTGCAGTATAGAAGGCATAGCCTGCAGTATAATGAAAATAATGAATGAATGTGTTCCTAACAGCAAAACTCCTTCACACTACATATGAGAAGGTGCACATTCTAATCTGTTAAGCTGACTGCAGGTTTTTCTTTCACAGAATTGTTCCAGATATGAACATCTGTCTATATGCTGAATGATATCAGAATGCTGTATTTTTAAAAATCCAACTCTGATTTTTGTTGCTGGCTTTGATGGATGATTTAGTTAGCACACCATCATACCAAACCCTAAAATCACAGTTTTAGGCAGCAGCCTGATCCTTTTATGCCCAAGACTTCAAGCATCCCATTCTCTGAGGCACACAGGGAAGGGCTGTTTGAAAGTCAGTGGCTTACCAAAGAGCAGGAGAAATATTCAGATAGCACGAGAGTACCTCTTCATGTTTAAGGGCTCCATTATATCATCAACAATAATGACAAGGAGAGAGAAATATCTACTAAGGAAAAGTCTTAAAGATTTTCCATATCACTTTAGCTATGTGTTAGGAACCTTAAGGATCAGATCTGATTTGCACTTACAATGCCTTTGCTTTCTCATTTCACAGATGCAAGCCATCATATTGAAGGCAAATTTCTGATAAACAGATCAGGATTCTAGCAGCTTGAGTTCTCACGCATTCAGCTTTCTGTCAGCATCCTTTGCTTATTTAACTGAATGGTGGAAAAACAGAATATGTTAAAAACAACTGCTGGTACCAAAATAATTTTGTTTAGATATGTCACAGATCAAGGCATAAAGACTTTTCAGAGAAATTTTGCAATCGTTTCTGTAGGCTTAAGTCAGGGGCAGATTTACAGAACATATCAAGGGCTTCATCTGCAATGTAAGCAACCACATCCTTTTCAGATGAGCTCGAACTCTGTCCTCAGCATTGTACAGATCCTCTATATCTCAGATACCTATTTCTATACTGAGTCTCTGAGTATATTTACTCAGTACTGAGACTTATGGGTGCATGCTGCAGGTTCCCTACATAGAGAAAATATGATCATTAAGAACTGACTTGTGCTTTTCGTGGGACACCTGCCTCTTCTTCACATTTCCAGTATAGAGGTGATTTGGGTTTGTTTTCTGTCAGAAATGGAAATTCAAACCTTAGATGGAATGTTTCCAAGTTAAAGAAGGGAACAAATCTTCTAAAATACTCCCCATGGGTTTGCTAAGCTGGAAGAAAAAACATATGGAACACTCACAGCAAAGTGGACTTAGAGGAGTGGAGAAGACCTAAAGGGACTTGACATCCATCTATAGGGACTTTACGTCCATATGCCATCAATGGCTACTATACTCTTTATCTCACAGCTCATATGTTTCCATATTGTTTAAATCAGAGACTTTTAAGCAACTGAGACCTGGTATTTCCTGAGCAAGAAGTACCAGTCCTCTGCAACCCCCCAAATGGAACAGCCAAAATGAGAACAGGCTACATCTATTGTCTCAATACTTTGGCAGTTACCACCTTTGCATTTTACTGGCCAATATGTTTTTAAAACCCAATCAGTGTTTTACAGCAAACGCATAAAACCCAGAAATGACTAATGCAACCACTCACTGAAATCAATTGTATAAAAACCCTACTCGGGCTATGAATGTAACTCAGTAATCATGGTAAAAATTGCAAAGGCCTGCTTATAGAACCAGAGGGGTTTTATGTTCATTTTTTCTTTGTTTGCCTGCTGTTTTGAATGTATGAGATCAGGCAAGATGCAATTGGAAGGAGGAGACAGAAGATGAATTATAAGAAGTTATTTTGTATTCTCTGCACTTAAATTGAAATGAGCACACTGTAGAAGCGCTTCGTTTCCAAAACTCAGGAAATTCCTCCCAGATATATTAATATAGACATACTTACAGGTAATAGTAAATAGGATGCATAAGATTAACGGACTGTGGAATGTGTTTGAAGTCTATGCATTGCCCTGCATCAGTCCTGGCATTGGTCCTGGCATCATTCCCAGTTCTGTCCACACGAGACTTCAATTTTTTCAAAGTCAGCATACTTGGTACATCATTTGAGTCTTGCTTGTTGCCAGTTGCTCTATTATGAAACTGGGATTCCCCCTTGAGAACATTTTCTTGTTTGCATTAGACTACTCAATTAAAATGAGTTTGGGGAGGAAAATGCTGTTCTGGGTGCTGAGTAGGGTTTACTTGTACCTCCTGGTGCAAAAGCACAACCTTGTGAGTTTACACCATGGTATTTATATTCCTCAAGCTTGATCTACACACAGTACTGAACTTCAGTAATTACATACTTTTCAAGGTAAATTCTTCACATGCTGATAGGGTATCTTTAACCTGCCATAGCAGGAAATAGCTTTGTCTTGTTTTGTGGTTCACATGGTGAATAGAGTTTTTCAGAGACAGAAACTTCTCTGAAATGAGAACTGGTAGAAGGTGGTGAATGGAACATAAAATGCACGGAATGTGAATTCAGAAATAGCAGTGGCAAACTGTTCATTCTCAAGTTCGGGGATATTATAAAGCCACAAAAAATAGCACCTGGTTTGTGATTCTTAATAATAAGACCTGACTAAAGTAGATGATTGTGGGTGAATCTAGTTGCAGTTCAGTCTAGAATAAGAAAAGCAGAAGCCTTTATAAACCTGAATACAGAAATAGCCCGTTTTGCTATCTTCTGGAAACATCCATCCAGAAACAATGTTCATGGATATAAAGCACTGCTGCTGATGGCCCCAGTCTTGCCTGCAAAGATACCCTAGCTACCTCCAATTATGATTAAATCTGATCAGCTGGATTATCAGCAAACCTTCTTATTCCTTGCATTAAGCTAGCCAGACAAAGTATGATGACTGTCAAGATTATTGTCAGTGCAAGGAAGATACAAATCATTGAATCATAGAATCATTAAGGTTGGAAAAGTCCTCCAAGGTCATCTAGTCCAACCATCCAGCAAACAACAGTATTTCCCCACTAAACCATATTCCTTAGAACAACACTGAAACATTTCTTGAACACCTCCAGGGACAGTGACTCAAACCCTGGGCAGCCCATTACAGTGTCTTACTGCTCTTTCAGAGAATAAGTTTTTCCTGCTATCCAACCTGAACTTCCCCTGGCACAACTTGAGGCCACTCCCTCTCATCCTATCACTGTAGCAGAAGAGGCAAACCTCCACCTCAATACAATCTCCTTTCAGGCAGTTGTAGAGAGCAATAAGGTCTCCCCTGAGCCTCGTCTTCTCCACACTGAACAATCCCAGCTACCTCAGCCTCTTCCCATAAGATTTGTGCTCCAGACCCTTCACTTCTCCAGACACGTTCCAGGGCCTCAGTGTCTTTCTTGTAGCGAGGGTCCAAAACTGAACACAGCACTCGAGTTTCAGCCTCACCAGTGCTGAATACAGAGGCGTGATCATCTTCCTGCTCTTTCTGGCTGCAGTGTTTCTGATACGAGCTAGGATACCGCTGGCCTTCATGGCCACCTGCACCCATGCTGGCTCATGTTCAGACAAGCATTGACCAATACCCTCAGGTCCTTTTCCTCTGTGAAGTCTTCCAGCAACTCTGTTCTAAGCCTATATTGTTGCCTGGGTGGTTGATGTTTTTGTTGTTTTGGGGTTTTTTTGACCGAAGTGCGGGACCTGGTACTTACTCTTGTACTTCAGACAAAAATATTATTAGACAGAAGTATTAAAATAGAAATTATCAGGCAGTAGGAGTAAAACAGCCACTGATGTGGTGAAATTCTTGAAATTTTCCCTATTGTTTGGCTATTAAATTCTTAGAAAATCAAAATAAAAGAAGAAACTGCTGTAGGCACAACCTGACAACCTGAACCACTGTTACAGGGTTAACTAGATCAATCTATGCCCATGAGAGGGGGGCAGTAGGCCCCTGGGCCCCCCCAGCCCCACAAAATGGGAAGGGAAAGGGAAAAGGAATAGGGAGATGGGAGCTGGGCTCAAGGAAGGAAAAAAAAAACAAAAACAGCAGCAACCATCTATGGAAGAAAACTTATTTTACTAACGGTGATATCAGAATGCAAGATAACACAATATAATACAATCCAATTGAAATTGAGACTAATAAATCAAATAAGATAGGAGAGAGTTCCTGAGACCAAGTCAAACCTGAAAAGGTTGGAACAGCTAGGAGAGCAGCCTCCAGCACCCACTGCCAGCACCCCACCAGGAAGGGTCAGATCCCATGACTTCCGTCATGTACAGGGATAGGTACATGGAATTATAGCATTAACACTTCAGTTCCAGCAAACAACATGATATTATGGTGTGGAATACTGAAAACCAAAAACGACAAAACTGTGACAACCATAAGAATATGAGAAAGGAAGAACTGCAGGCTAAGATAGCAATGACAGTCAAAAATATACGATGTTGTGTTTCAGGAAATATCCACGGCATGAGTTCACAGAACACTGCATTATAAGATTTTCACTGAACGTTACAGTGGAGGGCCTTTGAATGGGAAAGCTGATAGTTGGTAATTCAATATAATGAGTCTGTACAGTGTTTGATAAACTGGGAAACTGGGAGGTAAAAGCATGAAGGTCAAAGATGGTTTCCAAAGATGCATGAGATCCTGGGACATGTCTGAGACCGCCTTTCATTTTCTTTTGATATGATAAGACCATGGATTATGATAGCTTCTAGGAAGGGGAGGTTGAGAACTGAGAATAAATGTCTTCATGAACTAAATGTGCCACAAAGGAAGCACAGAAAATGCATTTAGGAAAACAGGAAAGTTGTTAACTTCTTCACAAGCAACTCCAGAGAATGGTAGGTCTATGACACAAAAAGAGTTCTAATTTGATAATGGAAGTCTGTAAAACTGAAACCTGGATATCTTAATGTCAAGAAAATGTCTTAACCACAAAACCATTCATCTTCTGCTCTGTTCCATGGTTTCATCGCCACAAACTACCATGAATAATTCAGGAAGCACTTTGACACTGATCTCATTAATAAGACATATAATCAAGGCGATGTTTAAATAATGATGTAGGAAAGACAGAAGAACTCAATAAATATCTAATTTCATAAAAAGGCAAAAAAGTCCTTCCCAGTCCATCCCTGGTAAAGAAGAAGGGTGTTAAATTGAATGCCCCTGAGGTGTAGATATTGGAGAACAAATGGTTTAGGTTAATTTTTAATAAATCTCCGATTACTAAGGAAATTCCTAAAGACAAAAACAGTGCTAATGTTATGTCAGTGCTCACAAAAAGATACTGCAATGGCTGGTAGGTCTTTTAAGAATGGATAGGCCAGGACCTAATAACAGAAAAACTGCAGTAAGAGATGAGAATAGAATTTCAAGCAGCTAAATCAGTCTGGTCAAACCAATCTCGTTTTTTTTTACACTACAAATTTGTTTGATAAAGGATGTGTGGCAGAGGTTTGTGAGGTATTTGCTTTTGTATCACATGACAACCTGATTAAACAAGAAGCTCAGAGAGCTAACAAAACCCGGCTTTCTAGGGAATTGCCTCTCTCTTGGTTAATTGACTGTTCAACAGTATTACACTTAGATTTTCTGTTTACTCTGCATATATCAACACAGGGCTATTATTTCCTGCTGCAGGGTATTTAGAACTGACTAACTTGGTGCCATTTGTAACCATAGAAAAGACTCAGCAGAATTAGAAATTATTTAGACTAATATTTGAACTCTAGTAGTGTTTTTCTACAACTATCTACTCTTATGAAATATAGTTATGTTTGATATGTTTATCTCTCCACAAACATGCTTCAAAATGATAAACAGGCTGAAAAATTATTGGCAGAGTGAGGGCAAAAACAGGCACCTTGCTTCCATAGGAATTAGAGTTCTATAATCACAATGGAACCCTACGAGAAAAAAAGGTCTTGCATGGGTTGGAAACTCTGTCTACCAGATTTCAGAAAGCAGTGATCAGTACAAAATCATTATTAAATAACAGTGTTTATAAAACAACCCCTCAGAAGTTGTACTAAAAAATATTATCAAATTCTGAATGTTAAAAAAAATAATAATAGTGAGCATAGAAAAGCCACAAGAGTCATTTATACTTAAAACTACTTTTTAGGAAAATAGAAATCAATACCCAGTAGCCAGGAACAAGTGAAACAAGCTGTACTACAGAACTGAAGAATGTAGCATAGAAAGCATGAATTTCAGGGAGGGTTTAAAGATCAGTGTTAAGAACTGACTCAGCTTGGGGCTACTGTGAAGGTGTGTGAAGGGAGCTTATTCTATCCAGGATGTAACACAAGTAAAATATATTTCACATCTGCACAAGGCTCCTAAACCCATCATGACTAATGTCTATGAGTAACTGTGCTTGTGCTGGGTAATCCAACTGACTGCCTTTGGAAGAAGGAAACTTCAGAGTTCAACAAAGGTTAGTAAAATGCAAGATTTAAAACTTCCCACTAGCTCATGGTGCCTGGGCCTATTCACAGAATTACAGAATCACAGAACTGTAGAGGTTGGAAGGGACTGCCAGAGATCATTGAGTCCAACCCCCCTGCAAAGCAAGCCCTCTACAGCAGGCTGCACAGGTAGGTGTCCAGGCAGGTCTTGAATATCTCCAGAGGAGGAGAATCCACAACTGCCCTGGGCAACCTGTTCAGTGCTCTGTCACCTTCACTGTGAAGTTCTTAACGCACATTTGTGCAGAACTTCTTAAGCTTCTTTTTCTGACCTTTCCCCTTTTCCTATTACCACACACCACTGAAAAGACTCTGTCCTCATCCCTTTGCCTCCCACACCTTAGATATTTATAGACATTAATCAGACTCTGAGTCTTCTCTTCTTAAAGAACTTCCCCCTGACATCCAATCTAAATCTCCCCTCCCTCAACTTAAAACCATTTCCCCTTGTCCTCCAGTTATCTACCCTTTCAAAGAGTTGATTCTCCTCCTGTTTGTAGGCTCCCTTTAGGTATTGAAATGCTGCAATGAGGTCACCCCACAGCCTTCTTTCCCAGCTCCCTCAGCCTGTCTTCATAGGGGAGGTGCTCCAGTCTCCTGATCAACTTTGTGGCTCTCCTCTGGACCCTCTCCAACAGCTCCATGTAAGGGAATGTTCCAGTCCCTTTATTATCTTCACTTTATTATCTTCATGGCCATCTGGTGGACTCTTTCCAGGAGATCCCTGTCTTTCTTGTACTGTGGGGGGGGAGGGGGCAGAACTAGATACAGTACTCCAGATGAGGCCTGACCAGGGCAGGGTAGAGGGGGAGGATCACCTCCTTTGACATGCTCTTCACGCTCCTTTTAATGCATCCCAGGATGCCACTGGCCTTATTGGCCACCAGGGCACTGGCGCTGGTTCATGGCCAAAAGCCTGTTCACTGGCTTAGAGGAATGCTTTGGCTATGACCATACAATTAAGCTGCCTGCCACCAAGGCAAGACAGTCACATCCAACCTGCCTCTTTGAAAAGATATTTGACTCAGAAATTTGTTAACTCCTGAATGCTATAACGGCACCAGGAATTATTCCAGCAGTTTACCCTTGATCATTTGGGGCCATGTCTTGGTGTCACATGATTTGCAGTTGTCAACACAGTGACTAAGAAGAAATCATAGTGTTGTACAAGTAACTCTTCAATGATGCATTTTGCAGCATGCTCTGCATTCCCTGGCTCCCTGGATGACTGTATCAAATGAATCACTGCAGCCCCTGCACCATCCCCAGCACTCTCATCTTTGTTCAGGCCCATGCAGGTATCTTCCAACAATGAAAGCCACTGTGGAGTGAGCTACTTCTTTTCAAGCCCTTGCAGAAGAACACAAGGAGTGGAAGGTTCAGAGAATACTAATTATTGTGAAATTTGTCTATGACATCTAAAAAGAATGAATGCAACTATTTCACAGATGGTCACTGAACTCTTGTTGCAATACAGTATATGCTGCATATTAATCACTGCAGCAGAAACTCCCATGAATACACAAGAGGAAGGATTGTCTGGGGCATGGATTTCATTCATACCTACCTTTTCACAGATCATATTAGCAGTCCTCATATAGGTATTACATTCCATCCACCTCTTTGTGCTTTCATGTTCATAGCTAATGGGATCCTGAGACATTATCTAATCAATATTCATTTATTTAATATATTCACAGAAGTAAAGTACCATTAAAAATGGAAGATTTTTGCTTTTATCCATTTAATATAATTCACTCTCTGCTGTCAGTTGTTATTAAAGTACTATCATCTTAAATCTGATTTTTCAGCAGAACAATGAAAACCATAGCTACGTGTGTCTGATAAATTTCAATTTTTTTCAGCAGTTTTTTATTTTCAGTGTGAGACCTGTTCAGATTTAGATTGAGTAAAAAGGCTTGGGTACATGGGTACTTCAATCTAGAAAATAATTTAACAAGTTTTTTTCCTTAAAAATACTATATCTGATCTAAGTATATCAGATTGCAACCGAAGAAGAACCATGAAAGAAGATGTTTATAAACAGTGCAATTTCATCCTTTAGAAGGCTAGATAAATAATTTTGGCAAAATATCCTACCAAATCCTATTGTATGTGTCATTTTTAATTTTTCCTGTTGACATATAAGCAATCACAATATCAGCTTTGTTTATAATGGCACTCTAATCTGTCGGTATAATGTAACTATAGCATCACAGAATCATGGAATTGTTTGAGCTGGAAGGGACCCTTAAGGAGTCCAACTCCCAGCTCCACCTAGTCCAACTCCCCTGGAGTGAACAGGGACACCTACAGCTCCATCAGGCTGCTCAGAGCCCCATCCAGCCTGACCTTGAATTTCTCCAGGGACGGGGCAACCTATTCCAGAGCCTCACTACCCTCATTATAAAAAATTGTTCTTTATATCCAGTATAAATCTCTTTTCTTTTAGTCTGAAGCCATTTCCCCTTGTCCTATCACAACAGACCCTGATAAACAATCTGTCCCCTTCTTCCTTGTAACCCCCCTATAGATACTGAAAGGATAGTAAGTGAAAGTATAACTATATACCTCTAATGGCCTGCAAGTACCTTCAAGTCCTAGTAACAAAGAAAGACCCATATTGTACCAAGTGCTGTAGAAATATAAAACAAAATGATAGACTTTGCCTAGCAGATTTTACTCATTAAATAGTAAGGAGACTCATACATAATCACTTTTCTTCCATGGAAACTGAAGCATCTCACAGGGAGGTAAACTTGTTATCTCTATTTTGAAAGGAACGAAACCTGCGTATAAATTCAGTGATTCAGAGCAATTTCGTACAACAAGTCAGTGGTGAAACTGCTATTAGGAGCCAAAGCTGGGTAACGCTGTATGCAACTCCTCATTCATTACTGTTCATAAAATGTGTGAGGCCTGAGGGCTAAGCTCTTTGTTTTATGACAGCATTTCCCACTCTTCCAGCTTCTTTTCTTTTATACCTACATCAGTGTCCTGCGTTCTTCTCTTATGCTTGTCATAAAACTGAAACACTGATTTTCTTTCAGTTCTGAAATACACTATTAGAATTAAATCAACTGTTTTCCATTGTATACTGAACCTAAGTGAATATCTGTATTTATATTCAAAAGCAGTTTGTAAGACTAGAGAGCACTGGTGGGGACTGGAAGAACCTGGTATCCTTAGCCAGTGTCACAGGTGGGTTTCTGACTTCAGAGCCTTATGCCCCTGCCTGCACCTAGTCCAGCCAAGAGGACATAAATCAGGTGCAGGTTGGGATAAGGGAGGCAATGAAACTGTCCTGATGTTTTTCTTTCCCTACTATTCATTTATGGAGGGATAGGAAAAAGATGGGGAGGATTTTTTTTTTGCAGGATTTTCTTTTCCAGGCTGTTTTCCAAGTTGGTAATGCTCTGAGCCCCTGCAGCCCACCTCCTGCATCCCACTGTAAATAGGGCTGCAAAACAGATAAATAGGAGTTCAAAGTTTATTTCCTTGGGGTAAACCCTGTGATGGAAATCCCACTTGGGTAAAAGTTATCTCAGGAAGACACAGCCACACACTGGGGATAAGAGTCTGGCTGGGTGGCAAGGGGATCACCATTCCAATTGGGTTCCATCTCCTCTTGAATGAGGTTTTTGGGTGCCTCCTCTGCTAGTAGGTTGTCTGGCTGTGCTCTAACCACCTGCACTGTAGTGTTGCTCCACATCTTTGGACTTCCTCAAGGACATAGGACACAGATGCATGTTTCAATGCTAGCTCTCCAGTGAGCTGTGTTCTCTTCCCAGCATCTTATTGCCTGCCTTCATTGGTCAAAGAGGCATAAAGGGCCTTTATGCAACTGTAGGAATCAGTATTTTGCTTGCTTGAATAAAAATATCTCTCTTGTACATTGTTTCCATCTGGTGAAGCTGCTAACTAAACAACTTTGATGGATGCTTCGCTGTATGAAAAGAGGAACAAATCCCTGACCTCACAAAGGGTAGAGCCGTGACCTAAAGCATGATAAATGAGCCATGGATTGTGCAGGTTGTGCATCTGCCCCCGTGAGTACCTTCACAGTTGCTTCATCCTTCTTTTGAGAGCAGTTTTGCTGGGAAGCCTGCGCACTTGCAGATTCATGTGCACACCTCTGCTCTGGAGTTCACATTCCTCCTTTCCCAAATGCTCTAAACCCCTCTGTTGTGTGCTCTGGGAGAACATGCCTTCTGTATCATACACCACAATACCATCAGGAGTTTCCACAGCATGGTCAACACTGGGGAGTTCTGAGTTTGCCCTTGCATTTTCCTTCTTTCCATAAGCATACTTATTTCCCTTTCTTGCATCTCTCTATTTGCATTTCCCACTAATTCTTCTTCCAGAAGGAAATCTGCGTAGAATACGAGCTGTCAGATGTCATTACGCATCATCAGGAAACTACATTGCTATGTTTTAAGAAAATGCATATTTCAGGGCACACTGATCCATAATGTTTGCATACTTAATACTTTTGTGCATATATGAATCTCCATGCCATTTGGAGCATTGCCAATCAAGGAACTGCCTGAGGAGAGAAAGTCAGCAGCAGGAAGGAGAGCGATTCAGTGCCTGATCACCTATCCTGCTCACTGTTAGCTGGCAGTTCTAAAATGGCGATGCTAATGCCAGCAACAGCAGAGCTGCTCTGCCATTGTGATTAAAATAGTTTGTGTTGTCTACATGTCAAGAAGTGTTCAGTTGTGCTTAACAACAAAATAATAGTAATAAGCACTAAGCACTGATGCAGTGATATTAACACCCACTGATTCTTGGTAAACCAAAACTTTCAATTTCGCATTAAATAATAACAATAAAAAAATAATCTCAAATCACATCTAGAAGTTAGCACTGTACCTTATGCAATGGTTCTTTCTTGTTGAGTGAAGGTGCAAAAAGCAGCTAAGAATTAAGTCTATCTATGTAGCTATGTAATATTATTCTGTGCTCATTCTGCTTTTTAATTTTCTTCATTGTTCCTGTAATTTACTAGAGCTTATCAAATCAGTTGTCATTTTGTTTTGAACACAAAGTCAGGTTTTTTTGCTGTTATACATATTTCTTGTGAAACTGACATACATATATATATAGGATACACTTACACATGCAATAAAGGTTCATATACAAAAAAAAGTATATTTGTAATTAAGATACATGATTTCAGAGGCAGAACATTTTTCCTTCTATCCTGCTTTAGGTAGTTTCTGTTTGCCCTCATGGATAAAAAACTAATGTCGTTGGTTTCTTTCATTCTCCATAAAATAGTGACCTAAATAATTGCCTGTCATGTAAAAACATTGTTTAAAGCAAGTTTCTTTCCTTGGCAGTAAACTGTAGTGTCACATACTGATAGATAGTTATTAGCAAGCATTGATGAATGTCACTGAGTGCCATGTTTTTCCATACTGAGGAATTCAGTGACACATCTTTTCTTCATATGCACTCCAATGTCAGACACCATTCTGTCAGTCTGCCTCTCTGCTGCCATCTGCCGCATGGCAACAACGTGTATTGATGAGAAGGTTCAACCTCTACTGCCATACCACCGACATCCGCCTCTGAAGTCATGGAACAACATAATGAAACAGGAGGCATTGCTTTTGGAGCAGTCCTTGTACAACAGTATACACTTCTAGGTTTCGTGAAGCTAAAACTTCACCTTATACATGCTATATGTATATATAACACATTATAGTAGTTTCTGTACTGTAAATACCTATCTATTGAAGCATCTCTGATCACTTTTCATGGGCTGGAAATGACATTGCTGTCTCTTCCCTCTGTTGCTCTATGAGACTCATGCAGGCACCACTGGTGCAAATGAATGCACAGAAGGGCTGCCACAGAAATCATTTGTGAATGGGCAGTCTGCAGTGGAGTCATCTGAAATGTATAATGCATATTGCATTTCAGGTTGACTATGATTGAGTGGAAAAGAAAGACCGTTTTGCGTTTCATGTCAACTTTAAATATGATGATGGCAATTTAAATGCAACATTAAATTGTGAACTACATCTGAATTAAGAAAGCATATGTTAGACTTTGTAAGAAAGAAGATACTGCAGTAATATGCCTGGCATAGAAGAAATAGGTATGTTTAGTATTTGTATTGTAGCCATAAAGAGAAGCTCACTGGTCTGGGGTCATGTAGGATATTTAATGAGCATCCCCAAAGAGTTTATAGGCACCTGAATATGTAGTCAGGCTGCACAGACCTAAGGGTGTGCAGCAAAAGAGAAATAAGCAGCCTGGGGAAAATGTGTGCAGGATAGCAAGGATAGCTATGGGTGCACAACACCACAGTCAAAAAAAGTGGAAAAACACATGCATACAAAAAGTGCCTGCTTTCCACAGGTACGGTGATTCCACTTTGGTAACATGTGAAGATCATCACATGGCATGTGAGCATCAGGTGGCCAATGTGGAGATTTTGGTGGAGTTCTGAATGGCACTGTGCCACACCAGTGTGTTGGGGCCCAGTTAACACCAGTTCCCCTGTGCTGCAAAATCACTCCTAAGACATAGGTGAAAGAGGGTGGAAAGCTGCTGATATCTGTGTGTTCTGGTAGATATTTTAATAAGATCTTGAGGATTCTATGCTTCTTGTTTGCTTTATTTGTCTTTAACCATAATGTATTGTTGCAGTAAGAATATACAACAAGGTCCAGCCAGGCACTGCATCTCACATACCATAATCTGTCATTAAAGTTTGCATGAAATATCCTCCCAGAACCATGGAAATTGTTGTTCCCGGGATAAGGTCAAAACTAAAGTGAAAAAATGGTACTCATGTTATTCCTGGCTCAAACTCTGGGAGGATTCTCCTGCTGATCTTTGTGGTATTGCTGTTTCCAAAAGGCTGAGCCCCAGCAATTTCAACAAATTGTTCCACTCTGTTGAGAGGGTTGCTATGGAAATGAACATCACCAAGAACTGCTAAAGAGCACTATGATAGAGGATGGGGAACATTTTTAAAAGTACAGAGTGGGGAGGTTTAACATCTTTGTTTAAATCCGAAGCTGACAGGTTCTGTGGGTTTTTGAATTTTGCCAACTGGGTAGAGATTGGGTAGAGATTTGTTGTTTTTATTTCGTCTTTCTGCAGAAAATTAATGTAAATTGAATTAAACAAGATGCAAGCAGATGATTTTGAAATCGGTCTCCAGGAGTAAGCTTGTACAGACATAAACATCTGCACTGAATTATTTTGTGTTAATAATGTCTAGCAGAAAAATGTGATTATAATGGAACTGAAGGGGTTATTGAAGCATAACGCGTTACATGTTTTTTGGGGATAGCTACAGTTTGCCCAAAACCTGAAGCAACTGTGGCATTCAGAACATTTGGATGGAAAAACATTGCTATGGCAACAAATTACTTTTATATTCACATACAGCAAAAATAGATCTCTCTCTCCCTTTGTGGGAAGCACATATTTTAAAGTGCATGAAAGATTAAAGGTGATAGGCAGAAACAGCTGCATGAATATATTTTCATTTCTTCATTTGGTTTATACATATTTCTGTAGGAATCTGAAATGCAGAAATAATTTACAGCTAGGAGCATTTTGCAGCTAGAAAGTAGAAACAGACTAGGAAAGGAGAAAATGTATAATATAGTCGGAGTTTATTTTGATTGTAGTGTAGAAACATCAGACTTCAATTGATTAAAACAAAATATTCCCAATGTCATTAAAAAAGGAGAGAGAAAATCCTGTTCTTCTATGTGCATCTAGAAAGACTGGAATCATTTTGTGTCCATAATTTAAGTAAAGGATTATGGTTTTTTTCCTGATTTTTGGTCAGTGATGCACATTGTCAAGCTAAGGAAACAGACCTAATGACCTTTATTGATTGCTTCATTTTAGCTGTATCAGTTTGTTGAGTCTTTTTATTTAGAAGGCACAAGGCTTTTACTTATGTGGAGTGAAGAGTTTATGAATCATCTGACGTGTGTGCCATCTGCAAAGGATGTAAAATCTGTCTATATTCTAAGGTCTGTCCTAAGTTTCCCTCTCAGTTATACCAAACCACATGAGCTGTATTACACCCTCTTTCTCTCTTTTCTTTATCTCTTTCACCATGCATAGCAGAGAAGCTTACATTTTCTGCTGCTTAGTTGCAAAAGAGAGGCCTGCTTAGATGTCCTGGCTGTTTTTCCAGCTGCACTCTTCCTATGGACAGCAAAGAGATGTGCCAAAGAGCTGCAGGTCAAAAGCACGGAATATGAAGGACTCTGTGGGATGGTCACTGACTTCCCGTTTTCAGACCTTCAGGCTAAACTGAACAACACAAAGGAAATGGCAGTGCAGGGGATGATCTGGGGCGAGCTGAAAGTGTACTAGTTTCTGACTGAATTTAGCTGGGGGAAATGTAGAGTTTTATAATACAGTTAGTTTGCAGACCTGAGTTTGAAGGCACCTTCAAAACTGACTGGACATTTCAAGGGGCATCACATCCCTTTTGTCGATGTCCAGAGCACAAGAGGGGCTGTAAAGGATTTCACGATGCCGCTAAGATGAATTTAATATTGTCCATGCTATGAAAGAGTTTGCAGAGAGAAAATTTTAGGATAAGGAAGGGAAGGCCCTAGATATAATGGATGTAGAAAGGGGAATCAAAAGAGCACTGAGTTATTCTTCATCGCTGCAAAATCTCATAAGCTGTTTCTGTTTCTGTACTGCTTAACAGGAACATGCTACAAAGGCATACTTGAGCATAAGCCCATTTGGGACAAGCTGGCTCCCATCTTGATTGCCCAGGGCAAGATCTTCATTGGGCAGATCAACTTCATCCAGTCTATATGGTCTAGAATCATAGAATGGCTTGGTTTGGAAGGGACCTCAAAGATTATCTAGTTCCAATCCACCTGCCGCAGGCAGGGTTCCCAACAGCTTAAGTACTAGTTCATGCTGCCCAGGGCCCCATCCAGCCTGGCCCTGAACACCTCCAGGGATGGGGCATCCACAGCTTCTCTGTGCAGCCTGTGCCAGTGCCTCACCACCTTCTCTGAGAAAAACTTCCTCCTGATATCTAATTTAAATTTCCCCTCTTTCAGTTTAAAATCATCTCCCTTTGTCCTATCACTATCTATCCATGTAAAAAGTTCATTTCCCTCATGTTAATAATCTCCCTTGAAGTACTGAAAAGCTGCAATGAGGTCTCCCCAGAACCTTTTTGTCTCCAGGCTGAAAAAGCCCAGCTCCCCTCATCCTGTCTTTGTAGGAGAGGTGCTCCAGCCATCTGTTCACCTTCGTGGCTCTCTTCTGGATCCCCTCTGAAAGCTCCACATTTTCCTCGTCTGGGGGCTCCAAGCCTGACTACCATCTTCCAATGAGGCCTCACAAGGGTAAAGCAGAGGTTGACAATCCCCTCCCTCTCCCTGCTGTCTGCACCTTTTTGATGCAGCCCAGGATACCATTGACTGTCCGGGCTGCAAGCACATATTTGACTATGAGTTTCTACATCTCTAGCAATGCCTTTTTAAACATTTTGTGGATCATGTGAGGTTGAGTTGTCTGAAATACTGTGACAGCTTTGCTGGAGCTCTCTACATTATGTCATGCCCTGAGATGTGGCAGGAGAGCACATGAAAGAGCTTCAGGATCACACCCGAGACTATCATAAGCCACCTAGCTACAGTTATAACTCCTTTTGCAGACAGTCCCTAGAGTGAGCTCTGCTCCTGCCTGTCTTTGGGCATCTTGGAGAGATCCAGTCCAGCCTGTTTTCAGCTGACACAAAGTAGATTTTCTCCATAGTGTCTGCTATGATGCTATGTTTTGGTTTCAGCAGAAAAACATTGTTGATAACACATGGATGTTTTATTTGATGCTGAGCAGTACTGCACACAGACTAGGATGTTTCAATTTCTCAGCTTCTCATTCTGTCATGGCAGTGAGAGGGTTAAAGGACACAAGGAGCTGGGAGGGGACAGAACCAGGACCGCTGACCTCAATCAGCCAAAGGGATCTTCTGTACCATATGACATCGTGAACAAAATTATAAAACTGAGTGGAGTTGGCCGAGGGGCAGTCACTGCTGAGGGACTGGCTAAACTACAGTGCAGTCAAAGAAGCTCAAGGGTTAAGCACTGTGGGTGAGCAGAGATCTCCTCTAACTCAGTCCCTGGCTCACTTCAACACTGTGCTGGCGCAGTTTTGACCATACTTGTAGTCATAAACAAACCCTGGCCCTGAGTCAGGAGTAAACATGGGCCAGAGACTCTCATAAGCCAGTACAGGTGCAGCCAGCCTGTACAAAGCAGTAAGAGTTTTTGGTTCGTCTGTTATGTCCCAGTTGGCTGTTGTGTCCCAGTTAGCCTCAGTGCCAGCACAGTTCCAAGTACATTTCAATTACTGTTGTTGGCTGCAATATTAATACCACTAGACATGGTGTCACAGTACTACGATCAGAGTAACCCAAATAAAGACTTGCATCTTGTATATTTACATCTCTGCAGCAGTTTATCCTGGATTTGGAAAGAAAATTGAGTTGAATGGGCTTTATAACATGACTCAGTTTGGACAAAATTTTAGTACTTAATATTTTCTGGCATAATTGTCAGCAAAAATTTTGGTTTCCATCCACAGCTACAGTATTTTGAGTACACTAACTAGATACTTTAAAATTTGGGTACAATCCCTGAAACCAGAATTATGCCTTAGAACGCCATGTTGACACATCCCCAATTAGACTGATGCAAATTTGATTTTATCAAAGGAACAGAAATGGACAAGAGATATTTTTATATTTGTAACTCAGAAAGGGAATGGAGAGATGTGCCATGTAACCTTCTTTAATGTAGTCCTCAGAAGTATAGGACACTTCTGCATATTCTCCCCATTTTTCATGTGCACAGATGCGTCCTCTGTGTTCTCATTTTGTTTGTGCTCATAGATGTCAAATGCAAATGCAGTCATGCCTTTAGTTTAGAATAAACAGTAAAGATCTTAATCACTGTGTTCCGTGTACTTCCCCTTAGGAAAAGGTGGGGTAGCATGTATTTCGTGTTTCTGTCTTGTTTTTTCTCTAAGAAAAAAGAAGATTGAGGAAAGTGTGCAGCATGACACAGTGCACTTATATAACTTAAAACATCTGAAGTAATTCATCCCACTTTGTAAACAGAAGTGAGTAATAATGTGGTATAAAGCTCTCCTAATCTAATTTTAGTTTTTTTTCTCAATTGAACCTTCTATCTCCCTCTCCACTCTTACTGCATAGGTATATTTGGAGCCTTTAAGGCTCTGTTTGGCACTGTGGTTTTTTAATTACTTAAAAATGAATGGAGTTTGATGTGTCTTTTTTACCACTTCTCCCCCAGTGCAGTCCGAATGAAGATGAGACTCAAGGATTTTAGTAGCAAGTGGCTCATCCTCTCCCAGTGATACTCCCACTGGTGGTTATTTGCTAATGAGAAGTCGAACAGTGAAGGTATTCACAGGAAGCCATTTATCATATTTTGTCAGCCAAAATCCAGTGACTGTTTTATTACTGCAGATGTTGCTGTACGCTACCTGTAACATATTGTTAATAATGCACTGAGAATGGTGTCTTCTACTGATATAAATCAGTATCATGAAAAGCAAGGAATTTTGGAGGGATACTTCAACAGGCTGTGACTATTCATTTATTCCTCTATTGTTGGTGTAATCTAACAGAATTGCTTACAAGTGTTTTTTGTTTAGTTTAGTTTAAGAAAGTTCTTGCAGAACAATGAACAAAGGGATTTGGGGATTTATACATTCCATTATAGATATAGTGGCGTTTCCATGACCCTGTTTAGAAGAGTAAAGCTTCTATTTCTCTGCTGCTGATTCTGTCAACATTAGCACAGTAAGTTCAGTAGAAATCCCCCAGGTATTCCAGTGTCAGACCACAAAGTCATTTCAGCCTTTTAAAGAAAATGCCGTTTCAAGGAACAGGGACTTTGGGGAATATTTCTGTGCAGTGGAAACCTGGAGCAGCAAAGCAGACAAAAGAATGGAAAGGCTGTGCACAGAACAGAAAGCAAGGAAAACAAAATGACAAAACGTATATTTATATATCTTCTGAGTTTAGTTACCTTGGTGAAAATATGCAGCAACTCCACAACATCTACAGAATCTCCAGGAACAGCTCAGATTAAAATATGTGCCTGCCTGAAGATAAAATGAACTGCAATAAACAAAGAGGAAAAACACTAACCTGTGCTGGCAGCAGATATTTGGGGAGGAAGAATAAATGGCATTATGAGTTTTTCTTATTTTCACAAATATTTGCCCTGCAGATTAATTCAGATCCATTTAAACAAAGTCAGTCATTACAGAATCCAATTACTTATTATTCATTTCCTGCTTTCTGAAGAATACTCAGTTCATGCAATGATGTTGCTCTGTGTGCCATACATTTCTTTCCCCAGTAATTTGTTAAAATGATGGCTGATTTTAACCAAAATTATGGACAGGTAACAGGCTCCAAGGTACCAAGTTATAACATACATAGAAAATCTGGTGTGTGGACAGAGGAAAGAAGTACAAACCCACCAAGAAGCAGGTGAGTATATATTATCCTTGTACCCTTCTGCTTCTCAGACAAAGGGTCTGATTTTTGTGTGGTCCTGTGTGAAGCCGAGAGTTGGACTCAGTGATCATAGAATCATAGAATCATAGAATCATAGAATCATAGAACTGCTTAGGTTGGAAAAGACCTTAAAGATCATCAAGTCCAAGCACAACCCAACCATCCTACCCTAACTCTAACAACCCTCCGCTAAATCATGTCCCTGAGCACCACATCCAAACGGTTTTTAAACACATCCAGGGATGGTGACTCAACCACCTCCCTGGGCAGCCTGTTCCAGTGATTAACAACCCTTTCTGTAAAGAAGTGTTTCCTGGTATCCAACCTAAACTTACCCTGGCACAACTTGAGGCCATTTCCCTTCGTCCTGTCACCTGTCATCAGTGAGAAGAGACCAGCTCTGCTCTCGCTGTAAGCACTTTCAGATATTGGAAGAGAGCAATAAGGTCTCCCCTCAGCCTCCTTTTTCCCAGACTAAAAAGCCCCAGTTCCTTCAGTCTCTCCTCTTAGGGCACATTCTCCAAGCCCTTCACAAGCCTTGTTGTCCTTCTTTGGACCTGCTCCAGCACCTCCATGTCCTTTCTGTAGTGAGGTGCCCAGAAATGAACACAGTACTCAAGGTGAGGCCTCACCAGTGCTGGATACAGGGGCAGGATGACCTCCCTAGTCCTGCTCACCACACCACTGCTGATCCAAGCCAGGATGCCATTGGTCTTCTTGGCCACCTGGGCACACTGCTGGCTCATATTCAGCGGACTGTCCATCAGTGCATCAAGGTCCCTTTCCATCAGGCAGCTTTTTAGCCAATCCTCCCCAAGTCTGTAGGGTTGCCTGGGGTTGTTGTGACCAGAATGCAGGACCTGACTCTTGGCCCTATTGAAATTCATACAGCTAACCTCGGCCCATCGATCCAGTGTATCCAGATCCTTCTGTAGTGCATTTCTATCATCCAGTCGTTCAACACTCTCTTCCAACTTGGTGTCATCTGCAAATATAATCCTTATATGGTTCAGTGCTGGATATTCTATGATTCTATGATTTTGTAAGGCAATAATGACTAGATGTTCTGTATGTGTTTGCTTTCCCCAAGGTCATGGACTTAGATGAGTGTGGCAGAGCACCAGGATTTTGAGGTCCTTATAAAATACAAAGGGAAAATTTCGTTGCTACACACAGAGGTAACAGCTTCTGATGCTATACACAGAGGTAACAGCTGAAGCATGAAAGAGGGCACATCAGAACAAACCACAGAGTCAGAAATGGTGGTAGAACAGTGAGATGAGAGGGGCACACGACAAAAGTGTCAGTCTGTCATATTTCAGGCAGAGTGCACTGATCTTGGAGCTTATAAGGCATAACTGCATAGAGTAATGCTAGAAAGGATCTGAAGGATGCAAATTACACCTACTTAAAACATGGAGCTGAATTTTATTTTGTAACATAGAACTGGTGCTGAATTGCTGAAACAACAGAGAATAGGATGATGATAGAGCAAGTTGCATCTGCTTGTTGCAGGGCACTATTGATTTTGCAGTATATTACAACTTGATACCTTCTAAAATGTACCCTGTGGACCTAAAGAGAAGTTTCCTCAGGCTATGGTTGGCAAAACACAGCACATGCCAGATGTGTTATTTCCACACTTTGGTATATGCCATTTTCCCACTATAAGGGCTTTTGATATTTGCAAATTACCAATAAAGATAATCTGCATCAGGCTGGATGGTTTCTCAAAATAGAGTTTAGGTTTGGATTTGGTTGTGTAGAATAAATAATCATCATTGCATAATGAGGAAATGGCTGGTATAGATTCTGTATAATTTTCATATTAGCTGTACAACTTGAAGTACCAGCTCTTAACAGCCTTGGATTTCCATTGGTGTAATTGAGAAGACAGAGACTTTCAAAACACTTTTTATAAGATTTCCCAACCTTCAATTTGCTGAAAATGTACACATTCTGAAATCTTTCTCTAATTGGTTTAACTTTTGGGAGCCAATGCGAATCAAAATTTCACACTCCTCAGTGATTCTTTTTGTGGCTTTGCAAAGAGGATGCTTAAAGCTTCATGCGAAGAAACCAGTGATACTGTATCATCTGGCATTCAAAGTCCAGATTCCAAATCTCATCACAGCAAAATATTTACTTGTCAGATCTTGTTTGTTGCCAGTGTTGAAATGCATGTAATTTCCTGCAAGGGAGGGTTTTGGATTGTGAGGCCACAGCAGTAATGAAGGGAATTTGTATGGTCACTGAACTGGTGGAGTGGGTGTGAGAACTCTGAATTGTAAAGTCAACACAATGCCAGCATTAGCATTCAGATGAAATTCAGGCTTCTGTGAAGAGGCTCTCATCCAGTCAATTTGTCAAGATAAAACCTCACTGTGCTTATAGACCCTGCAAGTGGCTCTGCAGTATTTCAGAAGTGAAGTGCAAGCGCTTTCTGGCACACTGCTGTTGTTCCTCCTTGGTATGGGGTCCTTTGGAAAAAAATGAGAGCTTTTGGTGGTGTAGTCCCTGTCTACACAAGCTCTTGCCTATATATTACACAGATAACTGAACACTGTTTTAACTATTTACCATGGATTGGTACATAGGGCCATGGACTGGGGCCCTATTGTGCAAGGCATTGCAAAGACATGTACAGAAGGGCTTACAACTCACCTTTGTAAACTTTTGCTTAGAGATATGAATGGCTATTCTCCAGGGGCTGTGTTTTCCCTAGCATGGTACAGTGCCCAATAAGGAACAACTCTACCAGTTCAGCTAATGCGATTATTCCATTTCCAGTGCAATTGTATTACCACAGTACAGTTGCATCAGAATGAATATTTTATAACCAACATAAGCTGGAAGCAGTGTGCTTATGTCTGCCATAAAGGCAACTCGGACTGGAATTCAGGAGACAGCATGGGGTTGTTAGCAGGCAGGGGAGTAAGGGTGTAGGAAAGGCAATTGTGAGTCAACAACCATCTTGCTACAATAGCATAAGCCTTGTCTGCTCCTTAGTGTAGTTCAGATTGATTCTGATTAATTTCCCACAAAGAATGCAAGGTTGTAATGTTTTTAACCAGGTACCTCAGCTGGAGCCCAAGGACTTCCCATTTGGTCTCCAGTGTGTGGAGACATTATGCAAAATGTAGAGAGGCAGTGAAAAATAACAATCTCTGGTCAGCAGGTGGGCCCACCATGTTGTACACCCTCAGGTCCTCCTACACGTCACCCAGCTGGAACCCACAGTATGTGCTGTCAGTATGGGCAAAGCAGAGTTCACAAAGCCTTTGCTGAGTAGTGGGAGGGGAAAATGAAAACTAGAACACAGCACCTACTAAAAAATGTATTTCTCTAATTTATTAATGTTTTTGAATGCATTTTCAGCCTGGTGCCTGATGAACAGATGGGCTTAGTTTGTCCTTTAGGAAGGGTTTGATAAAAAGTCTTTTTCATAGAAATCTGTTAGTAAACTTAGAAACTACAGAATGAAAGAATGAAAGTCTTCTCATGAATTTAAAACAGCATAATACATGGGGAAAATCATAGAATTATAGAATGACTTTGGTTGGAAGGGACCTTAAACATCATCTAGTCAACTCTGTGCCACGGGCAGGGCTGTCAGCCAGCAGCTCAGGCTGCCCAAGGCCTCATCCAACCTGGCCTTGAGCATCTCCAGGGACAGGTGCAGTAATAAACCATCCATTCTACACAGTCACAGATAACTTTGTGATGTGTCCTGAAGGTCATCCAGTGGGATGCAGTGGTAAATGTGTTCAGGAGTTAAATAGCCGGTAGGCAAAATACGGTAGTAACATAGATACAGAACTAAATCCAACCTATCAGATACATAATCGTCAAGAATGCAGATTAAAATTTCTATTTAAAATTTTAACCTGAGTTTTAAATAGTAGACAAGTATACAGAATTGTCTCAATATAGGTTATATTTATGCATAAACCAAATTTTCAGGAAGCAAGACTCTTACAGGCAGAGGAGCTGGTGTGGTTTTTTTTTTGTCACTGTGACTGTGTTGGTCAGCCTGTGCCCAGTCTTCCTATGAATTGAGCGATCTGTACAGTTTGTCCAGTTAACTAGTTCTGCATGGGTCAGGATATGACCATGCAAATGCAAACACTTTTAACCTTCTTCAGAATCACACAAAGGCTTGTAATGAGAAACAGCAAACTGCAGGTGTACAGGGCAGGAGATTGGGAGTGAGGGAAAAATACATACCTGGAAGATGGTTAGAATTCTTTTGGTACTTACATTCTAAATTTAACACCTGGACAAAAGCTTTATCCTTATTGTCATGACAAGATTATTGTCTGACCAGCAGTCATTAATTTAGAGGACAAATATTTTCTCAAAGGCATCAATGAGATCATACTAGAGCTCCAAATACTCCTGCATAGAATTGGTGTCACAGCAGATTTAATAAAACTGGCATTTGTATTCCAAGGAAGAATAGAACAGCAAGATATAGAGGATGTAACACAGTCAAAAGGCAAACGATAGCTAGAAATAAGGTAAGAACAGAAAGTATTTCATAAGATAGAATTGAAGTGGCCCACTTTTGTAGAAAGGTGGCAAATATTTTTGAAATAAAGGAAAAACCACATAGGTGAAAAATGTTGTGAAGGGGTAATTTAAAATTAGTAACGTTATTTTTAAACAAGTTTTTATTTGAAAGCATATATAATGCATACATCCTAATTTATTACATGTGTCAGTAAGCATATTCTTTGTTTAACACAGGGATACATTTTGCAGCTTTTTGAACCTTCATTCAAGGGAGAAGAGGCAGAACAGGCAGTAACAAATCTATTCTGTGTAAGATGATGATAATCACTCCCAGGAATGATACAGATTTCCCTCAAAGTTCCTGATGTATCCTGCAGCAGAGCCAGACCTCCAGGCCAGAAGCATCTTTGGGCTTTGCCAGTGTAGCAATTGATTTATTTCTGGGCTTAAACCTGGGCCTACAGAAATGTTTATGAGCCATTACTGACATAATGTGATCCAAATTAATCTTGTTTCATTTATTTCAGTTAATGATTCTTTAAAAATTGGTATTCAGTGGAGAACAACTACGCTTATAAGAATTTTCAATTTTCCAAATGTGTAACCTAGAATTTGTAATTAAAAGAAAGGCACCTTTACTTTCTATGAAATAAATTTTTGGCCTCCCAAGACATGAATTATACTGAAAGATTGAATGTCTTATAATTAACTCTAATTTACATGCATGCTAGTGCTATGTGCTAGTGGAATCAAATCCATTCAGATATGTGTCTCAGAATCTTTACTGCTAAGAGATTAGCAACTATAGTTACTATAGTTTTTCTATAACATAGATAGAAAGGAGATGTGAAAAGGTAATTCTGCTCCATCCTTTTGACTTACAATCCTGAGAATTTGTCGATGTCTGTCACAAGTTATTTGCTTCTGTTTTTCTTTACTCAAAGCATTGAGTTGTATGAGGCCCCACATACAACCATGGCTTCACTGTTGTTCTTGCCATGGGAGATCAGTTATGCACTGAGACATAAGCACTTAGATGTGTCGCATTTGCATGAGCCATGAAAGTGATACCAAACTGCAAGAGCTCCTTGTCCAAAAAGGCCACACTCTAGTCTCCCTAAAGCACTTTAAACAGAAACAGGATGACTTACAAATCTGAAAAAAAAGATGACTTCAGATGACTTCAGATGACTTACAAATCTGAAACTTTCATTACTACAAAAACAAATAAATTCATGTGTTGCTGCAGTTCACCAAGAGTTTTGGTTCCTCAGTAAACCCTGCATGCTTTATTGACTTTTCAAGCTCTTATAGGTCATGATATCAAACATATCCATCTTTTACAGACATTTTCAATCGCCCTGGTTTCATCTAAGAGCTACTGTAGGAGACAATCCTTCTGAAAAGCATGAATGACTGTTCTAATAGGGGACATATATTTCAGATTCTAGAAAGTTTTAATATCTCTCTAAGTAGAAAAGGTTTTCATTTCCCTTAGAAGCTTGGATTGATGTCATTCTGCACGGAGCAGATATTTTGACATTGAATTTCTCTGATTATTTTGCCATACAGGGAGCTATAGTCCAGTTTATTCACCATCTTGTCATTGTTCCATTGTCTTTTCTTACTCCACCAAAGAGAAAAAATGTGGAGAAAAATTACAATTTTGTCAATTTTTCCTTTAATTCCACCATAAAATGTTATTGAATTTTTGGCACCCTGTATCTCATTCCTTAGGACTGAATAGGACAGATTGAATAGACAAGAAAATTAGTATTCTTTGTCACCAGATACAGTCCTACTGGGGACACTGAAGCGTTCTTTTGGCTTAGGAAGAAACTTGTTTATTTTGAATTTTAAAACTGCATTTATCCCAGAATGTGCAGGACTGCTCAGAAGGTAATGCCTCCTATTTTATTATGTTGGCCCATGACATCAGAGGTGTTGGTGGTATGGCAGTAGAGGTTGAACCTTCCCACCCAATATCCCATTACATTTTGTTGCTGCGTGACAGATAGCAGAAAAGGGACAGTCTGACAGAATGGCATCTGACATGGAAGTGTGTGTGAAGCAAAGGTGTGTCACTGAATTCCTCCATGAGGATACAATGACACCCACTGACATTCACTGACAGTTGTTGAATGTCTATGGAGACCACACAGAGAATGTGAGCACAGGGTAGTAATGGTGCGTTTCAGCAGTGGTGACAGCAACATGAAAGACATGGATGAGAGATCTGGATGACTGTGTAGACTTTTACAAGAGTGGCATATAGGCTCTTGTTCACTGCTGTCAAAAATGCATGGCTACTGATGGTGACTGTGTTGGAAAATAGTGTTTCGTGGCTGATAATTTGCTCTATTAAATGTTGCTATTGTGCTCTTTGTATGTGCTAGAATTCCCATGGAAATGAATAGGAGGCATTACTTTAAGAGCAACTTAAGTATTTCTGGCAGGATATGTATGTTTTAAATCTCTATATGTTCTTTTATATAACTGGCTGAGTTGCTGCTAGCAAGTTCATTTCATTGCAAAGAACAAATCTCTCAATTTTGCATAGCTTCTGAATCTCACACACCAAGGCTTTTGTAGACTTGAATGCAATCAGTTTTTTGAACTGAGGGACACGTGAACCTCACCCCCATTAGAAGGAAGGGAACCTATTTGTTATGTTGGTCAGCACTTTAGCAAAGAGATAAGAATACTTCACAGATCCACTTTGTCCTAAATAATATTCACATTAAAAACAGGTCAGATGCATATCTTATGGCAATCATAATTGGTACAAAGTCACAGCACTTTAAGATCAGGCTCCTAGTTTTTGGCTAATTTCTTTTAGTATATTCAAATCCTGGAAATTACTACAGCTCACTGAACACTTTTAAGACATCTATAAAACAGAGGAGTTTTATAGATAAACAGTAGCAACTATACCGATGACTTCAATAAAAAAATTTTCAGTGCCAAACTATGAATTCATTCATGCTGATATAAAGCCAGAGTAATTCTGTTGATATCACTTGCATTACTTTGGCCTTGCAATATCATGACACAAGCCAAACCTTAGTTTAAGAGTCACTCCATAGTGCATTAAAATTTTAATGGATTCCTTTTTCTCTCACTTGTTTTTTTTTTTTTTTTTTGGTTTTTTTTTTTTTTTTTTTTTTGGTTTTTTTTTTCATATTGTTTGGCTTGGCATAAAAAAATAACTCATGCTTTATCCATAGTTCTTTCTTTTTCTTTTTTCATTTTTTTTTCTTTTTGTCTGAAGTTAGTTCTATAGGATTTTACTTTGTTCTGAAAGCAAAGCAATAGCAAGCAAATTGCAATTATTTTCTTTGTGAGCCAGAAGACAAACAGTTCCCTTTCTTTGTATTTCTGAAAGGCTTTCAAAGTTTTGCCTTTTTTAAACTGAAAGGTGTTGCAAAATGATCATCCGCTCTGTCTGTTCTCATCTCAGTAAGATGAACCTTGGAGTTGTGCACACTATTTGCAGACAGGTTAAATTCTGGAGGCCTGAAAGACTGGAGCCTTGCAACTGTTGTAACTGTCAAAAGTAATTCTGGCCAGAGACATCTCAGCTTTGTATTCAGCATAATTGAAGAGACCACTTGGAATTGTTTGCATATAGGGAACAAAACAATAGGCATTGAGACTTCATTATTGAAAGCAGCTGCAGCAGAGGAAGTCCTGCAGCCAGAGGTAGGTTGGTAAATCCTGTTTGAGACATTTTAATGCTGCAATTCAAATTCTCATGATCCTTTCTGTGTGGCTGGAGGCTATTTTGCACTGTCTTCTGCCCCATTTTTTCCTCCACTGTAAGGTGTATTAACCCTGTCAAATCATTTTGGAACTTTTGGAGGACCCACTCTGATTCTACAGGAATGTGTGGGAGTAAAAAATGGGGTTGTATATATCACCCCTGCAAACATGATGAGATGAGCACTGTAGAACCTAACTGTAGCTAGGTGAGGCTATAACTGGAATTCACTGTTAAGACTTTTCAACCCCAGTGGACTTGGATTTACTTCTTACAGTAGCCTTTTGTCGCTTATGATGAAATCATACCTGTTTAGCTGGGGCACTGCTACACAAAGTGAAATGTCTTGTTTCTTGCTCTTTGGTAGGGTAGAGCAAGGAAAGAAGGAATAATGGATCAGTCTACGTAACAGAAGTGCAAATTTCTTACAGTTTTAACAGAGAAAAGTTGATCCTCCATAAATCTTCTTGTTATTTAACTGCAGTGCTTTTGTGTTTTGACTGGCTGTACAGCGTATGTGGATCTTATGGAGGTTGGTAGCCCTGCATACAGCGGGGGGGGTTGGAGCTTGATGATCCTTGAGGTCCCTTCCAACCCAAGCCATTCTATGATTCTATTATTCTATGACTCTTCCTGTTGCTTAAGATGCTTCTCCAATCACGAGCTCCAAAGTTGATGCATCCAGTTTAAATCCAGCATTCGGCTGAGTTGAAAGGAGGGAAAGCCAAAACGAAATATGAGGTATCTTCGTCTACCCAAAATTTGTACTGTAGAATTTAGTTTTGAGGAAAATTCAGGGCAACAGGAAGCATCATTTCTTAACATCAGCAGAGCAAATACAGCAAATCTCAGAGCATTACCTCAAAATGTTAATGACTCTAGTCAGCCTCTCTGCTCTGGAGCATCTCCTAATGACAAAGTAATAGAGTATCCTAGGCAAAAATATTGTGTCCCTTTGTCTATGTTTAAACTGCTGAATTAAATGTGACCAAGGACAACAACAACTCTTTTGTAACCCTGCCACCTCTTTATAGCATGTGCGACTTAGAAAAAACTAGTCAGGTCATTGAAACCCAGAGACAGAGTGTGAACTAACACAGCAGGGATGTACCTGATTGGAAAAGTGTTAAAAAGAAGTAGTATTAAAAAGAAGTCAGGGACTAATTCCCTGATCTATAGGACAAGTGTACCAGCCTAGCTGGTGTCTGTACTCTTTAGGACTGGCTTCTTTTAGAGCAGATTGGCACATGGCTGTAGCTGTTTTCTGAGCCCGAAATGTTATTTCTGAACACATAAGCTATGATTATGATTATGTGAGACAAGAGCATGCTTTCCTTTTGTTTTCTGTGTAGACACACCTCTTCTATTTGCTGATCAGTAGACAATAACCATGAAGTAGATGATGTTCAGACGAGTGAAACCCTTATTCTGACCTCATGGTTGGAGTGCTCAGCCAGAAGACAGCAGTGTAGGTATCCATGGCTTAGATTCCTTAAGTGTGTTTGTATTTTATATCAAAATTAAAAAACAAACCAGAATTGAGACAGTGATTAGAAGTCCACATCCATCATGTGTCCAGCTCAACACACTAATATTCAGGAGAAATTGATTGCTATTGCTTGTGTTCTACTGGAGAAAATCTCCTGACATTGCCACACAGTAACTCAGCTCCCACAGGAGACTGTAGTGTCTTCTGCCTCTACACTTTGTTTTCTGTGTGCTTGCTGATGGGGATAGAGCCTTCTGTATGCTAAATCACAAAGCCCAAACCAGTGTTCTGACCATTGGAGTGTTGTACTCGAGGCTGGAAGCAGCAAAGTTAAAACAGATGAAGTTGGTTGTGTCCTTGATCAGCTCTCCTGTTCTAGGAGGAACAAGCTTGGAGCTGAGATACACATCTGGACTGGCACTGCCAGTACAGACGGCATGGTCCTACGGGAGAGAGTCCAGTGAAGGCCATGAAGACGATGAAGGACCTGGAGCACCATTCTTGTGAGGAGAGGCTGAGAGAGGTGGGGCTGCTCAGCCTGGAGAATAGGAGGCTCACAGGGATCTCATCAGTGTCTATAAATACCTGACGGGTGAGTGCAAAGGGCAGAGACAGGCTCTGCTCAGTAGTGCTGTGACAGAATGAGAGGCAATGGGCATAAACTGAAATATAAAAAAATGGCTGCTTAAACATAAGAAAAATCCTTTCTGTCGCTAGAGTGATTAAACAGTAAAGGAATTTGCTTACAGAGAGCTTGTGGTGTCTCCACCTATAGACCTTCATAATGATTGGATATGCTCCTGAGCCACCTGCTGTAGCTGACCCTGCTCTGAGCAGTGAGGTGGACTAGATAGCCTTCAGAGGTGCCTTACAAGCTCAACTATACTGTGATTCATTGATTGTAAGCAATAGTGCCCACCATCACCTCAGGAGATATTTCTGGGCATCCAACAGTAATTAGCAGTCAGAATTTGGGGTACTTACCGACTGAACAGCTATGCACCTCATGTTTGTTCAAAGCATTCAGCAGGGCAGGAAGGAAGGCAAGGGTCTGCTTACTGTGTCTAAGGTAGGTGTTATCAGCCTATTACAACAGCCCAATCACAGTGGTCCTGTCCTTAGATTAGGCTACTACACTTTGTGCTTAGGTGTTTAGGGGCTATTTTTAGCTTGGAGTAACTAATGAATTGGAGTGAAGAGTGCAGATTTCTATGAGGAACAGTTGAAGAGCTCTTGCCTCACTGCCTTGACTGTCACATTTCAGGATTTCTATAGCACCAGAATTTTAGAAACAACTTTTTAGGGGGCTCTGGTCTGTTGGATGATTTTCTTTTCTCTGTTCTTGCACAGATTAGATTACCCATCTCTCCCCAGACTTTATCTCTGGCTGTTGTTTTTGTATTTACACATGTATTTTTCGTTTCTATCTCTTTCTCACCAGGTAGCCGCTATGCATTTTTTGGCTTCATTCCTAGATCCTTCAGAGATGTTGTATTAACAAGCAATGTAGTGCAGAAAAAGCTGGGGTAGGGAGAGATTCTTCTGGCATTTTAGAATGGCTCTTCCATGCAGGACCACTGTGTCATCTATAAATGGACAGGATGTTTTAATGACAGTCCAAAGCAATGTGAAATCAGGTTATTGACTTTTCTTTCATAACCTGATGATGCTTCCATGCCTGCTTTGATGTTTCATTTTCTCTGTATTTTCTGCTCTGCAGTTAAAAGAGGGTAGAAATAGAGGCGAGGAAAGGGGAAGCTTGTTAAAATGATCGTAAATCAAAAGCTGATAAATTACCTATTGTGATGCCAAAACTGCAGCTGTCACTAAGCAAAATTGAGAACACCACTCAACTTGGCTATATCTGTGCAACTTAATCCATCTCTTAGTTCTATCTCTATGTTCTTTTTTTCCCAGGAGGGAACACAAGGCCAGGAGCTCCCATTTCCCCTGTACAGCAGATGTCCCCCAGGCCAGGCTGGGCCAAGCATGGGAGTTATGAAGCGGAGAGCTCCTCCTCCACAGCTGAACTGGCAGGGCTCTACATCATCTGGTTTTCTCTCCACTTTCGTAAATCCACAACATTTAAATCCTTAGTCCTTCACTGTTGAATTACTGCCAGTGGTTTCCAAATCCTAACTCTTTATTAAATAAACAGGATCAGACAACATGCTGGAGTGCAGATGACCAGTGCTAATATAGATTGCATTTATCTGATCAGAACAGATTTGTAAGGGTGTGCTGGATACATGCAAGAAAGGATTACCAGGCACAGATGGCAGTGCTCAGTTATAGCAGTAGAACAAGAATGTAATAGTATTAATGAATGAAGATTCTTATGTTGTACATGAGGAAAGTGAAATGCATTACAGAGAGATGCGGGAGAGAAATTTGATTATGTGAGAAACTGGCAATCTTTTTGTGCCTAGTTAATTGTCAGTGACATGAATGACAATGCTTAGAATATTTCCAAAGGTATTAGCATTTTAGCCCCTGTGTTTTAATGCTGCCTTGAGCCCAAGATGGGCAGGGTAAGGTGGAATAGAGTATATAATGTGTCCGTGGAAAATCTCTCAAGTGCAGCTGCATTGCCAACACTGTCTTATCTTATGCACTGGGATGTTCACAAAGACTTTTCTAGACTGTCAGTCTCACTCTTCCACAGCATTGTCTCTTTTACTCATAAGCAATAGGCAAAAACTTCAAGATATTAAACCTCAGTGATCCCTTTAATAAAAGAATATTCCCCATGGAAGATGCACCCATACTGGATTCTCTATTAGGTAAAACCTAAGCAAGGTGATTTATACCCTCTTCAGATGCTTTTGTGAAATTAGCCTTCATGTTCTTACTGTGTTGGTCCTGTGAAGATGGAAAAGGAGAATAAGAGTTTTCCTTGTCTGTTAATCCAAATTACAAAGTACAGGGATTCAGTTAGTACAGACACAAACATTTTCAAGCACATATACGGCTATTCTGAACTGATTATCAGATTTTTCAGACTTACAGCATGTAAATAATTTATTCAGCCTTGCCTGTATCAAGATAATATGCCTGACACTGCTGCAGCAAAATAGCTACTGGATGGTTAGTTTCAGTGCAGGTCTTCACAGCTGTTTCTTAAGGTGGTTTCATATCTTTTGTTTATTTGCTACAAATCATAAAAGCTGGTAATCATTTACATTCGGGGAATTATCAGAGGTTTTGTAAAAAAGTACTGTTGGATCACATTTTACTGTGAAAACATCACTGACTAAAAATGTGTAAGAAAATCCCATTGTAAGGGTGAGCAGCGATCAACATATGCATTTTCTTGACTGTGTGGTTATTTGCCATTGTTCATAAATTGCTTTTGATTTTTCATTGTTGTTGCGGCGGTGGTTTCTTTTAAACAGAAAGTTCTATATTGAAAATTATTTTGCACAATGTCCCTGTTCCCATCAGTCCCTGAACTGTAAAACGCTGTCATGCACTGTTCTGTTCAGCTGACTAACTGCATCTACATCTATAAAATGGTTCAGTTTTCAGTGCCCACAGGCTCAACTTATTATTTTCTTCCACTTAAATAACTCTCTAAATAAAACACTGAAAATGCAGTTCATTGGTTATTGGCTTTTTCTATACATATATAAACTATTATCTTTCTGAAGTAGCTCTGTTCTTCAAGGTTGAAATTCTATGTGTAAATATTAGCACAAATAATGGAAATCACATGCATAAAACTTTAAGCATGATGCTGGAAATATTTCTTCCTCTTTGTTCCCAGGTACATTCCATCTTTGTGCCTCAGGCTTACAGGAGGGAACTGGGGAAGGATTTGGCTGTAATGCAGGTTACACAAGTACATACTTTTTGAAGGTCTCTGGAGTGGGGAATGGGAAACATTAAATTTACAAGAACTTCAGTTTAATGCTTCTGATTTTATGCTTTCCATTTGTACAATCATGTCAATTTTGCAATGGCATAAAGTAGCACTATAACATTCAATCCAAGATAATCCACTTACTACTTCCCTTTCTTGGGCATGTCTTACACAGAAAAAAACCCACCAGATCATTTTATAGATTTGCATATATATATACACTGGGTACTGTAAGTTACATCCTGTTACTTTGCCTTTATTTTCCCATGTAGCTGTTACAAAGAGCTTGTCTCAGTGCTGTGAATAGGGATGATAGTTCTAAAAGGTTATTTTGCAAACTATGAAAGGAGTGTCCTTGTTACAAGTAAATTTGTCAGTGTCTCTAACTGATGGAGCTTGACTTATTACGGAGGGATGTACCAACACGTAGCGTTTAATTCATGCTCAAGAAGGTTTGTATGATGAGGAATCAGAGTGTTATCAGTGTTTTCACAAAATGCTGCAAGTCAAGCTCTCAGCTTCTTCTGATGGAAATGCAGGGACTGATGCAGCTGGACAGTGGTGTCTCACTGGCTTTAGTTGAATTTCTCTGATACTTAAATGCTGCTACTGGGTAATGCCAGCAACCAGTATAATCAGAGCATATATGCTGGTGCTCACTTCCTTGCTGTTAATAGCATATACCTATGGCAGACTGTGCTGCAGCACCCAGGAGTGGCACCATGTGTAAAGAAGGTCCCTAACACTCCCTACATAAGGAACATTTTGAAGAGACATTGGAGCTCGTTTGCAGCCTGTATCAGTGTCTGGTTTTCCATAAGTTCTGTATTTTTCTGAGTGAGTACCACCTCAGTCTCACAAATCCCATCCTTCCTATCCAGTTTTTCCTTCCTGCTTCTCTTGCACATAATCACCTCCCCACAATATAAACACAGAAAGGCACATACAGACCTTCTGCTGCAGCCCCTCTTGGCTTTAGGAAGGTGGGAGAGATGTAAGAGGATGAGGATAGGGCTGTGAGATGTGCTTCAGGAACTAAGAGCCTGCAGGAAGGTTGCATCATGCTACAGAAATGTTAATACAGCATGGTGGTAAATCCCTAAATGGCTGATTAACTATCAAATTGTGATGCTGTGCCAGTGCATGATGGTACCTGGGAAAAAAAAAAGCATCAAGGGAAGCTAATTAAAAATTAACCTGGAATTCCTCTACAAGTCTTCACTATTTTATGTCCTCTTCCTTTTCTGTGTTTTTTTTTTTTTTCTCCTCTTTTTAATTTCCTTCCTTACCTTTCATTTTACCTCCTTAATATTTATAAAATTCCCTGTTATTGTTTTCTTCCCATCTAACTTCTTTTAGCTTTCCTTTTCTCCCAATCCCACTGTGCCACAAGTTGTGTTTCCCCTCCTGTTAATCAGTATTTCCCCACATAGTGACATCTCATGGGAGTTGCTGTTCAAGGCCCTTAAGAACACTTCCAGTTTTTCCTCTCATGTACTTTTTTTATATTCTCCTTGAGGGTAGAGGCTGCAAGCCTGACTGATAGTGTTCTTGTTGTGTTTGATGCTGGAAGTGGAAGAAGAATCTTACTGAAGCCCCTTTACCACTGTGACTGTTGGAAATGGGACGACTCTGAAGTTTTGCTTCCAAAATCACAACTGTCCCCTTAAGAACGTGATGCAGATCAACGTTTATGTACAAGGTGGGAATGATGGTAGTGCAGGTGATACAGAGAAGGAGAAGAATTAAACAGACTTTCAAAAAGCACCATCATGAAAATATTCATTGAGTTTCCAAGGATCCATCACATGCAGTGAACAGAACTGCTCCTGGTGTTTAGAGGGAATCTCTTGTGTGTCAGTGAGAGCCCAGGCCTCTAGTCCTGGCACTGCATACCACTGAATAGAGCTCGGTTCTGACTTCTTTGCACTCTTCCCTTAGGTATTATGGACACTGATGAGATCCCCCTGCACATCCGCTTCTGGGCTGCCCAGATCTCTCAGCCTTTCCTGGTGCTCCAGGACCTTCATCACTTTCATGGTCTTCACTGCACTCCCTCCAGTATATCTGTGTCTCTCTAGTGCTGGGGTGCCCAGAACTGGACTCAGCAGTCCAGATGTGCCTCATCAGAGCTGAATAGTGGGGAAGAATCACTTCCCTTGACCTGTTGGCAACACTTGGCCTAATGCAGCCCAGGATACCATCGGTCCTATTTGCTCTAAGGTCAAACTGCCCTTATGTGGGATTATTTAAAACTAATTTTTCCACCCCAAAACAATATTTTTTTAAAGATTCACAGATAAATCTTAGGAGGTTCTTCTAGAAGAAGAGGAATCTTCAAGAGGAAGTTTTTTACAGAGGGGGTGGTGAAGCACTGGAACAGGTTGCCCAAGGAGGCTGTGGATGCCCCATCCCTGGAGGCATTCAAGGCCAGGCTGGATGTGGCTCTGGGCAGCCTGGGCTGGTGGTTGGTGACCCTGCACATAGCAGGGGGTTGACACTAGATGATCATTGTGGTCCCTTTCAACCCAGGCCATGATTCTATGAACTTGTAACATAGCAGAAACCACCACACCAGAAGAGTGATGTGGACTGTGCTCTGGATACAGGAGCCAGAGCTGCCTCCACCAGATCCCATGGTGTGCCTTTCTCTGGGGGTGCTCAGGACCATGGGGTTCCCCCATGCATGGGACATCTGTCAGAGGTCTTGTGTCCTGCATGAGCATCCAGAGAACTCAGAAAGTTAACAATCATTTGGAAGTTTTTAATGGATTTTAAACTCAGATTTAATTTCACATTCAATCTGGTTGAATGAAATTTAGCTTACGGTTAGGTAACAGCTATTCAGTCTGTTCTGCTGCTCTGCATCTCTTTGATTTCCTGCCTACTCCTGATGAACAGATTTTTACTTTTTCTTTTTTTTTTTTTCATGAAGGTAGAGATGTGCGTCCGTAAGGAGATACCTACATTCCCTGAAGCCTTTGTTATGCATGTAAGCAAACAATACTAATGTAAAATGTCATTGTGTGACATTTGAAGCACTGAGTATCCAAGTCTGTGTTGACAAGAAAATGCTTTTCCTTCCCGATGCACTGTTGAACTACTAAGTACTTTTCTGGCACTTCAGAAAGGACACTGGGAATGATAGAGTAACTGAAGTCTTTGAGGTACAAATGAGCATGTAGAAATCATATGTTTGAATGTGAATCAGTCCCTCAGAAATGATTAATCCCCAGGCCAAGTTGGTTAGGATCTGTATTTGCTTTCTGATTATGTTTGCTCCTTGTTTTTGTCATGTAGGTTATAACCACCTTCCTAGGATTGTCTGAATGTTTTTTGCTCTATGTGCTCAAATATCTCTCAAATCTCCTCCTCTATTGCACACTATTGTGTATGGTTTTTAGTCTGTTGTGCTAAAAGCATTAAATGGAGCACTGACAAGTATTTTGTGGCTTTGAGCTTGGTTAATACAAGAGATGGATGTTCACTGTACTTCTCTAAGCAGAAATGTCCATAGCACAGCTGCTTGTGGTTACTAGGCACTGACTTGGTTGGTTTTCTCTTCCTCCAGCCTCCCCACAAAAGAATTACCTTCTTAGAAGAACAGTATAGAAAACTCAGTTTAATACTGCCTTGTGGAGCTGGATTTTTGAAATTCAGAGAGTCCAGACCATTGTCCCCATTCCTGAAGCTCCCGATTCAGAACAGACGATGCAACAAGCCTTTGCTCCTTTTAGGTGAGAATTAATTATAGCCTCCATTACATCTCTTCTGCTCAAATTCCAGAGGAGTGACCATGAATGCATGATTCAGGTATTTTGGTTTGTTTGTTTTGCTGTTGTTGTTTCGTATTTAATTTCTTTTTCCCATTGTTTGAATGGATGCTTTACTCTGTGTGCTCTCTTCTGCTAGGTGCTTTTGTAAGTTTATTATTATTTTTTTTTACAGTAATTAAGATAGATAGCAATTCCCAGGCTACCCCTCTGCCTCAGTAAGCTGCACTGAGTATAAGCCTGGAGTTAAACCGAAGCAGTTCTGTTCTCCTTGCTCTTGTGATCTTATATCAGTTCACCAGTTATTATTTCCTCTGTCAAATGAAGCAATAGCAAAGCTTTAAAATGATGTTGCACTTCTTCCAAAGAACAATTTCCCTCTCTTCTCTCGCCTCCTTCTGCCATTCCCTGTATATTTGATAGTACATCAGCTTCCCTCTTGATATGATCCCCAATAGAGCACTTCAGTTATTTCAACCAGAGTTTTCTTGAAGGCATTTTTTAAAAACTAGCTGCTACAGCAGAGTTTGGTTTTAATGAAGAACAATAAAAAAAATCCCTCTGCCTTGGAAAGCCGTCTTGTATGCAGTAATGCATGTGGTGAAGTCTGTGCTTAAGATATCCCCACTGAATTCCCATTCAGTGGCACTGTTTGTGCACACAGAGTTAAGCACCTGTGTAAGTGCCTGCAGCAGCTTTAAATCTCACCAGGAGCTTAAGACAGATGTCATAAAGCACAGGAAAGACAATTCAGAATCATTTTTTTTCATTACCTGTGTTTCTTAAGTGGCTGTCATCTAGTAACACAACTAATGAAGAGAACAGCATTGATCTCCCAAATAATCTCTTTACTTCATTCCAACATTTGTCATCACTTTGATACAGACAGAATGGTTGGGAAAATTTCAGTGTGGGCCATTTCACAGCAGTGCTGAGTGAGCATCTGACATGACAGAAGAAAGCAAGGCCACTGAATTTAATTCTAGCATAGTTTTTCAGATCTGTAAATTACATGACCAGAATCTCTCTAGAATCAATCTCTTACTGCTACTTACCACAGGATTGAATCTGGGCTTAGTCCTTTGATGTAATTACCTAGGAAATCCCCAAACACATCTTCGGAGTCAACAGGACTTTAACTGCTTATGAGTTCAAAAATAAGGAGCATATCAGGAGTGTATCGGGGTCAGATTAATGGCCAATACGCACTGCAGACATCTTGGGTGCTGTCATGGATACCTTTGGCTCAGAGAAGTTATTCTCCATGGAGTTCTTTGCAGGGTGTGAGCAGAAGAGGAGAAGTCTATCGTAGTGGCCCAACCATCACATAATTCAGTGGCAATGCTGACATGGACAGCATATGTTTAATGAAGTTCACAGTTTTTATGGCTACATCAATTGCATTGGAAGTTTTTTCCTTTACAGAACTTCATGATTAACTGAGCAATAACTTAGGATGCAATAGGCTGTTCATAATACCAAGGGGTTTTCCTACAGGCGTTGTTAATTCCAGTTCAACATGGCAATCCAGAACAGCTGCAAAAAAAAAAAAAAAAAAAAAAAAAAAAGATTCTTGGAAAGCTTGAAAGGTTTTTGTTCACAGAAACACATGGCGCCAACATGTTCAATGGGAAGGCCATAAGCATTCATCTTCCAGAACACTGAATGAAGAGGAGACATCATGGCTCCTGAGGATTTTGTTTCAGATTCTGAGCAGCTTTTGGTATTTATCATCATTTTCAGTTGCTCTTTTTTAAGATGTGCCTGTAAACGAAGAACTGAAGAAGTACCTTTTCGAGAAGAGTTTGAAAAAGGACAGAAGGCTTTATGGAACAGAAGTTAAAAGCTTCCAAAATATAAGAAAATTAATAAACACTGAATAGCAGGTTATAAAAATCCCATCAGGTTTATATCAGAAAATGGTATATTGAACAATATCATACAATAGATACCCTTTCTCCCTTTAAAAGCTTCAGCAGTTTCTCTTTAATAGCAACATAGTATTTGGAACTACTGTTTACTAAATAAAGAATGTCATCCTGTTTAAGTTAACAGAAATGCCTTTTGGTAACAAATTTCAGTGATTGTATTTCTCCCACCCTTTCTCTAGGACTTTGGTGAATTAGCCCAACGTTATCTGTGATGGAGAAGTAAGCAAATCAATTGAACAAGGACCACGTTCATAGTTTATATGAAAAAAAATAGCTCCTTACATCAACGATGCATGCTACAACGTATGCCCAGTGAGCACCTGTGCATTTCACAAGAGCAACAAGGAGCCTCATTGCTCCAGTTGGTGAGTAGGGCTGTTATATTGGTAAAGACAGTCTAGGTATGTTTTCTCCTTCTAGCAATCAGTATTTGTAGCAGAAGAATTTGGAGCCTGTGAATCAATTAAATCAAAACATTCAGACCAACTGCCAAATTTTTCTCCTATTTTGCTTTACCATTCTAAGGTATTATTGGTTGAGGGAACTGGGCTTGGTTAGCTTGGAGAAGAGAAGGCTCTGGGGAGACCTCATTGCGGCCTTCCAATATTTGAAGGGAGCATGTAAACAGGAGGGGGTGTGACTGTTTACAAGGGTGGACAGTGATAGGACAAGGGGGAATGGTTTTAAACTGAGACAGGGGAGGTTTAGGTTAGATATTAGGAGGAAGTTTTTCACACAGAGGTGGTGACACACTGGAACAGGTTGCCCAAGGAGGCTGTGGATGCCCCATCCCTGGAGGCATTCAAGGCCAGGCTGTGGCTCTGGGCAGCCTGGTCTGGTGGTTGGTGACCCTGCACATAGCAGGGGGTTGAAACCAGATGATCATTGTGGTTCTTTTCAACCCAGGCCTTGCTATGATTCTGTGACATGATTCTATGATTATGAAAACGGTCTGACTTTTCTCAGCATCCAGGAGTTCTGAATTTCCCAAAAACTTGAGATTGCCTACATTATAAGAGAGAAATCTGTGCACCAGTTTCAGCAGCTGTGCCAAAGGAGGTAATGCTGATTGCTCAGATGAGATCTAGCATTAACTCACCATTTCTGCATGTTTATGCTAAACATTTCCTAAACAGCTTTTTTACATCTTTTTGGACCTATAATTTTTTTCCAGCAACACACATTTAGTCTTCCTTTAATTGTTATCCTCAACAATAGCATGAGATTGTTCATGAAAGAAAAAACTGAGGGCTAGGGCTATCTGAGGGCTAGGGTAATCACAGTAATGTTTTGGGTGTCATTCAATATACATTTCCGAGTTTATTATATTTTGAATGCTGGGAACTGTATTCCTGCCAGATCTTGGCAGATTCTGCAGTCTCCAACTTGATCAAATTAATACATACTACGGACCCGTGCACTGAATTTTTACTGATGTCACAGACTTTGGATTTTGTTAACATTGTGATTTAATCACAGCCTTGGCTTCCGGGCTTTGCCTCCGGAGGCTGCTGGTACACTGTGGCTGTGCCCATTGTCAAGGCTCTCTGCCATTTCATCCTGGTAATCAGGCAGTGGGGTCAGCTTGGAAGAAGTGTCTTTTGTAGATGCTGTTATGCTCATACTGGAGGCTTTCCACTTCTCCAGAAGTGGAAAACAGAAAATGCCCTGGAGATCTCTTCCAATCAGTGCTCCAGGATGGTTCTCTTTCATCTCTTTCTCTTTGGAAAGCAGAATCATCTTAGCCAACTTCTGCGCCATTTCACAGTGCCTCTTCTCAGCTAGTACTGCAATCAGGCATGGGAAGGACTGAGAGATCTGCAGCTACTTCCTGAATGTCAGAGGTTTTGGAGAGGGGATCAACAGTTAATACTAGGCAACCATTTTGGAGTAAACTTCTATAGGTGATTCAGCAATGACTCACCTCCCATTCAAACAGTGTAATAGATCAGTGAGGCTTGGAGGCTCCTTACGGAACACTGGGAAATGCACAGGGTTTCAGAAGAGATGCAGAGATGCCATGGGAAGGCTGTCACCTAAATATAGAGACTTAAATGTCTAGAAAGCTCCAAAATCATTATAAAGAGAAAGAGAGAAAGAAAGAATGAGAGAGAGAGAGAGAGGAAGGAAGGAAGGAAGGAAGGAAGGAAGGAAGGAAGGAAGGAAGGAAGGAAGGAAGTT
>JAPSGF010000008.1:9492717-9558734 GCA_035772895.1 Perdix hodgsoniae
AGAAAGAAAGAAAGAAAGAAAGAAAGAAAGAAAGAAAGAAAGAAAGAAAGAAAGAAAGAAAGAGAGAGAGAGAGAGAAAATCTGGGCTCTGACCCAAGTTTAATCTGACCCAAGTTTAATGTCTGATACAAGTACAGCCATACACAGGATGTGAACTATGGTCTGCATAAGGTGCAGGGAATTATGTTAGCCAGATGCATTTATCTCCCTGATCTTATTCTGAACTACAGTTTTTATGATGTAAGTGAGGAAGCGAGATTTTAAAATCGATATTCTACTTTTAAATGCATGACTTTATGTAGTAAAGTCCAGATAACTCTGCAAACAAATTACCAAAATTTTCATTAAGATCCATTTTACTGCTGACATTAAAATAGTTCTTATCTAAACATGTTTGCCTTTATTTCAACACGAGAAATATTTCAATTTGGGAAGATGCAAATTTCTGTGTCACAGGCCCCATTATGAAAAGGAAATTGTGTGAGATACCAGAAGAAGAAACTCTGCTGTTGTCATGGTGACAGCAATTAGTAGCATTTAAAACAGCAAACAATGGGTTTAATGGTTTGGTCCAATAGTGGCTTAATTGCTTAGTATCCTAGTTTGTCTATCAGCATTTCTATATAAAGAATATTTTGGTGCTGTGCTCCCACTACGTGGTGATTTCACTTATCATTTTGAGTCTATTACAAGGAGAACTGCAGCAACATCATTACCATAAATATTTTTGATTCTGTATGTAGTGGGAAGGCCAAGGTAAATGCTCTCCCGCAATCCCACTTGAGCACCTCCTGTCACACAGCAGAGAGCCTGCTAGACAGATAGGAGCACTCTGTGATCATTTTACTGTAATAGTAAAAAATCATCTGAATTTCACTGCAATTGTATCTGTTCCAAAATGAGTGGGGATTTTCAAACTATTGCAGCCAGCCAGGGGCTCAGTTCATTATGGCTTGTGTAAGGAGCACATTTTCCTTGGTGCAGACACCAAATGTCTGCCTTTCTTTCTCCTCATTTTTACCTCAGGCTGTGGAAATGGAAAATATATTCATATGGGCTCTCAAGTCTATAAGCTGGGCAGCAACTCCTGCTTCCTGATGATGGAGCCAGCACAAAATGAAGGCCACGAAGCAATGGTAAATATTAGCTTGTGTCTGCTGTACCAAAGGAAGAGCGTCCTCATCCACCAGTGATGGAAAATTCTGAATTCTGTTTGTGTCTATAGATCAGATCTGTACAAGGCCTAAGGCTTTTAAGCTGTCTTCTCAGTCTCTTCTAGGTTAAATTTGTGATTTTTTTTCTCCTTCAGTAACCAAATTTGAGCTGTGTAGACTGGAGAAATCCATCTTAGAAGAAAAAAAAATGCCATTGCAAACACAGTGACAAACTGCAAAATGGGTAAGTCACACAGATATGAGTTTCAGTCTAGTGCAAGCACTACTAGGCTACAATGTGAAAAAGAGGAAAGGTGAAGCTTATTTGTGCTTTACCACACAGCAGAGATGATAAACACTGTCTCTGTCCAAAAGGCAGTGTAACAGAATTTGCTTAGGAACACTTGGGAAATTTCCCAAGCATGGTGCTAAACCCTTTTGCTCCTTCCCAAACACTGCTTTTTATTCCCACTCTCTACAATCTGTCAGCCAACGCAGTCATTTCTGTGCTTATGAAGGGAATGACCATAGCACACATCCAGCAGAAAGAAACCCAGCAAAAGAGACTGTTCTCAGCTGAATCAAATCCCCTTTGCTTCACTGCAGCAAGGCCTGTTACAGCAAAAGAACAACAAAGCAAGCAGAAGTACTTATTTCAAAGGCATAAAATCTCCATCAAATAACATCAAATTTCACTCCTTGTAAGATTTTCCCTTGTTGTTTTGTTGCCCTTTTCTACCTAACTTAATGATGGAGGAACTACTTGTCTGCCACTTTGAAAGCAGACACGGAATGGTAGCTTTAGTCTTTGTTATTTTTCTCTTAAGTTTTGAAGTTTCTTGTTAGAAGCCTTGAAATTACTCAGTTGCTTCTTACAAGTGAGGTGTTAAGGTTATGCTGATTAAAAGTAGGACAATAGTGTAAATTAAACAAATTACACTGCTCAGCAAACTTGATTTTCCTTTTCTCAACAAAGGGAGTGTGAAGGTCTTTAAGCCCTCTTAAATCAAAGTGCAGTGTTAATATTTCACATCTCCTAAAGGCAGTGAGTAGCCTTACGCAGCCTCTCCTCCATGTCTCAGGTGACCTTTCTTTAAGCCCTGGAGGACTTTACATTTCAAGTTCAGGTTTATGCCATATAATTTGACATTTGATAGAATGTTGAGTTTCTATTGTTGTCACTCTACAGGGCTATGAACCACACTAATATGCAGTGTCTGAAAATCTTCCAGTCATAAATTAAGAAACATGACGGATAGCTGACAATTCTTTATTATGATATTTAGCATTTTCTGGAAATCTTGGGTAAGGAAATGAAGGATGATTCTACTCTGTTTGAAAGGATACATAGGAATGTTCAAGAATTGTCTGTCTGGAAAGAATCTGTGTTCCAGTACTGCTTCTGACCAGACTCAGAAGAGTAGTATGGCTGAGGTTGTCATTGAGATGAGGATGAACTACAGACATCTCCATCCACAGCAAGCTGACAGCTCTGTTTGCATGTCTGCTGGGTGAAGTGAAGAAGACAGAAAGACATTTAGGCTACAGGTGGAACTATATAGGTATGAAGTGGGGCCCATTCATTAAAATGGACTATAACATGGCTGCAAATTGCAAAGTTACCTCTGTTACAGCCTCCACCCTCACAGATCATATGTATGTATGTATGTATACATGCATACATACAAACAAAAGCAAGGTCTGTGGTAGGAAAAATTGGCAGAATAATAGTGACAATCCTAGCTTAATGATTTTTCCTTGTCCTCAATACCTATTGCATATGAACACATAAATACACATTTTTGAAAGTTCCCTGAGTGGGGTATCCTATATTGACAGGTTAAATATTAGGAGGAAGTTTTTCACACAGAGGGTGGTGACACACTGGAACAGGTTGCCCAAGGAGGCTGTGGATGCCCCATCCCTGGAGGCATTCAAGGCCAGGCTGGATGTGGCTCTGGGCAGCCTGGTCTGGTGGTTAGCGACCCTGCACATAGCAGGGGGTTAAAACCAGATGATCATTGTGGTCCTTTTTAACCCAGGCCATTCTATGATTCTATGACAGAAAACAAATCTAGACATGATGACTCAGCAACATTTTTAAATGCCCTGCTTTGAAATGCTCAACTTCCTGCACAAGGAGACCAATTTGGCCCATGAATACGCAGTTCTTTCCACGTTTCCATTGACTTAAGAACTCGTATTCACTTTCCCAGTGCATTCACAGCATAATCTTAATTGAGATTTAATATTACCAAACAACATAAATAAGCCCCTTTGGCATAAATGGGTGAAGCCATTCCTGTATTAATGAAATAAGCACTTCCACTTACAGTAAAAGAGGACACAAACATCTTTCCACTTTGGCTAAGGAATTGCTCACATCCACAATTCGGTACTGACTTTTTAGCATAATTTTATCTTTGTCAAGATGGTTTTCTCCTTTACTTAGAAAGATCCTGTTCTGTGTGAATAAAAACCTTCTGCATGCTGAGTTTTTAGATTGTGATATGGGCGAGGGATAAAAAGCAGGTTTTTTCTATGAACTTGGTTAACTAATTTCTTTCTTCCAAATGTAAAGGTGAAGATCATTTTCTTCTCATAGTAGGAGTCCAATACTCAAGTCAGTGAAGGTAAATTATATTACTGAGATATCTGATCATACTCTTCATCTCAGTGGGGAAAAAGGTTTCCATAGTGAAGTGCATCAAATGGCTTTCCTTACCAGCATGTGAAAATTAACTTTGTTTTAATCAGTAATCTTTTAGTTATATGATAATTTAACAGAGAAAATGAGGGGTAACTTAGGGAGGTAAGGCCGCACAGTCCTCTAATTTACACTGTCTGAGAATGATGCCTGTGCAATTACAAAGAGTATAATTCTTACAATTTAAAATGTGGTAGAGTTTCTTAGGGAAAAAAGTCCAAATAAAAGGCTCAGGAGTGTTTGCTACTATGTAAGTTCTGTCTTTATGATAAAAATCAATGAGACACTGAGCAGGAGGAAACCAAGTGATCAGAAGAATCATATTAGTGTGGTTGTATCGCACACTGGGGCCAATTAATACGAGCACAACATGGGAATGCAATGATTCCATTCTTTCTTTACCCCAAGAAGAAAACCCGCATTTCTGCATAACACTGGTTATTTCTGCATACCACTGAGATCTGTCATACAGGCACACCACTGCTACCTGCCAGTTCTCCAAACTTCTGTTTTTCCTAAGGATCAATAGAGAACATTCTAGTAGAGTTTTTCTAACTTTTTCCAAGGAAAATCCAATGTGAGTAGAAAATGATATTCATTGAAATTAGTGATAATAAAGGCACAATAAGCATTCTTTCCAAGTGTAAAAGAGGAGTATAACAAGGTCTGCCATGACAACATTAGGAACTTTCTAAGGCCAAAGGAATTTGAAAAAAAAAAAAAATACAAAAACTATCAATAACTGTAAGTGCAAAGAACTGAAGTCAGGATGACTACAGCAGAACAAGAATTATAACTAGAAAAAAGGTTTTATAAATGCATGCAAAGCAAGGGGATAACAAAAAGAGAAAAAATAACAAATAACCGACAGAGGAACCTGGTGATGTCAGTGCATTTTCCTTTAGTCTTTACAAAAATTTATTTGTGATCAGCTATAATTAGACTTTCAATGAGGAGACAAGAATTTAAGCAGTAAAACACAAATAGCTTAAAAGTATAAGAAAACTGAGGTTACACAAATTGTCAGGAAATCATGAAATTCATCTTGATGAGCTACTCAGATTTGGCACATTATCTTTAATCATAGAATCCTAGAATCATTAAGGTTGGAAAAAACCTCCAAGATCACCTAGTCCAACCGTCTGCCTTACACCAATATTTCCCCACTAAATCATGTTCCTTAGTACACCTTCAACACCTCCAGGGACAGCGATTCATCCACCTTCCTGGGCAGCCCATTACAGTGTCTTACCACTCTTTCAGAGAAGTTTTTTCCTACTATCCAAACTGAACCTCCCCTGGCGCAACTTGAGGCCATTCCCTCTTCTCCTATCACTGCTACATGGTAGAAGAGGCCAACTCCTTTTAAGCAGTTACAGAGAGCAGTAAGATCTCCCTTGAGCCTCCTGTCCTCCAGACTGAACAATCCCAGCTCCCTCAGCCGCTCCCCATCAGAATTGTGCTCCAGAAGCTCCAGGGCCTCAACATCTTTCTTGTAGTGAGGGGCCCAAAACTGAATGCAGTATTCGAGGTGCGGCCTCACTGGTGCTGAGTACAGAGGAACGATCACTTCCCTTCTCCTGCTGGCAACACTATTTCTGATACAAGCCAAGATGTCCTTGGCTGCCTTGGCCATCTGGACACTCTACTGGCTCGTGTTCAGCCAAGCATTGACCATCATTCCCAGATCCTTTTCCTCTACACAGTCTTCCAGCCACTCTGTCCCAAGCCTGTAGTGTTGCCTGGGGTTGTTGTTGTCAAAGTGCAGAACCTGGCATTGGTCTTGCTGTACTTCACCATATTGGCCTCAGCCCAGAAATCCAGCCTGTCCAGATCCCTCTGTATGGCTTTCCTGTCCTCAGGCATATGAACACTGCCCCCCAGCTTGGTGTCATCTGCAAACTTACAGAGGATGTACTCAATTCCCTCATCCCATTCATCAATAGAGATAGATAGGAGGCTCACAATACTAACCCTTAGGAACAGATCTCCAGCAAGCAAAGAAAGGCAAACATGGTACTTGTTTTCAATAGAGAAGGGACAACAAGAGGAAGCCAACTTAGCTTGGATTTATGCAGATTTACTTGAATAAATAATTTAAATAATCTAATTTAAATAGAATAAACAATTAAAGTCTACAGAATGACAATACAGTGTGGAAGAGCCGACAAGCACTTGTCAGGAACAACTCAATCTGTTTTCCATCTTTAAAAGGGTAATCATCTTGGCAGATAGAGTGGTGGGGGAAGGCATGATTTATCTTGACTCTCCTGTCATTGTTGTAAGTAAAACAAGTAAACAGTTAAAAATACAGGAGCAAGTAAGACTGAAAAATCATTCTCAAAATAGATACACTTTTTCACTGCTCAATCAGAATACATTTCAGAGAGGATCCTCTTGGGATCCACCTTACCTGTTTGTATTCAAAGTTTTCATTAACAACTTTTATTGTAGTCTAGATAGCATATTGAACAATTTGTGAATTGTTCCTAGATAGGAACAGCAGGAATTGCTTTGGAAGATGAGATTTGATGTGCAAATGATGGAGAGGCTGTTTGAAACCAACAAGAAGAGATACATAAACCATCCAGAGGGAAGTACCATACTTGGAAAGAAACTATTAAATGAACAAAGTAAGAAATAACAGTTAGATCAGATGGACCACAGACCAAATATATGTGGGTAGCATTGTGCTATTACAAAAACAGGCAAGTACCCTTCTGCAGTTTTATGGAAGCCAAAAGAATAAGCTACACTTCTGGAATTGGTACTTTTTAGATCCAAAGTAGAATATGGTATCTGCTTTTGAGATTCATACCTTTAAAAGTTTGCAGTTAATGTGGAGATGTTTTCAATACTTGAAGTTTAGGAAATATGAATTATTAGACTGAAAGAAGCATAATAGTCTTCATCTTTCCTTTACATGGGAAGGAAAAAGAAATAATCATCCTAACTTGCAGCAAAGGTTGTTTGCCTCAGCTTAGCCTGTTAAGTTGGTTTTCATTTGGGCCAAGTATTTAATTCTGCCTTGGAGACAGGATGAGAACTACCTTTTTTTTCTGTATCTCCTCAAACGTGCTCAAATTTGCTCAAATGCTCAAGTGCTCAAATGCTCAAATGCAACCTGGCCTTTTGGGGAAAAGTCCATCATCTATCCTATATCCTGCAGCTCTTCTAGCATTGACTAGCTCTTCTCCCAGCTGAAAGTCAGAGGTTCAAAACACTAATGAGGCCAGAATATCACAAGATAGTTCACAAGCAAAGCAGAAATCCCACCCATATTGGGAATTTCTGGTTTTGATGAGGTGATCCACCAAGAACCTCCACAGTCATTTCTATGCCTGCAATGGCAAATTCTTACAGATGCAGAAAGTTGCTACAGAACCTGTGTCTGACATTTGTGGGCTTTATCTGTTGTTCACACAGCTTCTCTCCCTGGTCTTGTCAGCTGACAGCATTGTGCATCACTGAAACAGCAAGGAGCTTGATTTTTATCTCAAATCAGAAGCTTTGTGTTCCTGCCAATGAAATTTTTATGCAAGTTATAACTGATTTATCAAAAATATCCCAATCTTATTTCCGTACTTATGTCATGATGGGGTCAGGTCACAAAACCCGACATTATTTTTTCTTGGAAAAATGCACATCACTAAAAAACAACCTGTGCCCCTTGTGGTTTTTCTAATTCTCCCAGTAACTGCGAAGCAGAATTAGCACAATATCCAAACCTAGCTTTCTATTTTGTGTAATACAAAATATGTAATACGGTATAAAACCTACTCAGCATTTCTAACATCAGTTATTTATTTTAGACCACAGCAGGCTATCAGTGACCTCATTAACTCTGTTGTGTTGACAGTATACCTCTTTTCAATCTCAGCCACGTGTTCTATACAAATGTTACCTGGTTACAAGGCCTTGACCAGCTGTGTCATTTAATGAATTGACAGCACGACTCTGGCTTGTTAATGTGTGGCTGATATCCTCTGCTCTCTCTCACACAGAGCAACACCAAGGCATGGAGAGCCAGAATGGATCCAGAACAGCATTCAGGCACCTGAGATGTGTGTACCTACATAGTGCCAAGGCTTCTTTTGCTGATTTTAGCTATAGGTGTCCCCACGTCTTTGTTGCCGCAATGAGCTTTTCAGCTTCTCAGTATTATCTCTAATATAAACACGGAAGGAATCCCACTGAAATCAGCATAGCCACTCAGATGCTTAAAGTTAAGCATATAATTATATTCCTGAATCAAGACTTCAATAAGCTAATTAAATTTCATAATTAAAATGATTTTTATAAAGGCAGCACTGTCATTTACAAATGCTAACCATTAAATTAAAGAAGAAATAAGTTTTTCAATCTAAGTAATTAAAGAGTTGTATTTTCAAAAGAAAAAAAAATAATGGAAAAACTGTTTGCCCAGCAATTTCTTTTTAATAGCTCTTTTTCTTATTCATTTTTCCTCCCTTTTTTGTCTTTGATACAACCCTAATAAGGAGAACAAAGTCATACTGAACTTAGAATCATGCCTTCTGTATATGTTCCAATTGTTCCTATTATTAGAACAGACAGAGATAAAGTGACATCCAAAGTATATACACAGTATATTCAAAAGAGTCTCTGAGATAAAGATTCTGTGATCCTTAAATACTTTCCAAATGTCTCTGAAGGGATTTAACTCGAGGGAAGAAATTTGACTGAGAAAAGCTATTTGTGATTACACAGATTTCTTTGCCATTTAACAGGGTTAAAATTGAATTGCTGACCTAAAATATTCATTCTCAAAATGACTCCTTAAAAATAAATCAAAGTTTTTGATGCTTTCAGTTCTGTTCTCCAAAGATGACTGAATGACTTAAAAATGTATCTTACACTGTCTGTTTGTCCTAAATAATCGCTTTTAGTAGGATTAGTCACAGTATTAAATTAAGAGAAGGAGCAATTAATTATATTCTTCTGAAATGAAGAAGAGAATAATCTTTTAAATGTTCTCCCTCCCTTCTCACTCCCTCCATTTGAAATCTGAATTACATTATGTATTTTCAGTTATGGAATATCTTTCGGTTTTCAATTTAAACAGAGTGATGGGAATAAGTTGTGCATGGCACAAAATTATTTGTTGACTGACTTTCAGAAACACTGGGGAACGTACGGCCAAAATGAAAAGAAATGCTTGATTTCTGAAAACTGCTAACTAAAATGTAAAGCCTTGCTGTTGCATGGAGCTGTGGGTTAGGGAAAGGGGCTGCACCAGAGGGTGGTGGGCATGGAACTGCCTGCCCAGGGCTGTGGGCACAGCCTTGAGGTGCTGGAGCTCAGGGAGTGTTTGGACAGAGCTCTCAGACATTGGGATTGGATTTGGGGTGGTGCTGTGTGGAGACAGGGGTTGGAGTCGGTGATCCTTGTGGGTCCCTTCCAATTCAGGATATTCTATGATAAAAGTGTACAAGAACTGCACAGTGGCAAAAAAACTTTGAATAGTCTTCTGTGGAAAAAAAAAAAAAAAGCAGCTGAAAAAGAAGGGTGTAAAAATAAGGATGTATCCGTGCCTCTGTGGTAATCTTGGTGAAATGACCACAGGGTATCAGCAAAGATTGCAAGGGCCGTGAGGGCAGAAAACACAATATTGGGAAACTTCAATTATCCGTATGTAGGGTGTATAAATGATACACAGAGGCATGAAGCCTCTTGGAAAGATTAATCTTATAATGAAGAGGAAGAAAACTCTTATTAGGCTGAATGAGGCCCACATCAATAAGTAATTGTGCAAGAGCCATGTTCTCTCAATGTAATGTGGTCATAATCAAACCTTCTACTAGAAATAAAAATCCACCGTATAAGACTTTAATACCAAAAAGGAAGAAACTGTTAAAGAAAATGGAAAAGCCAGAAGGGTGAAATGTTTCCAGAGAAGTGGGGAAAGTGCTGAACGACTCCTGGTGAAAGCTTAGTGTAGGTGTAGGGCATCTATAAAAAGGACGCTGTTCAATGCCGTTTAAATTCCTGTGTGATTTGTGACTACAAAGGAAATGAATAGGCTAGTGATAAAGTCTGCTGATGTCATAGAGCTATTCAGGACTACTGACTGCAAAGAATCACAGAAAAGTCTCACACAAAACTAATGACCACACTGTAGAAAATTATTTGTTGCTAAATGCTTAGTAACATGCATAGGAAAAAAGAACTAAGCATAAATCCATGGTGGTACTCCCTATTGCTCAAGAAAGAAATGTTGAAATTGTTTTCAGTTCTCTGACAATATTTGCTCCATATTCAAACCTGGACAAAAATAATTCATTCACATTCACATTCTTCAAATGTGAAGAACAGATATGAAAACAATCCCGAAGAGGAATGGCAGAAAAAAAATAACCAGTGCATCTGTATCTTCGGTGCTGATCAAAATCCAGGTATTCTCCATCTCTGCAAAGATATAGAAGAACAGGTAAAGATCCCTACAAATATCAGAGATGCAAACTATTTATGTATGAGGATTGGTTAATGGACTGGTGCTCTACATCTAAGAAAAAAGAACATCATAAATTATCATAGAAAAAGTGTATAAATCATGCTCCTTCTGAGGGAGAGGAGATAACGTCCTGGACTACTCTAATTATATGAGATCAGTGAATAGATAGATAGCGAATTTCTGTGGTTCCTTGTAACAGGAGAATGTGTGGAACCATTAAGTAAACAGGAATTAAATTGCAGATTCCTTTGGCAGGTGAATTTGAGCAATCAGATGTAGAAGCAAATGCAAGAAAGTGGCCACGGAGGACGAATCCATCACTGATTGTTAGATACAAGGTCCAGCGTGGCACTGAAGATGCTCTTAAGCTGCTGACTCCAGGTAGCCAGAGAAGAGGGGGTCACTGTTTTTCCCTTGTTTCTTTCCCACATATCTGTTGCTGACTGCTGCCGCCGCAGGCCTACAGCAGAGAGATGTTTAATCTGATCAAAATGAGTTTCCTCTGCCCTACATACAAGCTTCTCTACTTTTTGTGGTATAAAATATATATATATTTTCAGTGAAAGTACCAGACATTATGAAAAATACTCCTTCAAGCATATGGGCCCTTGTTCTATAGTGCTAGGATGGTGGGAAATGACCTTCAAACATATCAAACAGCAGGAGAAAGGCTGTACTAGGGGTGCAGTGCTGAAGTATCAGCCCCAGCACCATCCATCTGCCTGTGTTATCTGTGGAAGGGGCAGATTTCAACCATCTTAGCAGAAGGGTGCGGGCTCCTGGGCTGAAATCAGGTTCTTGGGGAGTGTTTGAGCCTCTGTGGCATCTCTATATCTGACACAGCACCATTACAGCATGTTACAGATGGTTCAGTTTAAATAGAGCTTCAGTATACAAGGAATTTAATGTAAAGAAAAAGATGTATAATTTTTTTTTATAAGCAGCTTTCTTTAGGTGAGTGAGATTGCATTGTGACCATGGATCCTGCCGTGTTCAAAGCCATGAATAGCAATTCACAGGATGATTCGTGATTTCTGTACAGTACATTGCTGCCTCACACAGACATTCTGTTTCATAGAATCATAGAATCCCTAGAGTTGGAAGGGACCTTTAAAAATCATCTATTCCAACTCCCCTGCAATGAACAGAGACCCTACAGCTAGATCAGGCTGCTCAGAGCACCATCCAGCCCAATCTTTCGTGTCTCCAAGAATGGGGCATCTACCACCTCTCCGGGCACCCTGTGCCAGTGTCTCAGTACCCTCTCTGCAAAAGACTTCTTCCTGATGTCTAACCTAACTCTACCCTCTTTAAGCTTGAAACCATTTCCCCTTTTCCAATCACTATAGACCCCGCTAAAGCATCTGTCCCCTTCTTTCCTGTACCCCCTCCACTTTAGATATTGAAAGCCCTCTTTTAGATCTCCCCAGAGTCTTCTGTCCTCCAGGCTGAACAGCCCCAGCTCTCTCAGCCTGTCCTCATAGCAGAGGTGTTCCATCCCTTGGATGACTTTTGTGGCCCCCCTCTGGATGCACTCCAACAGCTCCACATCTCTCCTGTACTGAGGACTCCACATCAGGACACAGTACTCCAGGTGAGGCCTCACAGCACAGAGCAGAGGGGCAGCATCACTCCCTCACCCTGATGACCACATAGTTTTGGATGCAGTCCAGGATACAGTTGGCTTTCTGGGCTGCGAGGGCACACATCCGGCTTGCCATCCACCAATACTCCCAGGTCTTTTTCAGTAAGGCTGCACTCAATCCTTTTATCCCCCAGCTTTTGTTGGTAGTGTATGTTGCCTTGACCCAGATGCAAGACCTTGTACCAATTTGTTGAATGTCATGAGGGTTGTACATTTTTAAACATAATGTATCACCTGTAGCTTTTAAAATCATACAACAAATTTACCTCGACAACACCAAAACTTTGCTCAGCAAGAGATTTCATTAACAAGCTGTAATTTCTTAAATGGCACTTGATGCCTTTTTAATTAAAAAGGCCATGATGTTTCAATGCCAAAGTCTCAACCACTGCACAGGAAGACCTGAGCTTTTTTGGAATTGATTTCTGTTCATCTCATCTCCAACAAGCGAAACCTCCAGGCAGAACAGCTGAATAACTAAATGTTAAAAGGCCCTATTCCTTTAAAGCTTGCCTTTTGATCCTCACATTGCTGCCGAGGCTCTGAATGCATCATTCAGGGTAAGCAGAGTGTTTTCCTATCTCAGCTGGATTTCACACGGTTATTCTTTTAATTGTAAAGAGTCTCTTTTTCTGAGGCAGAGTGGATCGGATAGTGAATGGCCATCCTGACAGGCACAGACAGGCTGCACATACAGCACTTCTGCTGGTATTTCCTATAGTTACCTCTCCTGAAAGAGTTGAAAGCTTGCACCTGCTTTTGTCCCCCTTGAAAGAACGAGGGTTTGGGTTTTTTTGTTGTTGTTGTTTGTTTATTTGGTTGTTTTGTTTTGTTTTGTGTGTGTGTGTTTGTGTGTGTGTGTGAAAACCAGCATCTCAACAGTTGAGCCAAAAAAAAAAAAAAGTATATTATTCCCAAATTGCCAGAGGCATTTTCACTGAGGAACATAAAAGTTTGGATAAATGTGTCTAAATCTATTGCTTTTTTTTTTTTTTTTTTTTTTTTTTTTGCATATTTAATGTTTGCCCTTTTCTTTCTATCACTATTTTAAGGCTGTTCCATATTTCAGATTCTTATGTTCTGTTTCCGGTTCTTGTGTCTCATGTAACATCATTCATTTGACGCAGCTGAGATGTTGCTGAAGACCCTCCTGTGCACCAGGACCTGACCAATCTCATCGCCTGCCGTGACCTACTCCACAACTACACAGTCTGAGACCAGATACCAACCTGCAGAGCTGCCCTTAGGCAAGTTCTGGCCAAAACACAAGACCAATTGCCTTATTTGGGACAAATTTTTTATCAAAATTAGAGTTATCCCTAGACTAAGTTCTTGGCTCCAGCAAAGATGTGCAACTTGAGTTTCACCACTGTAACTACGAGGTGATCTTCTCGCCGTGCATGTTTGTGTTGTGTGCGAGGTTATCCAGTGAGAGTGGGATTTCATACTTGTTTTTGTGAAAAAATGTGTGATAATTACAGAGGTACACAATTGTTAATTGGCCAAGTGTCTTTCACTTGTATGTTTATGATCTAGATGTATCCAAAACCAGCAGGGACCTTATCCTGCTTTGTTTTTGATGCCTGTCAGTAAAGGAGAAGTGGGCAAGCAGGTTTAACTTAGCCTTACTTAAATTGATGTTATCAGCATAATCGCTAGCCTGGCTATTGCAAAAACCGTGTGTAGCCTCAGTATATGGCTTCCTGGTCAGAAATGCTTCTGACAGGTTACAGATGAGCATTAAGCAAGGATAAAAAAAGCAGCAGGTTGCTTTGCTACCTGCAGTAGACAGTAGTTACACACAGTAACTTTGTGCTGAGAAAACGTGGCTGTTGCGATGTTTACTGCTGATCTGAAAGATGCTGCTTGTTTCAACATGCTGAAATGAATTTCTAAATTCTAACGTGCTTTTAAAATAAGTGTGTTATGAACGAACTCCTGTCACAGATTAGAGATAGTACAACAATAGCATAGAACACAGCAGAAGATAAATGATGCGCTCCTGTGGTGCAAGCCACCAGCTGCCAGAGTGCCAGAGCCAGTCCCTGTCCTTACTTCTGTATTCATTAGTGTCCTGAGGGATGCTTATTCACCTTATCTCTTCTGTTCTAGTGAGTCTCCATTTTTCAACAGAAGAAAGGTGTCTGCAAGCCATAAAGGAGATGGCTCGCATCTGGAGAATAGGAGGCCAGATAATGATATATGTGTGGGCAGTAGAGCGCAAGCAGAGATTCGAAAAGCAAGATGTCTTTGTTCCTAGGAGTCCTTCACCTTCTTCCTTCTCCTCAGGTCCTCCTGGTGCACAGGGAATACACAAATCAATTTTCAGGAGGACATACAGCTGGCTTTGAACCAGTCCTGCCTTAAGTGGGATAGGGCTGAGAGGCTCACTGGAAAGTACAGAGCTCATCCTGCAGGGGGGAGAAAAGCTGTCATGCACGGTGACAGATGAATCTCTGAGATGGTCTCAGTTCTCAGGATCACTTCACTCAGTATTCAAGTTGATTGATCAAGAAGAGTTAATTAGATCCTGCAATTACAATGCTCAGTGGAATGAATTAAGCAGGAAAAAGAAAGTTGAAATAAACAGAGTTTGGCTTTCTGAAACACATTTCCAACTTTTTTCTACATTGAAACCAAAGTTTTGAAAATGCAGCAGCTTTTGAAGTGCTTGTTAAAGCTGTGCTGCCCACATCACATCGATCCAAGGCTGTCAGAATTTGCTATTCAGAATTAGGGCAAGCAACTACACAGCTCGCTATGGCTGCAGATACTATTTGTGATTGCAGCAGAGGGGTGATCTGATTTCGTATCAGAAAGAATTAGCTGTCAGACAGCAACTGAAAATAGATGATCACCCAAAACAAGGAGCTTGCGCAGACCTCAGGACAAAAGCAGGACAGGCCACTCTGTAGAAAAAGCACGATGTGTGCACCCTGACCACACACAGCAGGCAGCAGTGTTGCCCTCATGAGACCTGGCTGAGATACCGCCATGTTTCTAAAGAAGGGTTTTTGGCTGAGCTGATAGAACACCACCATCCCTAGCTATTATTCATTCATACACTGACCATGCAAATTTGTGTGTGATTGGAGAGAAAATAATGAAGTGTGGAAGATCTGGGGAAATATCTTGATTGAAATGCACAATGAGCACTTCAGGGTTTTCTGCCTTTTGAAAGCTCAGTGCCTTTGAAAATCCTTCCTAAAGCTTTTTATAGCCCTGGGTTTGTTTTGGAGGAGAGGGGAGATTATGAGGAGGAGACTGCTTTGAAATTCCCAGGTTCTGTAACTTTTCTTCTTTGATTTTGTTCTTAAAATACATTTCTATTGAAATATTTTTTCTAGTGTTATTACCTCTGACTGAGCGCATTTTAGCACACTGATCCCCTTTAATAAACAGCTGCCAGCTATGTTTTACTGCTTTAAAATAGGTAAAATACGTTTGGAAGTGAATTTCTGGATTATTTTTTATGTGTGCATTAAAAGTCTTTGTTACCCATTTATAACTACATCATCATTCACATCAGCTTGTTCTGGCAAAATTTACTGTACTCTGCCACTTGTTGTAACATACCATGGGAAGTAATTGAAAGATGAACTATTTTATTGCAGGTCTCTTTGTCATCTTATATAAAACTTCTGGCTATACCAAGTAGGCAGTCTTTCACAGGAATTACCGGTGTGTAGGGCCCTTGTGGCAGGGACAGTAACTCATGACACTGCCATAGTAGAAGTCTTTTTCACTGCCTCATAACCATCACAGTCAACAAAGCAGATAAATATTTGCCTCATATATGTCACTGCATGAAACCCTCTAAAAACAGATTTAAGAGTGAACTCTACATGTATGTTTGAGCTTGAATTGCTGCCTCCATGCCAGCAAAAACAGGAGTTAGAAGGATTCAGTAACCCGTTCAAATCTGTAGAATAAAAGAACATAGCACAGAAAACTGAGCCAATGACCATTGGTCTACTGACAACAGGTTTGTTAAAGCCAGCATAAAGTAACAATGCTTTTATGTATAGGTCTGCCTTCCACAAAGAAGTTCAGATTCATTATCTGATTTTTAAAGATGAAGAAACAGAAGTTATTAAATTTGCTTAAGGTAATGTGAACCAATATTTGAAATAAAAAAGAATTCCAAGCGACATCGCTGCTTTGCTAATGATTGATTATTTACATCAGGGAGATTTGTTGATAATTTTACTTTCTGCCCTGGTTTATGTGGGTTTGTGAATCAGCAAGTCAGTAATCAAACCTGTTTTATGGGAAGTATGCCCCTGTATTTTCTTTATGGGCCTGTCAGTAGCAGATCATGTCATCTTTTGAAGAATAGCATGAGACCACACAGTAATGGGAGGTTTTTTAATGCAGCTTTAATTCAGTTTGGATGTAATATCTGTAATCACATTTCTGCTACTTCCTCCCATGGAGTTCACATTGGCTGTATCATATATCTTGTGTTTTCAGGTGGGGAGGCTGGAGGAGCTAATCAGCATCCTCCATCAGTAATCACTGCCTCTGTGGTGTTCTGTTTTTTCCCCTAAGTGTAAGCATCATTGTGCAAGTGAGAGTTTCTCAGTCACAAAACAATGATGCCATTCTGATCTGACTAGGCTGTTGCCTTCAGTTCACACCATTTTCCATGCCAAAGAGGACTTGATAATGTTTTACTATTTTTTTAATGCAGCTTCTGGTTGTGCTAAACAACAGGAACAGCACATTGCAGGTCTGAGCTTCTGTGTTGTGTCCTTTCCTGCTGTTCAACAGGTTCCTAACCCAGAGCACACACCAGCAAAATACATTTGATCATTGCTGCCAGTCCCTGCCCTCAAGCACACCTGGTGTTTATTTGTTCTGGAAATCAACCCAATTATTTTAACTGATCCTCGCTATTCCCCTTTGAAGGGTTTTGTTGGCTCCAGTATTCACTGAACAAGTGGAGCACAACAACTCCAGCTCATGACACTATCAGATTTCTCCTAATTGTGATACCCCAGGTCTTCTTGATCCAGGCCAGGTATTTCTACAGTGGAGCCATATCACCTTGAGCTAATAGGTACATGAGGGAAATGATGGCCTTTGGCTTAATGGGAACTCCTCCAACTGCCCTCCTAAGCAGAGGTTAGTCCTCATTTACTTTCCTCTTGTAATCTTTGCTTTTCTGAGCTAGATTTTAAAACAGAAGGGTACAATTTTTCCGGCCACATTTAGGCCTCAGGCCTACTCTGTGCTCTGAATTGCCTGCAGCGTTAATGACAAGAAATATATCCTTTAGAGGATGAATCCTGAAACATGCCTTGAGCAAGTGCTGGAGTTAGAGAGCTTGTGTTCTGCTCCTGCTCTTCTCTGTCTGTTGCTGACAGGAAGAGTTTGGAGAGGATCTCAGCCTCAGACTTGGATGCTTCAGTTAGGAAACATGGATTCTATGTAGGACCTAAGAATGGAAAAGAGGAACATGAACCACAGTAAAGCCAGACATATTCTTCCCCAGACACCTTTTGGCCAAGTACTGCCACCTGTATCTCTATTTTGTAGAAAATGTCATTGTTAAGTTGGAAAAAGGACAAGAGGCAGCAACTTAGCTTTCATGGTTCTGGCCGGGGTAGAGCTAATTTTCTCCCCAGTAGCTGGTAGAGTGCCATGTTTTGGTTTTAGGATGAAAATTATGTTGATAACACAGTGATGCTTAGGTATTTCTGAGCAGGGCTTACAGAGCCAAGGACATTTCAACTCCTCACACTGCCCTGCCAGTCAGAAGTGAGGGGCACAAGGAGCTGCAAGGAGACTGAACGAGCACAGGTGACCCAAACTGGCCAAAGAGACATCCGTATCTTATGGTGCCGTGTGATAACTGTAAAACTGTGAGGAGTTGGCCGGGGGGCTGCCACTGCTCAGGGACTGCCTGGGAGTTGGCAACTGGTGGTGAGCAATTCTTCTGTGCATCTGTTATTTTGTTGTTCTTGTTTTCTTTCTTAGCTTATCTGAGCCCATGAGCTGTTGCATTTTTTTCTTCTCACATGCGAACAAACAGCTCTGTGGTGCTCAGCTGCCTGCTGGGTTAAGCCACAACACCAACTCAGCTCTTCTGAGGTGTAAAGATACTTTACAGCATCTGCCACACCAAAGCTTATGTCTGTTTACTTGCTCAAGGGACACTCTCAAAAAGTCTTCTAACACCATCCTTGATCTACCATGATAATAAAAAATGATTATCACCTTAAAAGATAAAGCCAATGCCTCCTTGCTCCTTCTGATTTGCTGCTCCCCAAAGAACTCCCAAGTGAGGAAGATTTCTCAATTTTCTCTACATACACTTCATATGATGATCCTAATATCTTCCGTGGACCCCTTGGAAACAGTCCATATACACCCTGGGATCCATAATTATACCCTGGAGTCCTCTGTTCTGTGCTCTCATGTTAAGCACTGTCACATTGTATTTAATGCAGATGCCATGAAGTTGGTACAGCTGCTGCAGCCAGTGATGCTCACATCCCTAGAGCTAAGAAACTGTGAGCACTGTTTATCTTCCTCTGGCATAAACAGGTTCGATGAGGATGAGTCTATCATAAAAGACTTCTGCCCACTGGGTAAATGTCTTTCCTCTAATTGCCTGCTAATTGGCAAAGAGCTAATCCTACTTATTATCAAAATTCTTTCTCCAGAGAAAACTCAGCCAAGAGCTTCATAAATCCTTTTCCCTCATCCTTCTCAATTTTAAATGCTATTCCGGTATCATTTGGTGGCTATCACCTACGAAGGTGTTCTGTTTGAGTTAATCAGCTCCTGCAAGGTTATATATGATATCCAAAATTGCGTTAGTCAGCATCTTGACTTCTGTCTTAATTAGTGTTTGCCGGCCTAAAATTGTCATTTACCATAGGCGTTTGCATTGACCTCTCAAATTACCATCACCCATTAAATTAAATATGAAAAAGAACCCATTGGATCATTCATCCTTTCCACCAAGCGTATTATTTGTGATGAGTGGCAGGGAACTCAAGTGTAGGGTATGATTAAGAACACCGCAGCTAACTTGCCTTTGAAATGTAAATACAATTAATGAGTATACCTGTCCTCCCCTGGGTTTGTCCTTGTCTGCTTCATTCTTCTGACTTCTCTGTTTCTTCTCTTTGATTGGGTTCTTGATTTCCTTGCCTGCTTCCCCACTCAAGATTGAAAACAATGTTTTGCCTTCCCAGTGACTAAAATTACTGGAAATATTTCATAGATTTCTCAGAATGTTTGTTGTACTTTAAAATACCTTTAATATCTAATTGTGACCAGGACTGTGCTAAGTGTCCCTTTCATAATTTGACACCACAAATAATTTCATGAGAACACAGAAAACGCAGTTTTGAAAGTTGGACACCAGTTTGTTCGTGGCTCATTTTTCAGATAAGAAAATCATCCACTGCTTTAAAAAATATATATATACTAAATGTATTAGACTTGGTTGTCCTTATTAGTTTGGACAGAAAATGATTTCAATTTTGATGTCAGAAAAAAAACAAAACACCTGAGCCAATTCTTCAACATATTGAAGTTAATCCTTCCTTAATCTTGATCATGTTGCAAAGTGAAACCAATTCCTGATATAACTTAGATGACATACTATTTACTGATTAGTCTGCAGGGCACACGGAGAGTAAAGGCTGATTTCTTTTGTGTGCCTATATACTTGCTTTCCTTCCCTCCACATGAAAAATAAAGAAGCACTGAGTCTAGTAGGAGGTTGGTGGCCCTGCCTGTGGCAGGGGGGTTGGAGATTCGCGGTCTTTGGGGTCCCTTCCAACCCAGGCCATTCTGTGATTTCAATAACTAGAAGCACATTTCACTGTCATCTTCTGACAAGTTTTATTTAGTGGGCTACAATTGGGGTTTTGTTTCGGATCGTTAACTGAAATCCAATGCAATAAATCCATACAGCACTAATTGTTAGCGCAGGCACAAAGCATTAAGCAAGAAGGATTAAAGACTGCTCAGGCATACCAAAGCTCTTTCCAACAAGACAAATTGCAGTTATTATTTTATATCAATGAACTGTAATAATCTTGAATTCCCTGCACTGATAGGGAAATTTGTGATAATGAACTCTTATCTATCTTACCTTCTAACCTGCAATAATCAGGTCACTTCTTTGGTAAAGGAGGGAATGTTCCTCATGTCTGCCTTGCTAATGTGAATATATTCAATAAAATAAACTTTAAAAATCAGTCTTCCAAACAGATGATATTTTTATTCCAATTAATGCTACAGCAATGTTGTTTACCATGGATGCCTATTAAAAAAAAAAAAAAAAAAATCCCATGACTTTAAGAATTATATTCCTTATGGGAGTTAACATTTAGATTTCAGAAACAGGAAAGAAGCCAGACTGCACCACTCACCTTTTTGCAGCTCTTTGCAGAGCAGAGAAAGTTTAACTAAAGTAGTTACCATCTTTGGTTTCTTGATCTTTTTTTTATAAAAAAAACTTTCACCTCTGACTTTCTGTGCTGGCATGAAGCTGACTCCTGTGCAACCTCTTAGGCTGTGCAGAGTTTAAGTCCCACCTGGGTAGGAGCAGCTTTCAGTTCTCATTTTGAACTAGCAGGAGGTGATGCTGGATGAAAGTAAGGCTAATCCTCTCAGCATGCAACTCAGAAGCAAATCTTAGCAGATCTCAAAAAGTGAAATCAGCTGAAGAAACATCACCTGGTCTGGATTTTGGGTGGTGCTGCATGGAGCCAGAATGTGGAAGGGAAACATGAGGATCATCAAATCCAACTCAGGCTATTCTGTTTTGATGATTACCTCTAAGCACATGCACTGAAAAATTTGTGTGTTGAAAAATTCTACCACTTACTAGTTGCCCTGGAAACAAACACTTCTCTTAAAAATACAGGCACTGCAGGAGACATGCATAGACTTAAGAGATTCTGTGCCTGCATATTTAAGTTTGTGTGTTCCAGGCTACAGCACATGAATAAGCAGAATCAACAGAAAGAAACAGGAGCTTCTGGAACAACATCAGCCATTTTCTCCGCCACTGATCATTGGCCTTTTTCTTCCCCATCCTTGATTACTCATCCCAGGTGAGGTAGAGCACAACAAAAATGAAACCACTCAACTAGATGAAGCACAGCCACACAGTTATGTTGGGATTTTAAAATTCTACATGGAGCAGGTGAAGTCCTTTGAAGCAACAATCCCCTGTCTCCAATTGACACATCTTCTCTCTCCTCTCCATGTCAATACTGATCCTGCTTAATTTATGAGAATGATTCACAGAGCAGGACATTAAACCGCAGATGATACAATTTTAAAACACAGTAATAGATAAATGATGAAGAACAGAAAACTGCTTTAACTCATAGAAAGCAGGATGGGAATAAGGAGGCAGGTTCGCTAAGCTTCCAAGTCATGATGCCTTTCATACCCTTTCACACTCTTTCCACTGACAATGGAGTAAAAGTAAAAGCAAGCAAATATTTGTAAATAGCGTCACTTAGCCTTGTCATGACTTCCTTGAGTTACAGTTAGCAATAACCAAGTCATGGTTGGTTTTGAAAATGGGTATAAACAGGCCTCCTGGAAGAGCAGGCAATTAGCACACATAGTAATTATGCCTCCCCTTTCCCAGTTCTGTGCCCTCTCTTGTAAAATATTTGAACATTTATCTCCACAATTATTAATTCTGCCAACTTATTTCAGAATTAACAAAATGAGTTTGCTGGGATCTACATCAGTCAGTCTGGATTCTCACAATGCTGTAGAGTTGTGGCACAAGAGTAAAGACAAAGTCCATCCTCTAGACTTCCTCAATCAAGAAACCAGTTCACCATAAAGCACACTAGCACTGAACAGGAAGGTAAGACACGTATTAAGAGAACACACATGAAAGCTCAAGCTACTAAAGACTATGAATGAGGAGAGGCAAATGGGAATTTAATTCATTTCTATATAATATTTTTTTGGCCAAGTATCTAGCAGTTGTCTAAATCAGACAAGTGACAGATAACATTAATTTAGTCAATCTTAGGGAACACACAGTACATAGGAATAACATGAAAGATCTGCAGAACAAATTGGTATGACTTCCTTTACTTTGATGTTTCCCTGAAAACTTGCACTAGGGAGTATTGCCCCACTTTTCTGAAAGACAGTTTACATCAAAGTAAATGAATGCATATACCTGGTTTAAGACTTTAAGGTAATCACCTACATGGCATAAAACACTAATTCAGCATTTCATTTGTTGCTCACATTCTTTTCTTTCACTTCTTTAAAAGATGTACTTGTTAAAATTTGAAACCTTACCACTGATTATACCAGAGTCAAAGGAATAATTTCTACCTGAGCAGTTATGTGCGTTGGAACCAACATGAAAGTGTCAGCTAGCATGTGGTCTTAATTTATACAGGCACATTCCTTTTAAACAAAGTTTGATGCTGTCCAACTGACTTACAAGCAAGACAAAAGTAGTATCTAATTTCAACACAACTGCTTACAAATGTGAGTCAGAAAACATTGTGTCACATCACTGACAATATTGTGGCTAAAACAAAGAAACAGAACAGACAAAATGAGATATATGAGTAGGCAAATATGTACATACATGTTCAAACAGCAATTTACAACATGGATATATGTCTTGCTAACAGCTCTAGCCCTGAACAATTAAAAAAAAAAAAGCATGTTCAGTCTTCTTAATGTAAGTTTACAAATACTACAAGTAGACTACCACCTTATCCATCTTCAGAGGCAATCTTTTGCCTTTCTGAAAGCACAGGGTATTTTCCATAGATCTACTGATGCTGTTAAACAATCCATCTGGTTTCCAAAACTGAACACTGTTCTTTAGTTCATCACGGTTTATATCCATAATCAAATATTTGACTTTGAACTAGACCCATATGCCAACAGACATGGACAGCAGAAAACTAATATGGCATACATATGACACAACATTCTGTATACAACTACAGGTATTGGGCTTAGAACATCATGTCATCTAGTCCATCCTCCATAAATTTCTTGTAAATTGCCATAAACTTCGCTACAAATGCTTCAAGATGATAAATGGCTTTGCTGCCCAGCTGCAAGCGGTGTTCATAGAAGGCTGCCATCTGTGCAACTTCTCCTTTTAGTTGTCCATCACAGTTATTCAAAAGTTCTGTCAGGAGACCCTAAAAGGCAAAAAATAAGGCAATATTTAATAAGTTTTATATTTTTAGTTAGGAGAATAACATCAGTCTTCCAGAAATAGCCAAGCAACAATCACCAGCTCACTCACGAATTTAACGGAAAAGATGTTCAAGAATCATTATTACATCATGTGTCTAATGAAACTAGATTTATGAAACTGAGTCTTGCTCAGCAAGAATGCTGTGAAAAGTAATTCACACTAAAGCAGCAGGTTGCTATTACACTCTCAGATGGGAAAACAAAAATAATTTAACTACTTATGCATTAATAAATGAATAAATTAACATCATTTTCAAATACTACAACATGCACATGCATATAGGCACATGACCATGAGAATTATAAAGTTGGCTCAAATTGCTTATTTCCTATTTCCACTCTTCATACGTTACTGGTCACATAAAGTAATAACCTACACAAAATAAGGTTTTACAAAGATGATCAGAGAGCTGGAGCTCTTCCCCTATGAAAACAGGCTGAGGGAGCTGGGCTTGTTGAGCCTTGAGTAAAGAAGGCTGCGTGGTGACCTCATTGCAGCCTTTCAGTACCTAAAGGGAGCCTACAAACAGGAGGGGAATCAACTCTTTGAAAGGGTTGATAACTGCAGGACAAGGGGAAATGGTTTTAAGTTGAGGGAGGGGAGATTTAGGTTGGATGTCAGGGGGGAGTTCTTTACAGAGAGAGTGGTGAGGTGCTGGAACAGGCTGCCCAGAGAGGCTGTGGATGCCCGATTCCTGGAGGTGTTCAAGGCCAGACTGGATGGGGCCCTGGGCAGCCTGGTCTGGTATTAAATGTGGTATTAAAAGGTGGCCCTGCCAGTGGCAGGGGGTTGGAGATTCACGATCCTTGAGGTCCCTTCCAACCCAGGCCACTCTGTAAGGAAAGGCCCTATTTAAAGCTTATGTATAGATGCATGTATGGACACAAGATACTTCACAATACTTCACTCATGAGGAAAAAAAAATGCACTTCTAGATGCAAGAAAATCTCTGCGAATCTCTATTAAAACTTAGGATTAAGCAAGTAGCATCATAAGCACATTTGAAGTTAAGGAAGGGAAAATTGTCTTCATGCTGAAGGTATACTGTAATGAGAAGACAATGCAGGATGCACTCACCCACTATCAGCAAGGACAATTAAAGCAAAATAAGTACTATGACCATCACAACACAGAAGTCAGTTAATATGACCCCAAAAAATCTGTATTGACTTGTAATCTTGTCCAACAGCAATGTTCAGCTAGAGTAATTGAAAACATTAGCTGCTCTTTTTTTATTATTCCCCCCCACCCTTTCTTCCAGCATCTCCCTAATGCAAAAACATACACATCCCATATAGTAGGAGGTTTTTGGGAATTTAGTTTCTTTGGACAAGAAGAACCTGCTGCTCTAGTCCTGAATTTCAACAAAGGAAACATAGCAACTTCTGAATATTTCACAACATTTTTACCAAAAATAACAAACCTGATCAAATTTAGTCCATGAAGTATGCCTGTGCTCCAATACAGAAACACAGCTTAGAAATCGTCAGGTGGACAAAGCGTGTCCTCCATTTTTATTTTTTTTTTTTTTTTTAACTCAGCTTTACCATCAATGACACAGTAAGTTTTAATAAATCACTCAGGGACATCTAAACAAGGAAGCCTGAGAGGGAAAACATCTGGTGCATTTCTAAGTTACAGAACAGAATCTTCCTACCCTCAAAAGCTACACAACTCAATCAGGATCCAAACGTATGCAGCTATGAACATAACAGTCCAGTAGATCCATTCAGAATAATTAGAATTGAATGTTATGTATCTACGTGTGAAAGGTCTTCAGCCAGTGCTTCAAAGTAATGACTTGTACTATTTTGGTTACTTAGTAGAAAGAAACATAAAAGCATCATAAAGGCATTCACATCCATTTGGAAAGGACAAACGTTTTTTTTCAACATCTGGATGATTTTGATTTTTATGTATTTTTAATTAAGATTATCAGTGTTAATATTTATACTACAGTTCAGAGCTAGTATACCTTCATTATAATCTCAGGAGGAATGCAGTGTGTTAGGAGTTCATAGAGCCGTCCACGAACCTCTAGAAGTCTGTTGGAGAGACCATGAAATATCAGATGTATATCCACAAAGCATACTTATTTCCACTGTTTGTGAAATATGTTACAGAGCAGGAAAAAAAGAAAGCAACTCATGTAGAGGATTCTTTTCTTGTAGATTCTAAAACTGGAAGAATTGCATCTTGGATAGTTTCAACTCAAATAATACATATCACCTTTTGTTCAAAACAATGAAGTATAATACATATAACACATTTACATGTTTCTGTAATTTACAGCTAACTTTGAAGCGACAAGGCTAGAATTTGTCTCAGGCCCTTCCTCCTTCAATTCTACTTTCCACCTATTCTTATTATTTACATTTAATATTAGTAGAAGACTACAAAAGATTCTACGTGTATAAGACATGAGTTAGACTAATATAGAGGGCATCTCCCACTGTTCTTGAAAAATAAATCATTGATTCATTATTTCACATTAAGTTACATCACAAAATCATGTTATGATAGAGGTGGTGAAACAAAAGCTTTAAATATTGAAAAATAAAAAGAAAGCAAACAGCATAGCACTCAACTAAGCTTATGCTCACTTCTGAACACAGAGCTGCAACAGATTGCACGGAAGATGCAAAGAAAGTGATAGTTCAGCATCAGACCGAGCAAAGAAGAAATCACTTTGATTTAACCAAAGAACTGAATATAGAGTTACAAGAGACCTAAAAAAAACTCATGAACATTCAAGACAATCCATATCTGATGCTTAAGATTACTGTAATTTACGCTCTTTATTTATTATTTATGAGCTTTCCTAGCATGACAATCAGAAAAAGGGCTATTCCTTTCTTCCTTTCAAGTCCTTCTGTATCTTCCCACTCTCTAAATATAGTTCTTTTCACAGAGGTAATGTTCTCCATTCTCTGAGCATTTTTGGCCAACTTCTGCAGACTCCAGCATTCACTTAGAACTTTTCAGTGCAATACTTAGAAATGGATATAGAATTCCAAAAAACAAGTCTCACTAATAATACATAAATAGCAGAGACTTCGTACATCTCATGCAGGATGTCTGTAATCTTGTATATTTATCTACTAAATTAGAAAGCCTAGTGAAATGCCAGAAAGTTACAGATTACAAGAAATGCAATACTTAAAAAACACAGCATCTTTAGCACTCAGCATAAAGCAAACAAATAAGTGTAATTTGTAGCTATGAGTATATTCATCTACCTTTGTGGTGTCTGTTGACTGACAATAGCATTTGCAGTTTCTCTCAGATAAATTTCCCAGTCCATCTCAGGAATGTCTTGATCAGCACTGAAAGGATACCTACATTGAAGGTAATAAAGCAAACTTTATCATCTGGTCTAACAATGATACACAAGTAGACTCATATGCCTAAAAGCATCGCTTAAATTAATTATTAGGAGCCACTTACTGTTGTACTCTGCAAGACTCACACATAAGCAGTGCCTTCCGAAGATTCCTGCCAGATTTCTCTGCAAGCCTTTGAGCCAGTTCCTGAGGAAGAGTCAGGCCCTCTTTCTTACACACACTGGACAACACATGGCAGATCTAGATGGGAAACAGCATGGAGTGTGACATTCAGCAAACAGTTCAGTACCTACGGATTCTCCTACTTGAAATATTTCTAAAGCAGAGATGGACTGAGCTATCATGAATTGACATGGTTGACAAGTCACCCACCACTAAATACCAGGCTACTGTGTGGAAATAAAATATTACCTAAGCCCACAACAAGAACTTATCTGGTAAGAAGTTTTAAAGGACTGATTTCTGCTTCTGTTTCAACGTACATCTTCAATGCTGGGAGCAGGCACTCGTACAGTCAGGCATCTGCTTTGAATAGGTCCTATAATTTTTGATATGGAGTTGCAGCACAGGATAAGCCTGCAGGTTGCCATGTACTTCTCCATTGTTCTTCGCAAAGCATGCTGGGCGTCTTTAGTGAGCTTGTCGACTTCTGTTAACAGCACCACTGAAAAAGTAAAAAGAAGCATACTGCACTCCTTAATAAAAGGTGTACTTTTATGTTAAAGTGATAATGCTAAAATGAATCACACAAGCAGCAAGAGGTAGCACAGTTCCACAGTCAGGAAGGCAAAGCAATATTAAGACAATCCATGTGCTTTTTTGACTGTGTAATCTGCTTCTCCCTCATACTCTATATCCATGTTATAGAATTTTCTTCACAGCAGGGTTACAACACTTCAGTGCCAAGAAGTAATTCAGGTAGGTGTGGAAGCTTTCACCCCGATAACAAGTACAATAACTTTTTAAAGGAATTCTACGTAAGAAACACAAAAAGCATTTACGGTATAAGGTCATATCAAAAAAGCACACATTTCCTGAAGACTCCCCCAATATATTTTATATTTAAAGCTGATGTTTTATCTTAGCAAAGGAGTGACAGGAAGCTGCTGTGTTATAGTAGTTGCAGGGCATTTCACGGTACTTCAAGGAAAGAGAAAAACTTTTCAAAAATGCTTTGGAACAATCAGGAGATGACTGATATGAAAGTAACAGTTCTTGTAGCTACTTTCTGCAGGTTCCTCCATAGGCAGGCAACTCATAGATGAGTCATTTCAGTACTATGAAAAGACCCCTGAGAACAGCCTGTAGGAGACTCAGTGAAAGCCATCTTCATTTTCTTACTTAGAATCCTGCTGTACACTGCAGATAAAATGCTTACAAACCTTCTGCTCAATGCAGCTCAAGGCACCTCATCCTCCAAATAAGCAACTAACTCAACACAGCACCATTTACGTAATCACAGAATCATAGAATGACCTGGGTTGAAAAGGACCACCCATCATCTTGTTCCAACCCCCCTGCTATGTGCAGTATCACCAACCACCAGACCAGGCTGCCCAGAGCCACATCCAGCCTGGCCTTGAATGCTTCCAGGGATGGGGCATCCACAGCCTCCTTGGGCAACCTGTTCCAGTGCGTCACCAACCCCTGCGTCAAAAACTTCCTCCTAATATCTAACCTAAACCTCCCCTGTCTCAGTTTAATGCTTTCCTGCCCATCAATGTAATATTAAGCATCAATAACTCAATAACTACTATAGATCATCAAATTAAGTTACGGTGCATTTAAGTGGTAAACTGTTGAAAGAAAACAGTGGGAACCCTAATTCCATTTGCCCAGCCACTGTCATTCCGCCACATCCAGTCTTTCTAAGAAACCAACACAAGATACAACCTCATATTGAGTATTCAACCACAAACTTTCCATAGAGAAAAGTGCTAACTTGACAAAGGTTTACTTGCATTCACATACAAGACAATGTACAATGTACACACAAAACAATCACCTGACATCTTTTTTAAAAGTTTAATTAGGACGGGGTTTAACTGCTTTTACTCACCTTTAAAGTCTCGTTGAGTACTTGTTTCAAGTTGCTGGGATTGTGCTACTGTCTTCAAGAGTTCCTGAATCACTACACGGTCATTATTTCCAGCATCGCTATATTAAGAGTTCAAACAGAACTTTCAGAACAACAACTTTATACAGCATATGAAAACCACTGTCTTAAAGTAGCCCCTTTGATCAACAATGACAAAATATTTCAGAAGATATCAAGGTTAGAATTAACCTCAAAACACATTTTACGGAAGTTACCTTCCTAGTAATAGAAATCCCAGAGCTTATGAAGGCACAGCTGGATAAGCTTCACTGTTTTGGAAAGTGGCAAAACTGTTGTCAGATGATTTTAATCAGCTCATTAAAACAAAACTTTTTTGTGGTATAAAAAGTCAAGTTTTATCACGTGCAGTTTGGACAGATATTTATCATGAAAGTTTTTGCCCATTATTACAGCAAGAAAAGTCTAACCACAGGAAAGGGTGATTACCTCAAAAGACTGATTTAAGTGCATTTTCCCTTAAAACTACATGCCTAACATAAACTAGAATGGCAGGCACACTCTGAAGTTCTAGGAAGTTACTAATGAAAGACAGATACTGCACAGGTGGTTAGCTTGTTTCTTGAAGTCAGGAAAACATGAGGAAATATAAGGTGATCTTCCTAGCTCTTCTCCATACTTCCACCCACAGTGGCACCAAGCAGCTTTCTTAGTCCCTAGGCTGTATCTAGGTCAGCTAGATACAACAGTCACTGGGGGCTGACTTGCAAGCTAGATTACTGACACAGCAAAGAAAAGAGGAAGCAGCTCTGCAACATTTCACTGTCAAGCAAATGAAGAAAGCATTTGTTTGTCCTGTTTAAGTCACCACTCAACTAGACCTTTATTTTTTGCCAAGGAACAGGCGGCAGAATAGGTGGAAGCAGCATATCATCAGCTTAGTTCAGCAGTTCACAACCTGCTGAACACAGACTCTGACTGAGGTGCCTACTCAGTCCTAGAGATGTTTCTTTCAGAATCTGATCTGCAATTACAGAGGGAAAAGGCAAAAACACCAACATTTACACAGTCTACTTCTACTCTATGAGTTACACCAGCTTTTGGAAATTAAAAAAAAAAAAAAGTGTTTTTAAAAATACTTTCCTAGCATTTAAAGTGCTTTCTGCAGTAACAAAGAATCCAAGGTCGTAATTTCATACTGAAAGTCTATCATTGATACTATGCAACCAGAGCAAGTAATCCAGGAAAACAATATGCTAAAAGCTAACTTCATCCACAAACACACTTTTCACTGTTCCTCATTCTTCCACTTGCCAGTTACTCGGGGGAACCTATTTTATAGAATCATAGAATGGCCTGGGTTGAAGAAGACCACAATGATCATCTAGTTCCAACCACCTATGTGCAGGGTCACCAACCAGCAGACCAGGCTGCCCAGAGCCACAGCCAGCCTGGCTTTGAATGCATCCAGCGCAAATATTTCACTACTCAAATAACTACTGTTATAGCTCAAATAACAACTGCTCAAGCAACCAGCAGGCAAGGCTTTGGAATTAAGATGACAGACTCCTTTTGGAGGAAAAAGAATGGTTTTGTCTAATAAAGTTCCATAATGAATTCAGTGTCTATAGTATCCTAGCCTTTTCCAGAATCTAATAGCCATTTATCATGTTACAAAAGATACACTACACGATTTCACAGTATTATAATTCAGTCAAAAATCACAGACCAAACTGATAAACACGAACACAAAACATACAGGTTCACTGGCTAGTCAGACATAAAGGCAGCAACGGTTCAATCACTTGGAGTCCATGCATTAACTCTTACAACTCCGTCATTGCATATAATATAATGCAGCAATTCCACAATTTTAGGATTTTTTTTCTAATATAAATAACATACATATATAACTATGTTTCAAATTGAAATTACTCAAAAAAAAAAGTAACGAGCATTTGTAGTATTTGGTTAAACAGATCAGAAGACACCTCTCTCACATCACTAAAGTAACATTTATTTTTGTTTATTCTTGTGTATACAGTTTATCAGCAAAAGCCTCAGCTTTACTTTTTTTGAAGTGAACACCAGATACTTGCTGATCAACATATAGAGACCAACAGCAGCACAAGTTTTTAAAGGAACAAGTGAAAACAGCTTTGAAAACATAAAGCAACATGAGAAAACATTCAGTAATTAGCACAGTGCTAGAAGTTACTTCAAGATACACACAGTCTTAGAATTTCAACTCTGGAAACAAAGCCACCATAACCAAAGCCTCCTGCTGCATACAGACATTAACTGTCCTGTGATTTAAAGCAACATTAAAGAGTTTCAGGTAAATCTAAGTATTACTCTGGGGCCACTGAACTGTCACCAGCAATTCCACTACTGTCAAAGATGACATACAGGACAGAATTATAGCTCCTGCTATTTAAGTCAACAATTTACTTCCTTCATGACAGGACTTCCACTATTTTGTGAGCACTTACAACGTTACTGCTGTTTTTCTTTTAAAAAAAGGGGAAATCCACCTCTCCGATCCATACCATTTTAAGACTTACAGGGTAAACCTCGCTTCAAGTCACTTTATTTTTGTATTCGTGACAGAAGTAATGACTTAGGATCACTGATTCAGAAGTTTCTGGTTGCAGCATAAATGGATAAACAAGAATTATTCCTGGATAGGTATTCCTTAACATATGCACACCTATGTGGCTAGTTAAGCAGAACATTACTGCTAAACACACAGAAATCTAGTTCTCTGCTCACTCAAAGCTGTTTAATTAAAACTCCTTTCCCTGCCCTTATTTGCAACCCAAACTTCAAATCATTATCTAATTTGCTCAGGCAATAAATTGAGCAGTCAGACCCTTATACACTCATCTCAGAATCACTCAAAATCACTATAAGACACATTGCATGCAGGTCATCTTTTTAGAGTATACTTACCTTGGGTTAACTTCAAGGTGGTAATTACTTGCAATCGTGCTAATTTCAATTTTCTTTTTAGAAGGTGCCTAAGGAGAAAATAACCATAACAAATTAGTATCTGAAGAACTCTTCAAGAAAAGATATCTTGCAGATTATATATTGCTATGTCGCAGATCAAACGAGCACTAAGACACTGCTATGGATCTCCTACCCCAGGAGGAGGTAAAGGAAAAAAGGAGCACTGATGCATCATTCAGCCTGTAGAATAGTAATTATAGCTCCTATTACTGCATCATCCAGGTATTATATTTGTTCCACTATTGTTGTTTGTTGTTTTTTTTTTTTTCCACAACAAGCTATAAATAGGATTTGGTAATTCCTTGCTCCTTAAGTTTTCCATAATAAGGATTTTAAGTAGATAATTAGTTACTACTAGAAGGTTGTATTAAATGCCTAAGACCAAGGTAGATTAAAAAAAAAACACAACAGCTTAAACTAATTAATGCTGAAATTGTCATTATGGTAATGAGAACAGAAGTTATAAATTGGATGTATGAGAAAAGCAATGCTTAATTTAAGAATTAAGGGTTACCTTTACAGAAAGTTGAAATTCTCTACTAGTCTATTATATACACTATAGTTCAAACTGGTTTAAGAAATAAAAACAAATCACACCCATCCACAAACACCTAAGGAACAAGAATATCCATTAACAGTGGTGAAAGTTATCTATTAAAGTAACCAAACCTGTGTCACTAATTGCATAAATGAGGTAAAAGATACTGAGTACAGAAAAAATAAATATATATATTAAAACCCATATAAATATAAAGGTCTCACAAAAGAAACATGTTAGTATACAAATGTCTACAGTGCTTAGCAGGAGAGAATAATTATTTTTTCTACCGTTATACTCTGATGCTCAATCCTCAGTTTCTCCACACCTGCACCATATAATTCTCTTAACAGACACATTATCCTTGTCTTCTTCCCAGCTCCTGATGGCCCATACACCAACAGATGAGGGAAGTCACCACACTGAACCTGAAGACAAAGCAATAAGATCCATTAGTTTCAACAGTATTTTCCTTAAGTTGCAAGAGAACATTTGTATATGCATTCATAGAATGGCCTGGGGTGAAAAGGACCACAAAGATCATCTAGTTTCAACCCCTGCTACATGCAGGGTCACCAACCACCAGACCAGGCTGCCCAGAGCCACACCCAGCCTGGCCTTGAATGCCTCCAGGGATGGGGCATCCACAGCCTCCTTGGGCAACCTGTTCCAGTGCGTCACCACCCTCTGTGTGAAAAACTTCCTCCTAATATCTGACCTAAACCTCCCCTGTCTCAGTTTAAAATTATTCTCCTTTGTCCTATCACTACCCACCCTCATAAACAGAATCCTTACAGAGTACAGTGTCACACAAGCTTCACATGACACTGTTTTTCTTGTATAACTCAGTCCTAACTCATTATGTAAATTAAGAACTTCACTCCTTTCCTGCAATAACATTTTCTCTGAATTGTTTTCCCATCAAGACAATGTATAGCCTCATTTACCTATAAACCTCAAAAACAAACAAAAAATAAACAAAATAACAGAATCTAGATTCATAACAGTTGGAAAAGGTCAAGAACATCCTGACGATCATTTTGATCATCTAAAATCACCCGGTCCAACCACCAGCCCACCACCCACACTAAACTACAGTCCTCAGTGCCACATCCACACGGTTCTTGGAACACCTCAGGGAGGGTGACTCCACCACTTCCCTGTGCCAATACCTCACCACTCATTCTGAGAATGTTTTCTTAACATCCAATCTGAACCTCCCCTGACACAGTCTGATGCCATTACCACAATAAACATAGAATCACAGAACGGTTTGGGTTGGAAGGGACCTTTGAGACCATCTATTTCCAACCCCCTGCTATTGGCAGAGACACCTGCCTCTAGACCAGGTTGCTCAAAGGCCCCATCCAGCCTGGCCTTGTATGCTTCCAAGGAGGGGGCACCCACGTAAAGGGAAAAGGAAGAAGGCAAAGCTTAGAGATGTAACATATACATGCACTCAGCTCCATCAGGTCCTCAGAGCCGCTCCAGCCTGACCTCGACTGCCTGCCTGGACTCTCACAACTTCACAGCCCCAGACTTCATCGAGCCTCGCTTCAGACCCCCGCCTAACGTCAGCTAAAGAAGCCAAGTCGTGCTCTCAAAAGCACCGACCCCTCCCACGTACAACACGGGCATCCCAACCCGCCGGCACCTCGTCCCCCCCCCGCCCGCCACGACCCCTGCAGGGCCAACCCGCACAACTGGGTCCTGAAGGCCACGGCCGGGCCCCTCACCAGGCTGCGGAGCTGCGCAGCCTGCTCGCGGTGGAAATCCAGGCGGCTGAGGGCGCTGGGCCGGTACTTGTCCGCCCACAGGCTCATGGCGGTTGAAAAGCGCGCCGTTCCGCCGCCCCGCGCAGCTCCGGCTGCTACCGGTGGGAGGAGCGGCGGCTACGGCGGCCGCCGAGAGACAGACCGCGGCGGGCAGCGCTTTCCTTTCCCGTCCTCCCCCCTCACCCCCCGCGAGTCCAGCCCCTGGCTCCACACCACCATCCAACATCCAATCCCGATGTCTGAGAGCACTGTCCAAGCGCTCCCTGAGCTCCAGCACTCGGGGTCGTGCCCACAGCCCTGGGCAGGCAGTTCCATGCCCACCGCCCTGTGGTGCAGCCCCTTTCCCTCAGCCCCAGCCGCCCTCCCCTGACGCAGCTCCATGCCGTTCCCTCGGCCCTGTCGCTGTCACACAGAGCAGAGCTCAGCGCTGCCCCTCCGCTCCCTGTGAGGAGCTGCAGCCTCCGTCAGGCCTCCTCTCAGCCTGCCCTGCCCTGGCGCTTCTTTCTGCCCTAATGAACAAGCTAAAATGTGTCAGCATAATGCTATACATCATTTTTGGAAGAAAAAAAAGAAATATATATATATGATTGAGAGTTCATGTGACTTCCAATTTTATCAGCTCTGTGTTCACATTTCTTTTCAGCCAGAAAGCCATCATGTAGGTAGTAGCTTTGTTTTCCCAGACATTCATGTTACTCCTAAAGGTCGCATCAATCTACTGGGGGCAAGGAGAGCACGCCAACAAGAAACACAGCCATTTTTTTTGGAAAAGCCACGTTATGTACGCTCCTAGATTTTTTTTTTTATTTGCAGATTACCTTGAATTAGCAAATTCACCTTGTACTGCTTGGCCAGCATCATCCTTACGTGATTGTGCCTGCGGAAGCATCAGGCTGTGTGTACCTTCGAATCCCTTTGCTCTGCCCACCACCACAGCATGACCTGTTCCTCTGCTGCTTTCTAAATTTACATTTTGTGGTCTGCAGTGTTTCTCATGTGGCTCTCCTCTACCATCTGTTTCTCAGAGTAATCTCTAAATTTGTCCATGAGTGCTTATTTTCCTTTGTTGTTCTCTTTGGTTAGTCACATGTATGGCTTGCCTTTACAAGCTTTTTCAATCCTCTGTTCATTTACCTGACTTTTAATAATTTCTGAGTGATGTGCTACTCTTTTGTCTATCAGTGTCATGCTGGACTTAATTGCAGTCTCTGACAAAACGCCTTATAATAACCCTCTGAGTGTTTCCAGCCCCCAGAGGTACTTTGTGTTTACAAACGCCTTCCACCTTCTCGCATGTGCTTTGTCAGACTCCAGGCTTTTGAAAGTATCAGCAAAACCAAATCTTTTTTGAATGAGGTCAAGCTTAAACAGGTTGGACGCCACCCAGCAGGCTTTTGATACTTTCAGCTCCCAATGAGATCGAGCAGAATTGAAGAAATCTAGCAGCCCTTAAAAGCCCTAAGCTCTTTTTACTGTTAGGTCATTAAATTTCCTTAGGATCTCTTGTTTTTCCCAAGGAGAAAATGTTGGCAAATGTGTGCTGCCTCAGTAATGTATGTGCTTCCACTTATGTTTTCAGTTAAATTATTCCTTGCCTTACAAAGTAATTAAACAGATGAACAAAATTGTTTTGCTAAGTAAATATCTTACCATTTTAAAACCTGGGTCTGCATGAAGCATTGCAGTTCTGGTACTTTTTATCAAATTAAAGTGCCCTAGAAAGCTTTGATTTTCCGCTTCATTAATTTTTCAAGTTCACTATAAATCTAAACAAAAAGAAGTTAATATCCAAAATGGAATAGTTTGACCATGTGCATTACAAATAAATTAATGTGAAGGATACAGGAGATTGTGGTAATTTCAGTTGCAGCCACAATTCACTCAAATGTAAGGACTGCAATAATACATTTTCACTCATTTTGTTCAGTCCAGCAGAAAGTTCAAGAGGTAAAATGACTTCCCTGCATGAATAAACTAGAGAATGTATCTCGGAATAGAGATTTTAATTACATATGGCATTCTGAGCCCCCTACTACAAGCAGCCATGTTATTAGAATGTGACACCATGTCAGGCACTCTGAAAGAAGCCCCATCCTGTACCAAATTGAAGTAAAAGATCTGGGCCCGGTGTTTAAATATATACATACATTTTAACCAATTTTAAACTGATTATTAATGCAACGTTAGTAGAAATTAGAGCGTTCTTACACTGACCTCCTCAGTCATTACAGTGTGATTGCTTCTAGCTATTAACAAGTCCAAGTACCATTTTGTTGTACAACAACTTCTGTTTTTCTGACAAGACTGTCTGGCATCCTTTGATCCTTCGGGCTGCTTACTTGACTGAGATAAATTTTCTTTTCAGTTTCAAATATTTTAGTAGATTATTGCCACTCTGTTGGCTGTCACTCTCGGTTATATCACCCTGTCCCCATCAGAGTGCCTATATTGCTGCAAGTAAATTGTAGCATATCAAGAAAGAGTAGATCACTAATTAGAATGAAAAATAAAAGAAAAAAAAAAGAAAAAATAAAGAAAGAAAAAGACTGCAATAAAGTGACATCTGTTCTGTTGGTGACATGCTGATGTCATGCAGATTGAATGTGACAGTGGAAAGAAAAACACGAAAGGTGATAGCCAAAAAAAATCTAAAATACCAAATATTCCATATAGACTAGCAGCACTGAAGAAGCTGCTTCTTTATAGGATGTAAAATGAAGAAATCCAAGTTCTTCAACAGTCTAATAGGTTATCTTACAATCCTGTATATACTCTGGAAGGGTAACGTAAGAAATACGGCACAGAATTTATCTATGCAAGGATTAAGCAAGCCAAAAAGGCACAAAAAGATACTGAAGGAGCATTATGGAAAAGGCTACAGAGATAACATTTAATTGGAGGATACATCTTGTCCATCAGTCATTACTGGCAAAAGATTTTCTACATCTTTCTACCTCAAAAGATGATGCAAATTCTTTTACTAAAGAACAGGTAGGGTGAAAAGAAATAGGACTATTAAAAAAAAAAAAAAAAGTAAAATCATTGTATTTTCATCCACTCAGGACACTTAGCAGTATCATAAAATGATTTAATCAGTACTCTGTATTCCAATTCCTGTTGCTAAGGACCAGACCCTTCTAAGCTTTTCAAGTCTCTCGCATGCCTGGAGAATTAAAAGATGAGATACACTTTGCTGTTCTTAGCCCTCTGTGGCCAGTTATGTGTAGTTGTGCAAACGTAAGACCTTTTCTTCTACCACTAGGAATTGTCAAACTACACATTTAAGCAAGATTTACAGCAACACAGTTAATCATGCCAGAAAACATAAGAGGAGAAATGACGTTTTTATAATATTCTGAACATAAATTCAAACATCTATTTGGGGGCATACAGACTTGTAGATCCATTCTTCAGATGAACTACAGCTATTTTGAATAGATATTCATATTCTAAAGATTTTTTATAAAAACCATAGGTTATTATCATTCATAGTTTAGATCTTTCCCTCAGATTTACAAGGTCACTGACTGAAATATATGTAGCCATGTTCTTCAGTTTCCATCAGCCTGTATTTTGCAGTAAGAGAAGAGCTGGAGCAGAGGAAGCTCTATCCATTAAGAACTGAAGATATGGATTTACGGTTCTTTTGAAAGTCTCGATGCATTAAGAAATATTCAGCATTCTTTTCTGGGTATATCCTAAATAAGAAACATGAGCTGTGTATAGAAGCTAATCACGCAGCTCTTTGAAAAGTAACAAGTTGTCAGATACTTAAATATGTAAACAAATATTGGTACTTGTCGTTAATTAAGAATTAGTTTTGCCAGGATGCTGACATTCGACATTTTTTCTCTCTCTCTGGGCAAGGAAGTATATGGTTGACAAAGGACTATGAATTATTTTGAGATGTGGAACTGTTTGCTTCCATTTCCACCAGAAATTGAATTAGATTTTTTTTTAATTGGCTGGAGTTGCGTTTTGATGAAAAAATCACCAAAAATAATGCATTCTAAATAATGTAGCCCACATAATAGGTGTTTTCTACATTTCTTTAACTTCCACCAAGACAGTAAGTGGTCCAGCTCCTCTGCAGTCACAGAAAGTTTGTAAAAGAAATCCAGAAACCTCTAAACACATATTAATGTATTTCCAATTATGGTAATAATTGTGGGATGTAAAATGAAATTCCTGTTGTATTGCTAGGGAGAAAGTTCTCATAATCTGTTGTTTTCTGCTGTTCAATGGGCAGAACATACTGTTTGTCCCTAGTTGTGGTTTGTGTGCATTTACTGAAACTTGAAGGTTTTATAGCATGAACTATGTTTTATGAACTAATATTTCAGACCTGGACTACCACAATTTCATCTCCTATAAAATTTTACTGTTCGTAGTAGCTATCTAATTATTATCTTTGTAGGATCTCATTTTTTTTCTGGGGCCATGGTGCTCTTTCTCGTGTCTCCTAATTTGTCTTTCACTTGTAGAATAATTACATTTGCGTTGGCTCAACAAGCGTACAGAAGCATTTGAATTTCTTGGTTTTCTTCTGGTACTCTTCATTTTCACTAGAGCTTTGATGTTAAGTTTGATGTTAATTTCAGTAAAGTTTGCTGATCTTCCAAGTTTTGATCTGAGGCCAGCCCTGTTTATACATACTGAGGTGGAATTGGCTTATTGAGAGGGAACAGTCCTCTGTAATCCAGATGAAAGGTAGCAAAGTGTATATGACCAAAAACAATTTATACTCACACTTTTCTGACAAGCAGCACATTTTCATAATCTCAATGAAAATCTTTCACTTATAAACATAAATGTAATTTTTAAAATACTACATCATGATACACTCCACATTTTTATATATTAAATGTCCAGTATGCAATTACAAGATAAATCTGGGATAGAAATGAAATTTGGAAAATGTTTACCAGAGACACACAGCTTATAGTTACAGTAGGTGGACATACAACAATATCACATAACTGTGATCTTGGAAAATTACCACAGAGCAATAGACACTGTGAGCAGCTATTAGTATTGATGTGTCTTCAGACAGCTGTATTGCTACTGATGTGAATCGGAACAAACCACAGTCCCAGAGCTCTTCATGATGAAAAGCTATACTGGCTGAGATTAAATGACTGAGTTCCTATTGTCTGATATTACAACTCTATTGTGACAGAACTGCTGCTTTTTGTATTACTTGACGAAAAGAAAACTGTCATGAGTTCTGATGGTTCTTCTTGCTCTTATCTGTCTTAAACAAGTTCACTTTAAAATAAGTGGTGGGCTTTCTTAAAGTACTCAATGCAAAATCAAGCACTGACATACCTTGTGGAGAAGACTGCTACGCTGTTGAAATTAATGGGGGGGGGGGGGAGGAGGGAAAGGATAACTTCTGTCATTAGACATAGTCATTTAGGTAAATATTTTGCATTAGTTCTCATTATCGCTTTTTGTACTTTCTGTTCTCCAGGTGTCTGTCTGAACGTACAGTTCTTTACACTGAAATAAAGAATTGTTTAAAGATTCACTTTTTTTTATCTGAAGTGTAAGTACAAGTAGAACTGAGCTCATATAAATAATTTGCTATATTCATGACAAATCTGTTCTCTTGTTTTACTTTGCCTCAGGTGTCTGTCACCAGGAAGAAGCAGCTTAAACTACTAGTATGTGCTGGCCTTGAAGAGAAATTAATGCAAGATATGCAGCTGTTTAAATTTTCTATTTTCTAGCTTCATGTATATGGAAGAACACTGTATTTTGTGATGAAGAAACAAAATCAGGTGTATATGTATAGGCTACCACTCCATAACATTTTTAAATTATCTAAATTGTGGCTGCTGTACTTCCTTTTCTCTGCTCCCCATCCCTCCAGTGTTCTGCTCTTTACCCTTTGTTGTCACTGTGCTTATCCAACTCAATGAAAAGCTGGTTTAGTGAATTAAATGGGCAATAGCTATAATCATTTCTCTATCAGTTTATATCCCTGGAATTTGTGCTGTAGTCAGCTTTGTGTAAGGATTTGGCAAGATCATGTTTGTGCCACCTTCAATCGATTTAAAATCTTGTGGAGCCACATTGTCAGAATAATGCACCAGGGTTATTTTTGCTGTCCTGTCCTTAACTTCATTTCATTTTCATATACAGACCTAAGAACACTCTTGATGCTTTGGTAATTTGCTTCAATATTATAGCTCCTTGTATAAGTAACCGGAAACCTTCCTGATTCTGAAGCTTTTCAGCACCAGGGAGTTAGGACACCCTATTGTTTATTCCTATCCATCTGGCCTATTGAGAATAGAATGTGACCTCTGATAATCCCCAAGCTACATTCAAGCTTCAATTTGAGTAAGCATTCACTGACCCAAGATAAAATCATGCCAAGGATCATGCAAACAGTTTAATGATATGGGCTTTCGCATTTATATACACATTTATATAGATATAACCTAAGGCTAAGCCTGTGCTGCATTGTTGAATTAGGCCTATGGACCATTCTCTGGGCCTTATGCTGAGAGATGAAGACTGGCTGTGCCTAGCATAGAGACATTAAACTTAGCTATCAGTTTCCTCTAGTCCCTAAGTGGACTACCTAAGTACATATACAAGACTATGCAAAATTATTTTTCTGTGCCTGTTAATCATAAGTGTCTGACGGAATGCAAGGACTGAGTTGCATCCAACAGAATGAAGCTATTACAGTGTGACTCTAAGGTATATGTGACATATCCTGGAGCTGTACTAAAGCATGAAGGGTCTGCTAGGATAGTGCTGGAGGGATGGGTAAGGTGGAGAAAGGCAGATGTGCTGTAAGTTCCACACCCTTGGAGACACTCAAGCTCAGTCTGGATGGGGCTCTGAGCAACCTGACCTAGCTGTAGAGTCCCTGTTCATTGCAGGGGAGTTGGACTAGATGACTTTTAAGGGTTCCTTCCACCTCAGAAGATTCTGTGATTCTGTGAGTGACACAGGACTGACTTGCATTCTTTGGCCTTTCTCACTTGCCAATGCAAATGAACATGAGTGTTGTATGACTTCCTGCTCATAGCATTTGCTCTCTGACCAGTCACACTTGACTGTCTCCTGGAAAATCCTGAGTGGCACAAAGGACTGTTTCCTTGGAATAATAGGGGCATGTACTAAAAATATGACTGCACAGGTTCAAAACAAGAAGGATAGTGTGGAACTTCTCTGAGTACATGGTAACACAGCAAAAGTCCTTGTCACAGGATACTGTAGAGGCTAAAAGTTCACATGAGTTCAGTGGGTTCTTACAGAAGAAAAATCTTTAATTTTAGTGAATTTGTGGAAGGTAATTCTGGTTCAGATAGATCCTAGGAGGCAATTGGTGAAGGCTGGCAGAATGTGCAGGGAAATTATCGCTCCATCTGCCCCAGCTTTTCTGCTCTGCCTTGTGCATCTTCTTTGTCTACTGCAAGCATGGATGCTGAGAAGTGCTGTGCTCTCACACCTTTATCTTCAAACCTATCTCCATGACTGTGCATGTATCTGCTGAATGCAGATATATAGAGTTTGTCTGAAGTTTGGATTACTCATTTTTCTTTCCCATTGCTTTATGTGGAGACTTAGACCGGATAGGATCGAGTTGTATGCATATATTCAGGACCAGCAGACCTAGGACCTTTTGTCATAGTAAGCTTCCTGCTTCACTTAGTAAGCTCTTAATTAGCTTCTGTATCTTTTCTGTCCGTCTTCCACTAAGCCATGGCAGATTTTTGCTCCTAGGAAGAAGGAATTAGGCTTTGTAGACCATTTAGTACCTCAGTTGGGAGATCATTTTGTCCCAGAAAAGACCACTGTGATTCTTTATCACTGCCAGGCAATGAACCCTTTCATGCTCTTATACCATTTCCTGTTAGCATCTTGTTTATCTTTCTCCAGAAACTGTTTTCTGATGCTTTGCTGGCAACCAATGGAAGCAGTCTTGAGCCCATCTGCATTCTGCTGCAGAATGCACAGTCTGAGCAGCAGCATTAAGTGTCTGTGCTTACTATGTCAGATCTGTCATGCCTTTTCAGTTTCAGTTCTGTTACCATTTTTAACTGCATGTCCTTCAATTGGCCCATCTTCTGGAAAAGTGAGCAGTAATTTACTATGACATAACTTCCCCTATTAAAAATGAGTACATCTGTTCACTCAGCTACAGCTTCCTCAGCACCCTCCAGTAGGATCATAATTAAGAACTCTGATTGCAACCTGCTAGTGATTCCTTCCCCAAATATCTTCCAATCTGATTTTAAATGTGACATAACAAATGAGCTAATAAACTCTAAGGAAAGAACATGATAAGGGTAAATGAGTTACAGTAACACCACATATGAGCATTTATTTAAACATCAATAGAAGTGTAAACTCACAAACTTTTGTAGTCATTGCAGGAGAACTGCCTTAGATCAAGGTTTCTAAAAGATCAAGAAAGGTTTTCTTTCATATTTATGGCTATGTAAGATGACAAAGATAGATACGGAGGTGCATTCGGGATCACATCACTGTGGCTATCTTGCATATATTGTAGCCTTATCTAAACTTACCGATACTAAAGATATATAGAAAAAGAAATCTTTTTTTTCTAGCAAGCCTTAATTTTGTTCTAGAATGTGTACTGTTCTTGTGGAGGAGCAGTGATTATCAAAGTACTGATTATCAGAATATTTCAGAGACCTTTCTCTGATTTCAGAAGGCATCTGATCAGCTTTACTTTTTAGCTGCTTGGATACATATGAAGCCTGTATGCTATCAGTAGTCAAAGCATCTCTGAGAAAAGTCAATATAATTTTAAAAGATGACACTGTTGAAATTTTCTTGTACTATCAAAAACTTCAATTATTAAATCATTACAGAAATGGGTTAAATTGTAATCACAGCAAAGGAAAGCGAAGGTTATTTTGTTGTTAATTTCCAAAAGTTCGGGATTTTGACTTGAAAATGAACTAATGAACTTGACTTAAAATCTTAATAACTTTAAAACATATTTAATAAGATAGTGGAATATGAAATCTTTGCCATTCAGCTGTTCTGTTAAACGTTACAGAAGCATCACAGATCAAGAGTCATTGTATTCCTTTCTGTTTTATTTCCGACTTTAGTTTATCATTGAACACCATATGGTGCACATCCTGGACATCATTCATCAATATAATATAATGCTTCCTGTTTCACAATTGTAGATCTTGGAGTCAGTTATCCTGTGATTTCAGAATAAAGGGATTATACAGAGATTGTTTCTTTCCACCCATCAAACAGTATGGTTGAATTTTTTATATAAACCTGATTACCTTCTATTAAAATTGTAAGATAAAAATAAGGCTATTTAAATCTAATGCATCAAAGACTAAGCAGATTGCCAGCAAAGGTCTAAAAGAGTTTCTTTGTTCTCATGCAGTAAGCGATAAATAGGTGGATGGTTAAGAACAGGGCTTTTTCTTCATCCTGCAATATCAGATACTGGCCAGAGTCTGAAAGAGGATTTGGTATATTGATCTACGGTCTTTCTAATTTAGAATGCCATCTTTCTTAAAGCTTTGAATTATTTTGTAGGTAACTAAGGAATAGGCATGATGAATAGGTTGTTCTGCAGTTTACTTAGTTCTCTCTGTGCTAGGATTGCCAAGAGGCAGGTCAGCTGCAATGATTAGCAGAATTCAAACTATCACCACTGTAAGAAAATGCTTACGAGGTTATGTCAAACATTTTGAAGCAATTCAGCTGGAGGTAAGGGTAATAGGAACTGGTTAATTTTAATATTTGAAAGTAACTTAAAGCAGCTCGTGAGATTTTTTTTTTCCAATATGTTCTTTGGCTTAAATGATGCTTTAAATGATTTTTTTAAATGATGTCATCTTTGACTATTACACATCATATAAGCAAGGTCTTATATGATGTGTAAATTTTAAGACAGAGAATTTTAAAATCCCTCTATTAGCAATGCAAGGCCTTAGAAACCTTGCTGCAGTAGTCAAGTTGTATCAGAAAAGAGACTGCCCAGTACTGCTCAGTGAAATATCAACCTGAGGAAACTCTCAGTATAATTCTGTAAATCTGTTTGAAAATCACAATAAAAGATGAGAATCTCAGAAAAGAAAATGCCTTAAAAAAAAAATCAACAGTATAGCTTTGTTCAGTTTTTGTGCTTCTGTATTCCATGATGGGCATTTCTCCAGATCCTGCTTAGAATTATGATTATTAACTTGTTACTTATTAAATTGTACTCTGTAGTGGCTCATTTGGAGCTTGATTTTTCAGTTTGGTTGATAGACTTTATCTAGCTCCATCAGAAAAGGGATTCTTTTATTAAAGGAAAATGTGAAGGTGCAGCTTAATGCAAATTTGTGTAAATTGGTATTTTCCATAGTTTTGAATGGATGTCATTTCAAACTGTCCATGTAAGTAAAGTAAAATTCCCACTGATTTTAAAGAGAACAGGAGATAGCTTTGAAAAACTTAACTCAGTCAAGATAGTAAAGAGAAAGAAAGGGTTTTCAACCCTTGCTTCCACCAATTTCCATCCCAGTTCTCCTCCCTCATATCCACATATAAAGTCCTATAGGCTGACTCTGCTGCTGCCTGCTGCTGGCTCTGCAAGGAGGGAGTGCTGCCTGCAGAGGACATCCTTAACCTCTAAACTCTTGGATCCTAAAATCCCAAGTCCTTTGTCAGTGAACTTGGGAACCACACTGATTTCAGTGCCTAGTAAGCCTGGATTTTAGGCTGAACAAACTATCGGTTTTTAATGTAATTTTGAAAAAGTGCTGATACCTACAGTCTCAGGACAAATTAAAACCTCAGCAGTAGTAATATCACACTGTGTGAATAGATTGCAGTTGATGCTTCTATTTTTTACTGTAATTGTTTGAGGGCTTCAGGATTGTGTACACCAGGCTCTGAAGGAAAGTGTGTTCATAAACCCTCTGACCTGTGCCATAAACTGGCATTTTGAGCAGCACAGGGATGTGAAAGAGAAAAATAATACTGAATAAGGCTCTGGATGAGAAAAACAAATTAGCTCTTTCTCCTGTGGTTGTTGCTGCTCACATACTCGCAGGTTTGGCTTTGTTCAAAAGTAATCAAAAATGCTTCTTAGCTTTAAAATTAAGTTACTGATATTGATGTTTTCTAATCAAGGCCAGAGTAAGAATAATACACACCATGAGTAGCTTCCCACTGTGGCAGAATTCAAACGGTAACAAAAATGGAAGTATCACTATAAAGGACAAATCAGCAGGGGATTTTATTGCACTGGCCTGAATCATCAGGTTGTTTCCTCATAGGTGAAGTGATGTAAATCTCACTGCAGCTGCATGTGTCCCTCTAGTCTCTGCCTTAGCTCTTTAAGCCGGGCTGAGCAACTCTCTCAGTGGTACCAGAAGGTATTGTGTTGTGTGTTCTAACATTCTCCTTATCTACCTATCTTCTGCTGCTGCTTAACAACTGTTAAACAAATTGATTTATGTGACTTCAGTATAAAGCAGATAACATAGCAAAAAGTCACCTAAAATCTCTCATGTTAGCATATTTGATTAATTTATCATCTTAAACGTATTTAATACAGAAATAATTGTGCTTACTACATTGCTTAAAATCCACTGAAATGCACATTTCTTTCTTATCTTTTATCCCCGTGGCTAGGAGCAATTCAGGTAGGCTTGCTTGGCTACTTGAGAAAGAAAATCAAACCATGTATTTTGTATCCATTTCATCAGCAATTCATCTATTACCAGAAGTTCAGAGATTTATCAAATGACAAACAGTTTCAATTATTTGAGTGCACTCAATGTTTGCATTCTCAGCTTACTTTGGAAATGAGACTTAAGGGATCAAAGCTATATAGATATACTGAAGTATTTTCCTTAAGATCACTTTTTTTTAGTTTCATCAGAGAAATAGCACAAGGACCATTTCCTTTAAGAGCTGGGCATGTTTATTTAGACCAAAATGATTCCATAATACATAAGTGTATCCCTGTAAATGTGGCATTTTCGCATACATTCTCGTCTTTTTCTTTTTTTTTTTTTTTTTTGGTGGCTTCCCACTTCAAGCAGTTCCATGAAATATAAATATCTTTTTATTCTTCTCCTGATAGATTACATGCAAACTGTTCATTAAGTGACATGGCTAAAACTGCCTCCAAGTGTTGCGGACAGCCACGTTTATGTCACAAGATGACCTCATTGTTTGGGTGTCTGCCACGCTCCACAGCACTGAGACTTTCTCTATTGCAAGACACAGTAATTTATGTGAGCGATGGATCGTGTATTTGTACCCAGTCGAGTTCAGGAAGGCAGAGACATGAGATAATGCTGGAGAAGCTGTGGAACAAGGGCTCATCCACACTTCAAGCATTCAAGACCATTTCGATCCTCTTAGGCAGGAAACAGTTCTGCTCAAAAGTCAGCAAAAGGAAACGTTCGATAAGTAATATTCTCTCCTCGAAATCAGCAAGCTTGAGTTTGCAACTGCTTAATAAAAATACATGTGTTTTTTCAATGAAAGCCGTTTGTAGGCCGAACCGAACGATGTATCCGCGCGGCCGCCAGCTGCCTGCAGCGGGCCCGCTGCCCACCAGGTGGCGGAGCGCTCCCGGGGAGCGGCGGTGCCCAGCCCGGCCTCGGCGCCGCAGCACCGCCCGCCTCCCAGCCCTTCCCGCTTCCTCAGCTGTCGGCAGCCGGGCTTGCTTTCTGCGCGTAGATCGTTAACTTCTAGTTAAAAATAGTAAGATAGATGTGGACCCGGAGCTGAGTTTTTCTGTTGCTCTCGAACCAAATTTGTTCAGATTTACTCCTTCAGCTTTTCGAGGAGTGAATGTGAAGTGTCCGGGATGCTTTGAAAAACGTTCCCCCACAAGGAGCGTCTGTCGTGGTTTAGAAGTGCTGGTCACAGGGCAGCCGCCTCTGCGTCCTCCTATCTGTACCCAGACCAATGGGAAAGCTCCTGAGGGTGACTTTGTTTTCTTTTCTAACTCCCAGGCATTAAGGGAGAGCAGATGCAATTAATACAATGCAAAATGAGAGTCAGCAAATGTTATTGTAGGAGTTGGTAGGAGTGTGGTATTCATACCGAGTGTGCCAATCCCTATGAAAGAGCTGAACAGGAGACTTGTTTAAAGAGATTAAATGATGCAGAATAAAGCTCCCAAAAACTGTAATTGAAAGTGACAGAAACATTAGCTTTGAAACAAGTAACATTTAATCACGCAGATTATACAGAAACATAATTTTTGTATGTTGTTTTCTTCAATAGAATTTAATTTTAATCTGTTGAGACAGCTCATCACTTTCAGCTGCCTACTTCCAGCGGCCTGTCAGGGTACGTAAACGGAGCGGCTGTGATGAGGAGTGGGACCTGTTCACTCCAACGCTGGCTGTAACTGTCTACATTACAGTTGCCCATACCTGCATCTGTGGGTTGCGGGTTTAAGTGGTTGCACTACTTCTGACTTCCATGTGCACCATTGAAATGGTTGGATTTCTGAGCTAGGGAAAGCAGTGGTCCCAGCAAAAGCATATTTGTACAGCCATAAGTAGAAAGTTATTAATGAGCAAAGGCACGAAGGAAAAAAACGAAAAAATCTTTACTTGCCTGGATATGTGCTCAAACCTATGTAAATCAAAGAATTATACAATCATTAAGGTTGGAAAAGACCTCTAAAATCATCTAGTCCAACTGTCAGCCTATCCCCACCATGCCCACTAACTACATCCCTCAGTGCCACATCTCCATGTTTTTTGAGCACCTCCAGGGATGGTGACTCCACCACCCCCTGGGCAGCCTGTGCCACTGCCTCATTACTCTGAGAAGAAATTTTTCTTAATACCCAACCTGAATTAGAATTTGATTTTCTTCTCTTACGTGTCTGCAGCAAATCTAAATAGTCACAGTGACTAAACACTGAGAGTTTAGAAGTGAAATTATTAGCTAGGACACAGAGAGAATAAAGCTTAATGTATTATTGTTTTGCTCTGCTATTTATTTTAACAGCTGCTGTGTATGCTGCACAATGTGTGCATTTTCCACTGTCCCTGTCTTGACTCCCATGAAAGTGAGCTCTGCATTTGCAGAACATGGGAGTGGGAGCAGACGTGACCTTCAGGAAGGCCAGTGTGAAGTACCTTCACCTCGTGGGGACTCTCAAGGGCAACAGGCAGAGAAACTCACAATGACACTAACCTGCTCTTTGTAGCAGCCAAGAACTACGTGTGAAAGCATGTCAAAAACTCCAAGCATTTTGGATGGTTACCATCAAATATTTTGAGTTTATTTGCTCGTGTTCTAAAACTTGTTTGAAAATGGAGCCAGCTATCTAAAAATCGTTTTGAACTACAAGGTTGTAAGGAGGTTTATTTTATTGTTCTCTGCCAATGTCTCTCGAGGCTAATGTAGGAATTTAAAATAGTATGTTTCACCTGAAGTTCACTCCCAGCTCCTTGCAAAGTCTGAGTTATTAACAGATGCCTTTTGTTTTTAGGAAGGTCACATCAATAGGTCAGTATGGCCAGAGTTTCAGAAAACAAAGATATTTCGTAAGAAGAAGAATTAATTCCAGCTCACAGAGAGAACATTACAAACAGAAGCAGGTTCATTGTGAAGGGCAGTCAGATGGATCCTGACCTCCTGAATTTGGAAGAAGCCAGAATGTCGTTGGTAAGTCCCAAGCCTTTAGGGCACTGCAACAATCATTTATATTCTGTGATCAGCTTACAGCTCCCTTGGGAGCTATGCAGATGTATCTAAAGACATTCCAGACCAAAAACATACCCAGTGTTGGCCTTCGGATGAGAAAATCAATGTGTGGTGCAAGGCTGGAATGGTAGCAATGTCCCCTCCTGCTCCCACACTGAGGGTCCAGCACTCCTGAGTGCACACTGGTGGGAGCAAAGAGCATGTGGGAAGCTCAGCTGCTCAGAAGAAAAACAATTGATTTGTCAGGATTCAAAGCAGATGATGCTCTCTGCATGGCAGGGACTGTTTCACCATATTTGTTTGTAAGTGTCTGAGCCTTGTAAATGTTGTAAATATCTCCCTTTGTCAACAGTAAGTAGTCTTGGAGCAAGGAAGGAAATGGACTTCAGAAAAAACTGCCAGCCAAAAAAAAGAAGAGCAAACAAAATTAAACCTGCAGACCTAGGTTTAATGGTAATATGGTCACTAGGAGAGACACAAACCCATACCAAAGTAGATTTATTAGATTTATCATAGCCTTCTGTCCTTACAGGACATATAGTCATCCTAATGCAGAATAACACGCGCTGTATTGTACTCAGAATGAGTAATGTACATCATGTGAGTAAGTAATTAATGTATCAGATCTTTCCAAAACTGTATCTGGACAGGCAAGGAGATCACCAGGACACTAGTTTCTTTGTTCCGCTTTAATGGCATGGCGCCATCAAAAGGTTTTCCTGGCCAGCTGCATAGAGATGCTGCTTGTGTAAGGACAAAGCCATTGGGAACAAAAAGCCCAGAGTGGCTTGGGGCTGCTGTGAGGTGCCACAGAGTCTAAGTATGGAACAGAATCATAGAATCATTTTAGGATGAAAAGGATCGTCAAGATCTTTAAGTCCAACTGCCAGCCTGACGTAAGTGACCTTGATTGTCCCCCAGGTGAAGAATCCGTAGGGATTCTGAAAAGCTGGAGTTGCTCATCACGTGTTTTCTTGAGGCTGCTTGACTGTAGTTGGGGTGAAAACATCTTAATTTCTGATCTCTCTACAGCTTGTAATGATACTAATAAAGGGATTTAGCTGGATTCCATAATATTCCTTTCATTATAACAAAGGAGTAAAATTATACCTAAACGGTGCACTGTGCTTTCCTTGTTGGTATAACCCAGGCAATTGCTATGGGTCTGTCTGATACAGCTGTATTTTATATTCTTACTCCTCTGGGCCAACAGACACCAGAAGCAACAGTGTGGATGATGGAGAATAGTTTAATGGCAAAACTTCAGAGTAGCATGGCAGGTGGGACGCTGGGCCTCAGACCTGGGCACTCCTCAGTTCTGGGCCCTTCCCAAGACCACTACTGACATCATTTGGAAGAAATCAGCACATCTGGAGTTTACTTGAGTGTCAGTTGATTGCTACTTCATTTGAGCATTAAATGCTGTTGTCACATAGAATCATGGAATGGTTCGGGTTGGAAGGGACCTTTAAGATCATGTAGTTCCAACCCCCTGCTATAGGCAGTGACACCTCTCTCTAGACCAGGTTGCTCAAAGGCCCCATCTAGCCAAGCCTTGAATACTTCAGGGAGGGGGCATCCACAGCTTCTCTGGGCAACTTGTTTCAGTATCTCAGCACCCTCACAGTAAAGAACTCCTTTCTTATACCTAGTCTAAATCTACCTTCCTCCAGTTTAAAGCCATTTCCTATTGTCCTGTCTCTACATGGACTTATAAAATGTCCCTCCCCAGCTTTCCTGTAGGCCCCTACAGGTACTGTAAAAGTGCCAGTTCTTCTCATGGTGGTTCTCACAAGGCCTTTGTGTACTAAAGCACATACTTTCAGTGCTGCATAGACCTGTACAGCTCATGAAGGTCAGCTGGTAACTCTTGTCACTGCCACACGTCTTTGAAGTTACCTTCAGAGCATGATGGAAAGCCAAGAAGAATCTGCAGGTTTCAAGGAGTGCAAGTAGACTTAGAGGATAAAAGAAATTGGTGGCAGTTTATTTATCTGCCCATGTGAAGATGTCTGACTTAGTTGATAGACATCAACAAAAGCTTCTGAACAACAAGCTAGACAAATAGGAGCTTTTATAAAAAACAGAATGTATTTCTGAAAAAATACACCATATTTATCTGATCTGGTAAAAACAAAACAAAACAAAACAAAAAAAGTGAATAGAAAAGCTTAATGTTCTGCTGTTTAAGATTTATAGCAGACTAGCTGCCCATAAATTCAATGGAATTTCAGCAGCACTAAACTATACAAGCAGAATGGGAAAAAATTATAATGAATTCAAAGAGAAAATAAGATCAAGGGTTTGTATGCTTATTTTTTATGATAAAGTAAATATTGTAGGAACGTAGAAAGCTATTAAATGATTAGGTCAAAGAAATCAGCAAGGATTTTATACAGAAACACTGATGGTAAACTGATTAAATTTTTCAAAGGCTAAGAGAATTTCTATTCTTCAAATTAACAATCACTGTGGTACAGAATGTGTTATTAATGTTCTTCATATTATAAAAAAGACCAGATGATTACTTGTGAAAGGAATCTTCTGCTTCTGAGACAGAACATACTTTCTACTTCCTCATATCTGGCATTAATTTTTTAGCCTTATTTATTTCCTGTTTTAAAATATTGAAAAACTTTCCACAAGCATCTACATTTCCCTTGCAAAAATACCCCAGGCATAAAAAATAAGCCTTTCTTTTGCTTTTTTTTCTTTAAAATCCCTTTCTAAACTCTTTCAAAAGCTGCCAATCCAGCAATTTCCCAAGATGTCTTGTTATGTCTCAGTAATTAAATTGTAGTCTCTGAGCTGTCTTTTTCATAACTAAGTTTACAGGAAATGCATCTTCATCCTTGTCTAGCACAATATAGAAATGTTCTGCTGGGAATACAGTTGTATTTATCGATTCTTCAGAATTTGTAAATCCTTTCAAAAGAAATTTGGTTAGTTCTTCTGAGCTTTCATGAACTGATGAAGACAGAAAACAGTAATTCGAAGAAGTACTTTAAAGGAGTTTATGGCCACATAAGATCTGATACAGGATTTGCAGTAGAAGTATGTTCTCCTTGGTACCTGTTTATTCTTTGCAATAACCATTTACAAATAACAGCATTTTCAAATTTGTTATAAGACATGTCTGATTACAGGATCTCTAAGCCTATATGCTGCATTTAGATGAAAGTGAGCTAATGCGAAGTATGAAGATCTTCCCCCCCATACACACATAAGAAAAAAAAAAGCGGAGCAGTAGAGAAGATAATGATCAGAGTTGATCTCCTGAGTGAGTGACCATGGAATCATAGAATGGTTTGGGTTGGAAGGGATCATCTAATTCCGACCCCCTGCTATTGGCAGGGATACCTCCATCTAGACAGGTTGCTCAAAACCCCATCCAGCCTGGCCTTGAATGCCTCCAGGGAGAGTGTATCCACAGTTTTGCTTGGCAACCTGTTCCAGTGTCTCACCACCCTCACAATAAAGAATTTCTTCCTAATATCTAGTCTAAATCTATCCTCTTCCAGTTTAAAGCCATTTTAATTTGTCCTGCTGCTTCATGCCTTTATAAAAAGTCCCTCCCCAGACTTTGTAGACCCCCTTCAGGTACTGGAAGGCTGCTATAGTTTCCCCCCAGAGCCTTCTCTTCTTCAGGCTGAGCCCCCAACTCTCTCAGCCTGTCCCTGTAGGGGAGGTGCTCCACCCCTCTGACCATCTTCATGGCCATCCTCTGGATCCACTCCAACAGCTTCTTGTGTTGGGGTCCCCAGAACTGGACGCAGTACTCCAGGTGAAGTCTCAAGAGAGCACAGTAGAGGGACAGAATCACCTCCCTCAAACTGCTGGTTATGCTTCTCTTGATGCAACCCAGGATACCATTATCCTACCGGGCTGCCAGTGCACATTTCCAGCTCATGTTGAATTTTTCATCAACTGACATCCCCAAATTCTTTTCCCCAGGGTTGCTCTCAAGCCGTTCTCCACCCAGCCTGTGTTTGTACTTGGGATTGCCCACTCCCAGGTGCAGGACCTTACACTTGGCCTTGTTGAACTTCATGAGTTTGGCATGGGCCCACTTCTCAAGCCTTTCTGGTTCCTCTGGATGGCATCCAGTAATGAGAACAACTTCCTGTGATCTGCTGAGAGACTGCACCTCAAGCCTTTATATGTTCGTATTTAAGGGACTTTTTGTGGAAGTTTCCTGGCTGAAAGTTTCCTGGATGGCCTTGGATGTCAGGGCAGAAGGTAGAGTAAAGCATCCATCCATTTGTTCTTCCTTGGCAAATACTGTGAGGAGCCATGAGCTACAGTTGGCTTTTTGTTTCCCATTGGATTGTCCTGACCCAAGCACAGTCCCCAGGCAAGGCAATTTTGTAGTAAATCCATGCTATCAGTAGCACACAGCCAGCACAATACCAAATGCCTGTGACTCCGTGTGCATGAGGGCTCAGCAAGAGTCTCCTGCATCCGAGATCCCAGAGCTCCATTCATCAGTGCTGGGCACAGCAGTGCAAGGGGAATCATGGCCCGGGGACCGTCTAGAAACCACTGCAGCTGTCCTGACCATGCAAGAAACCAGCTTTATGGGATAGGAACTGCTCATATAACCTCAGTCATGCTGAATTTATCTAAAGATTTCAAGGCTTGTTTTCCAAGGGCTGTGTTTGTATTGTGTATGTGGTATGGAGCCAGGTTCAATCTTTTACTCCGTGCTAGCATCACAGTAAACCAAATGCAGCAAGAGGCAAGAAATGATCCTCATCCTGTTGGGAGTGTTTCACTTAGAAGTATTGCTGAGGCCCCAGGCAGCAGATTTCCAGGAGGACACCCAACCCCCCCATGCTAGAGACATTATCTGGACACTCTTCTTCTCATCTCCATGTCTATTGAGATGTCATACAAATCAACCAAGTCCCACAAGGACGGCTAAATTAGTTCCCACCTAAGGATAAACTAGAGGCTTGTAATTAAGTGAGGCTGCTGACAAATGAAAAGCTTTGATATAATTCTTGTAGACAAGTCATTTATTCAAGTGGTTTTATCCTGCAATCTCCCAAAAGAAATTTCTCCCTGCAATATGTAATGGTTTCCTGTGGGTATGCAACAGTCCTTCCCGTTGAGCTGTCTCACTTTTGCATCCAGGGATAAAATACTGGAATTTAATGGAAATCGAGAACCTCAAGTCCTCTTAGCATGCTTTTTTTGAAAAACAAATATACAATATCTTCCTACACAAATAAAAACAAGTTTCTGCAGTAGTGACCTGCTGAGTCATTTGGCTGAATGCTCTTAGTTTATGCAGCTGCATCCATCACGAAATGCCCTTTGATCACACAAAGAAATGCAGTATCTGCTTTGCATTAAAAAACAATATAGCTAGAAGATATTAAACTGCTGTAAAGTTCAATGTATTGTTCTCTAATGCAGTTATTACAGCATTTTTTTTTTATTTTTGCTAGTGAAAACAGGAGGTCAGCATTTCTATTAGTATTGACTGATGTGGGATTTCATGCAACTACATATTTCCCAGTGTACGTGTTGCTCTTATTAAAAGGTCTGTGTTTTTCTGGCATCAACAAGCGTCTAATATGGATTGCAGCAAAATTTCCAACATTATGCCCATTTAAATCTTTTTTTTTTTTTGGTCATTGTTGCATACCATTTAAAATTATTATGAGATTATTCAGAATAGCACAACTTTTCAAATTTGATTTTCTCTTAAAATATTGCAGTTATGTTCCATTCCTCTTGATAATTCAAAGACTTGGAATGAATGATTTAAACATGAGTCATGCGCATTATGAACTATTCAGTGTATTAGGAACACAGATGTTTACTGACATCAATTATTGACATCATTTTGGGATGAACTTTGTTATAACCTTGAAATGAGCAAGCTGATGGAGAATATGAATTGATGTAAAACATCTTCTGTAGCTCTGCAATATCCCTCCCTACGAAAAGCTGCAGAAGCATTTTAAAAGCAAAACTTCAAGCTCAAAATTATCTAAAGAAATCAGAAAACATTTTTTATCTATTATAAGAACTAAAATGGGTTAATTTGTATTACTTCATTAAAAAAAAAAGAAGTTTTTTATTTTAGTCTGTTCATCAGAAAAGAAAGGTTGCTCTCAATAGGCTATTGTTAGTAACAAGCTTTGCTTCAAGTCAATAAATAGCTGAGTGTTATATCATGTAGTTTCAGTTCATGAATTGTGCATCTGTTTAAATCCTGACAGACTGACTGTGACTGTTTAGATACAGCAAACATTTTGTTGCTTGCAATTTCACTTTTTGATAAATAAATGAAATGTAGCATCAATTGCTAAGAGAGAGAAGTCAGCCTAAGTGCTAGGATACTTACAGACAGTTAGCAATATATCTTACCTCAAAACTGTGAATGACAATGAGTCTTGCAAGGAAAACTTCCCAAACTCTGTTTTGTTGAACATAATAACTATGATAGCTAGTTCCTCCCAGTGTATTAGTTTGAGTGGCACAACCAGATTTCGGGTGACTATCAGCACCTTTATCTCTTGAGCCATGTTTGCATAACCACTGATGCTGGGTGGAGATCCAGCAGGAATCAAAGACAGTCTGTTTTCTAAGCAACAGAGACTGATCTAGAAAAGGTCAAGCAGAGAAAATGGATAAATACAGAGGCAAGAATCACACTGTTTTTTATCTAGCTGGCTAAATGGAAATTTCTGAGGCTATTTTCTCTGGTTTGTTATGCCTTAAAGAAAATGAAATATGATGTACAAAGAATTGTGAGTGTAGCATTTTACTTCTTGGCTTTGACATTTCTCCTGAATTACTATTAATGAATATCTGTGAGCACTGATGGTAGCAAGAGCTCCAGAAACTGCCACTGGGAGGTAGATATATGCTGAGTAAGGACTAGCATAGAATTTAAAGCATCAGTGGAAGCTGTTCCGGACAGCAGACAGAACACAATGAAGCAAGGCAGCTACTTTGGTTGTAGGCAGCATAGATACTTTCAGAGATAACGCAGCTGAGCAGCAGTCATATCATTCTTTTCTTAAAAGCCAAGCCCCAAATACAATGCCAAGCCCCAAATACAAGCCCTTTGGCCAATTCTGAGCAGGTTTGACAATTAAAGGGCTCAGTGTGGCAACTCTAAGGAGTCTCTGGGAATATAGTGCTACAAAGACCCAGGTGGACTGGGGCTGCTAAGAGGTGTAAAGGCACAGAACATGAATTGAGAGGATTGATAACATTCCATTGATCTTGAATTCCATTGATCTTGAAGAAACTTCTACCTTCATTCAGGGATGGTAAATCTTAAGTACAGACACCTTCACTTCACTGTACCTTTCAGCCTGCACTCCACAGAGGAAACTTTTCTGTACATTGTGTTTTGGGGCACAGACCTACTAAGTATGCTGTCTCATGTAATGAAAACATTTGGCCAACAGACATGAGCATATTTATTCACATAGCTACATAGTTGTTTAAATTGTATGCTATGGATATGTTCTTTTTATTCACATTTTGGATATGTTATTCTTGTAGTTGCAGTTTTAATTCTGAAAGGAGCAAAAGCTTCAGTTCTAAAGTGGTCAGGTGAGAAGTGCAAGCTGTTATTTTCTTCTTTAGCTGCATGTAACATATACAGATTCTTCAGAGTGGTAAGTCCATTTGCTCCTTCCAAGCCATAGTAATGAGATATGGATATACAGAGATACTCTACAGTGTATGGCTCTGTAGCCCTAATTCCCATATTTCTAGTTGCAGTGCCATGATTTCACATTCATAAGGATTTTTTTCAGTGTAGCAGCAAGAATACTATGTAAAACTGATATGATTATGGTGCTTTATTTTATTCTTGAAAAGAATGTGCTTCAAAAATGTGTGGGTTTTTGTGTTTTTTTTTTAAACAAGAACCTGAACTTTCATACTATTAATTTCATCACAAAATCTCATGCATATTTAATTTTTACAAGGCCTTCAAAACCGTATCACATAATGAATGGCTATGCAAGGACAGCCCTTCCCTATTTATCAGTTTTGTACCAATGGGTGTCAGGTTCTGGGTCTGCAGTTTTATATGTTAGGAATAAAGAAAAAAAGAAGTCTTAAAAGATCAGATATACAGAGAACTAGGTCTAATGTCATCCAACTTCACTTTCCACTGCCCAGCTCGGAGACCAAAATTTGCAGTCTTCATTACTTATTCATCTTGTTCAGGTGAAGAGAAGAGCCAGGCACGTGGCTGTGGGATTTACAAGAGCCATGAGCCAAGCAGAGGGAAGCAGAGAAAATGCTGAAATAAGGGATGTGTCTGAATTGCATCCTCCTCCTCTCTTACTGTGGGATTTGGCTTCCTACAAGAGAGAAAGATATGCATTTCTGAAGTCCCTCAGCACTTCAGTTGCTGCTTGGATATGAATGATTTCATTTCTGTTACTCTTTTAAAAGAAAATGCTAGCATTAGTCATATTTTAGTGGGCAACATTGGTGGTAAGTGGACAGTTGGACTGGATGATCGTAGAAGTCTTTTCCAACCTTCATGATTTTATGATCATTTAGATCATAAATAAATGATCATATAATTTCTCACCTTTTGTGTAGAACAAGTAATGAGCATCACCCAACGGTGATGCACATTCTGAAGACTTTGGGTAATATCAGGGCTTTGAACTTTGCTTTGCACTGAGTTTGCGCTCTTGGGACAGTTTAGCAGTGTGTAATCACCTCAATCTACAATAGGTATCCAAACAAGTGTTTGGAGAATGCCTAAACACACTTGAAGTAAAATATATGCTGAGATACTCACCTTATCCAAGATAAGAAGGCCTCTGGGAGAACACACTCGATGTACTTTAGGTGCCTAAATAACTTTGCTGATGACAGCTGAGGTGCCTCTCAGGTATGCATGCCACAGGCGGAATTTGTGTGACTCACTTACTAGAATTCAGGCACCTACATTCTGCTTGAGCAATGCCATAGGCACCTAAAGGCTTTTGGAATCTTCTCCTAAATTATTCGAGTTTATAAAAATGTCTTTCTTTCAAAAGTATGGCAAGGATTCAAACTGCTTCTCATTTAACTGTGTGAATGAGTAGGAGGTGATGTTTTAAAATTTTCTATATTGCTGCATAGTCTTAACATAATTACCAGAGTAGGATTTAAATTCATCCAGCACTTTCAATCTCTTCTGAAGAAGAGATTTTACCACAGGTATATACTGAAGGACATAAAAAAAAATTAAGTTTAGGACTTCTTCACATTTTCTTTGCCAATGTCTTTATTTTGCAAATGTGACTGTAAGACTAGATTTTTGTTATCCCAGAAGATTGCTTCAGATAGCATATATTCGCTGTTTTGCATGTTATATACAATGTTTACACCCTATTTGCCTGTTAAGCACCCTCATCTTCTACAACCCTTTACAAATTCCCCACAGCAACGGGAATTTTGCTGTATTGTGAAAGGCATAGGTGACTGAATGTGCTGCTGTATAAAAATTGGAAGATAGCTTTCTCTTTTGTCTCACACAAAGTTTTTTCACTAGCACCTGGAGCTGCAGCTTGGGGGCTGCAGTTTTAATGGTCTACTGACAACAACAGCTGATCAGCTATGCAGAGCAAGACTGTGCAGTCTTACAAGACTAATACTAGAAAGCCTGGAAAAATAAATCTGTTGTGCTAGCCTAAGATTTTACCTGTTTTACAGCAGCCCAATTTAATAAATCCTGTATGTTGTTGTCCTGTCGGGGTGTTTGGTTAGTGGCTATATCTATATCTAGGTGATTTATTATTGCTGATGCCACATCCTGTTGCATTAATGTATAACATTACCTACACTGGTAGCCAGACACACATCAGAAAACATGAGCTGTACTACATCATCCCCCCACCCAAATATCAGTGGTATCTCATTCCACATTTGTCTCTGTGGTCTTATTGTGAGGGCAGCAAGAGAGGAGAGGGAGGGCATCCATGTGTGCAGGACGCTATGTTGGGAGTAATGGGTAGGAAGCAGCTCCCTCCTGCAGCTGGCAACTGTGGTTCAGGTATCACAAGATGGTGCTCTTGTACCTACAGCAAGCTATTCAGTAGCCAACTCTTGAGATTTCTGAGATTCTCACTCAACTTTGTCCTGCAGATGACAGTTTGAACTGAACAGTACCAGTGGTGGTTTCAGGACAGAAGAGATGCCTGGTGAGAGCAGCATCTCCATGCATGACTTTGTTGTGCATCTCTTAGTAAGGAATGAATAAAAGCTATGGGCTCACAGAAGAAGTGTTATCTTACTTTCCTCATGATGCTGCATTGAAAGACGTTCTCTTGAGCAGCCATCATAAAAAACTATACTTAATGTTTCTTTCACATTTCTAGTTCTCCAGTGGGAAGAGAGTTAGACACAGAAAATCTGCTATGGAGAATACGTACCCAGCCATCTTTATCCATCTCTTTTAAAGTTGAGCCCACCACCACTCCTCTCCAAAACCAAAATCTGTTGCTGTACAGGTATGTGTGATACATCCTGTTTAAACTAGAATGTTCAGCTTTTTTTTTTTTTTTTTAATCCAAGCTGAGATCTGTTTGTATTTTACTTTTTGCATTTCTCATTTATACACTATTTTTTCTCCAAACTTCTTGGCCGTCAGAAGGACACATTAAAGAATATGTCTGTACTTTCCTTGTGAGATCCCACCACAGTACTGTATTCAATTTTGGGGTCCCCCGTGTAAGAAAGATATGGACCTGTTGGAATGGGTCCAGAGGAAGCATGAGGATGATCAGAGGGCTGGAGCACCTCTTGTCTCCTGTGAAGATAAGCCGAGAGAGATGGCATTATTTAGCTTAGAAAAGAGTCCAGGGAGCCTTATAGTAGCCTACCAGTACTTAAAGAGGCCTAAATAAAGATGGAGAGAGAGTATTTATCAAAACAAGAGGTAACAGTTTAAACTAAAATAAAGTAGATTTAGATGAGATATTCAGAAGAAATTTTGTGCCATGATTGTGGTGAAGCACTGGCAGAGGTTGCCCAGAGAAGCTGTAGAGGCGCTATCCCTTGAGGCATTCAAGGCCAGGCTGAATGGGGCTTTTAGCAATCTTGTCTAGTGGGAGGTGTCCCTGCCCATGTCAGGAGGTTGGAACTGGATGGCTTTTAAGGTCCTTTCCAACCCAAACCATTCTATTCTGTGATAAACCATATATTTTCCCACAAATCTGGCAGATAGTTCTTATTATAAAGAGGCAGGAGGAGGCTATTTTATGAAACTGGAACAGGCAGCTTTCCTGTGGTTAGTAAAGGCAATTAGACTGTTGAGTAGACCACAATGGCAGCAGCTCATTGTACTTGAGTGAAAATGAAAATCTCTTGCTCCATCTTTTTCTGTGCATCCCTTCTTTGTGCATCAGTTTTCCTGCAAGTGATAGACTGTGTCCTATAAGCATTGTTCTGTACCTGAAATACATTACCTGTTAGCTCAGAACTGTACTGTAATAAGATCAGTGCTCTACAGCTTTAAGCTACCTACTGGCAAATTGAAACCCACTGTTTGTTTTCCAGTTACCTTTGAGAATTTTTCCTTCTCTTCATGTTTAGTGATCACCTTGGAGCTCTGAGATTTGTAACAAATTCTGCATGCCAGACTCTTAGCTACTTCTTGAATATTTCAGTATCACTTCAGTGAAGTCAGGCACACCGTGGAATGATGCTGTTGGCTGTACTGCACACACCTGCAATTCAGATGCCTGCAAATAAAAACAGTACTAAATTGTACAAGTTGGGTACAAATTCTCAGATGGTAAAAAATGACTGCAGCAGCCATCACTGACAGCGCTGCTTCAAAGAAATACAGATAAAGTTCGAGCCTGCTGTGGCATTCTGGCAAATAAAAGGAAATATGTTGTGAACAAAGCAGCTTTTCTCTCTCAGTCAATAGCGCTACTTATTCTTCTGACCACTCCAGTCTGGTTTGATCACCATTGTAATTGCATGTGCTGTCCTCTCTTGAAAAGCTTTCTCTAGCGGAAGGAAAAAATTGCTTATATTTTCTTTCATCTTATCCTGTGAGGACACTGGAAAGAGCTGTGCACAACATGTTCCCTACTTGACAGGAAAGATTATGTTAATGGTGGTGCCACTTCTGTTTTGCAGTCTGTTGGATTCCATAAATGTGACTATACTGTCAAAAGTACCCTGCTGTAATAGTATTGGAAATGCACTTGATAAAATATCTGATTGTATATTAGTAACAAAGTTCTTCAGTATAATTGTATGACTTAAATAATGTATCATGGATCTCAGTTCATCCTACCATGCACTTCTGCAATCCAGATTAAGGGTATACTCCATAAAAAAGAACACAGCATTCAAACATGTATGAGTGTAGAAGTAGTATTGTTCAAATTACTTTGACTGCCCCTGAATATGTAGGACTGAGGAATTCCACCTCAGAGTCCCTCATTTGCTTCTTTGTACAATTTCTTCCTGTTCCTCTTCTTGAATGCCAGTCCTTCCAATTCACCAAGGACCCTATAACCAAGCTTTTCCACATCGCAAATCAGACCTTCATCCACACTCACAAAACTTCTGAATCTCCACGTTATGTTTTCATTGTTAATATTCAGGTTCCTGCAAAGGTGTCACTGAGGGTATGATTTGAAGATAATGATGTTGCACAGATAGAAAGGTACAAAAGTCTCTGTACATGCTTTTAAAGTTCCTCTTCTACAATGCTCTAAGGACTGAAACCTAATACACAACATTCACTCATCTGGGGAACAGACACCTCCTGATTATTATATATGTATACATATGTATGCACACCTATATATATATATATATATATATATATATATATACACATAAATATTTCATCTTAGTTTTGTTTCTGTTGTTGGCTGTTTGACATAAGCAGTGAATTTCAGAAGATTCAAAATTGTTCAGAACTGTTCAAATTATTGAATAGCTTGCATATCTTTTTATTTTAACTTTTATTCCTTGCTCAACCGTAAGATAAAATAGCTCAGTTTTGCAGCTGTTACAGAGATATAAAGCCCCTATAATTCTAGTTGAAGTCAGTAGTTAGCACATGGTAATAGCTTAATACTGAAAATTGGCTCAGAACTCCCCAACAGAAAACTTTACGATATTCAAATTGGAGGTAAAATAAAAAGCCAATAATCAACTCTTTGTGCAGGTTTGCAGTGCAGTGCTGGAGCCAAATGAAAGTTCAAGCTAACTAAGGCATCAGCAGTAAAATAGTCATATTAGTGTCCTTCCCTCCATCAAAGTCCTGGGGCTAAGATACTTTTCCTCTAAAGTACAGCTGTTCAGTTTTTGGGAAACGCTGTGTTAACACAGTTACCTTGCCTCATCTTGTTCACAAGATCTGGCAGTTTCTGTGCATGGCACTACAATACAGACTCTCCTATCTTTAACCCATATCATTATGTCAGTTGGTCATCTCTCTTTATGGGCAGGGGGGGATGTGGTGGATGTGATACAGCTTGACTGTAGTCAGGCTTTGTTTATGCATGGCATTCTCATTCAAAAGTTAAGGACATATGCATGGGCTGGAAGAGCAGACTCACATTGGTTGAAACTTGGCTGCACCTCTGGGCTCATCCAGAGTGGCAGTGTCAGCTTAATGCCCAGCTACAGACCGGTAACACAGTACACTAGGGACTGGCAGCAGGGCTCACATTGTTCCACATATTAACTATGCCAGTCAAAACTCAGAGTGAACACACTCTTCACAAACTTGCAAAGCAAGGGGGGCAGTTGATGTTCACCAGTGTGATTTAGTTCTGTGTAACTTCGAGAAACTTGAGGACTGAACCGAAAAGTGCTATGGACTCCTGACTGTCCTTCAGCAAGAAGGGCAAAGTCCCACATGTGTGGAGTAGGTTCAGTAACTTCTGCAACATTCTGGGCTGGAGACAAGCGTCTGAGTAGCAATCTGGTCCCACTGAAAAGGACTGGAGGATCCAGGTGCCAGGTGGAATACAAGACAGAAGTGTCCTCTCATCTGATTGCTCAGCTCCATTATGAGACCATGGTCAGCATAGTAAGTGATGTTATTATCCTCTCAGCAATGGTGAGATTGCATTTGGAATAGTGTATCCAGTTTCGTGCCTAAAGAACATTATCCAAAGGATATCAGGGTGTTTGATATGAAGAGGAGGCCAGGAGGAAATCAAATAGCAACCTACAATTATGCAAAGATATACTACAGAATCAAATCTTTCTTTGAAGTGGGAAATGCCCAGAAGAGCAGTGGTCAAAGGTTGTGTCTTGACAGATCAAGGCTGGAGATTAGGAAACAGTTTGGGAGACTAAGAATCACTGGAAGAGGTTGCTGACAGTAGTGGTGGAAGCTCCATCCTTACAATGAATTTCAGAAACTCAGATTGAAGAAGCCTGGCTGATCTGAAGTAGTGCTGCCAATAGTCTGGTTTTGAGAGGCAGGTTGTACTAGAGATTTCCAGAGATCTTTCAACCAGCATTTTTGTAAGCCTATGATCTCTCCTTAAGAATGTACTTCTGACAAGACAGTGATTATTTTTCCTCCAGTAGTCACAGAGGATGTTAGAGCAGTATGTTTTCCCTGCAAGCAGACACAAGCCTGAAAGATGTTTTCACTTGCCAAAAAGAGAACAGCACCCAGCACTCTGTGCCAAAAGAAAGAGAAAATCATATGATCTTGGCGAGCAGAATACATGATTCTAGGGCTGGCACACTGCTGAGGCATGAGCTTTGCCCACAGTATGCACAGTAGTGATAAGACTGAGACTGATCTGTGTGGGTTCAGTGTTTCTGGTACTTGCAGAACATGGAGGTTTTAATTTTACAGCCACATTTGAGAATTTCAAGTTCTGTTTCACTTCTATGATAGGATTAGAAATTGATTCAAGTAAATATTTTAATGCAATTACTTTACAGTGTTTATGCTAAATACAGAAGCTGATGCTGTAAGAAACAGGAACACTACATAAAACTGAATAATGAATAATAAATATTACATAGAATATAAATATAATAATATGTATTCTGCAGAAGTGATGGAAAATGGGCTTCATAAGATACTAGGGTCCTACTTGTCACTTGATCTCACTTCTATTGTCAGTAAAACCATTTTAATTAGATGGGGAAAGAAACGCATCTTTCTCTTCTGTATCCCGGCTCCCTTTCATTTCTAAGAACTTTACACAAATTATTTGTGAATGACCTGGATGTCCTCTTTGTTCACAGTTGCAGGGTATGATCTCTTCAACTTCATATCTGTTCTTATTGCTGCAGCTTCCAATCTCAAATAATGTATGTTGTTGCTTTTGTGGATCAGAAAAAACACAACCATCAAGAACTTAACAGAAGTTTTCAAAAATGTTTTTGCCCAAAGCTTGATAATTAAAGAAAGGTTTTGTCACCAACAACAGATTGCCTGTCACTGTGGAGAGAATTCTGTATTTCTTTGCAGGGTTTATTCTGAATATTCTCATTCATTCTCTTTAAAGCTGGTTTTAGAAATAGTGTAACTCTTGTGAATTTTTTTTAAGTTGATGAAGCAACATCTCAAGACCATCACTTCTGCTTAGGGGGTGTGGAACACTTTTAGGAGCAATTCTGTGCAATACCTGGTTTTGTGTAAATCCAATCTTCAGCAGTGGGATAGCGCTACAGCCAGCTTACAGAGATATAGGTTGAAAATGGAGAAACAGGGACATTTAGGAGGTAATGTTTTGCTTGCCCTTGGAAGGCAGCATTTGCTCTTTGAAAGTCACAGTTACATCTGAGCAGGACTGACATGTTCTCCCATCTCTGGAGTTCATCAGCCTTGCTCTGAGACAGAGTACTCTTCCTGAATTATTTTTCTAGCATTTTCTTGAGAAAGGGAGGAGCATCATTTCGTAAGATTTTATCTGTATTTCTTAAATATTTTTTTCTTCCTGCTTACCTCTTCCAGACCCACACTTCTCTCCCATGAACCTAGACAATGTTAATGTGTCTTCACTTCAGTAAGACATTATGACATCCCCATGTGACATTTCAATTACTTTCAGTCCCTTCGTCACCTTCATCACTTTCCTTCCTACTATGGCTTCTGAAGAATAACTAGTTTAAGATTGTTCTCTGTAAGTGGAGACAGGGGGGTGGGGTGGAGCTTGGTGATCTTTGAGGTCCCTTCCAAACCAAGCCATTCTGTGATTCTATGAAGTGAATGGAGGCAGCTTCAGTGAAAGGGGATAGGTAATAACTGGTTTCAGTTTTAAAAAGGAATCCTGACAAATATATGAGTAACAGAGGAAAAGTATATGACAAGTCTATTTTGTTAGACAAATGAATATATTTTTTTGTTCATATACACCCTTTCCTGATAAAATGTCCTTACATTATGTATCAGGACAGTTATTTACAGTGAGGGTGACAGAGCGCTGGAACAGGCTGCTTAGAGAGACGGTGAAGTCTCCTTTTCCAGAGATATTTAAAACCTGCTTGGACACTTTTCCTGTGTAACCTACAGTAGAGAACCTGCTTTAGCTGGTGTTGGACTCAATGATCTCCAGAGATGCCTTCCAACCCTTATGACTACGATTCTGTGACTTCTGTGACTCCTTAAGTTAGAAAAGATATGGCCTAAGCTTCGTTTCCATTGTGAGGGACAGAATAATGGCCCAAGCTTACATTCAGGTGATGTCCTGTCATCATTATGGAGTGGATAGAGAACAAAGTATTTCAGGTCATTCCACCATAATTAGATGAGTTTTTGTTTTTTTATTTGTTTTGTATTTGGGGCATGACAGAATGCTTAGTATTGACATAAGTTAGTCAGAGACCTAAACAAGAAATGTTTCTTAAAAATTAAGAAAATATCCTTCTGTGAATAATGAAACTTTCAAGTCCTGTAGTTCTGACTTGCAATGAGAACAAATGGTAAGATGTCAAAATATCACCCCAGAAATATTTTCTCTCTCAGCTGTGCTCTTTGGGAATTGCATGAAATGATATCTCTCTTTAGTCATTTTTCACAATATCTGTATACCCTAAGACTGCTAGAATAATTTTAAAACAGACCTTTCAATCCAAACATAAATTGGCACGTAGCCTTTTGATTCCGTTAACAGATGGTGTATGGTATTTATGAGAACAATTGTTAAATGCTTTATAGCATGACTCACCAACTGATAGCTGCGTATTAATGGAAAGTGGACAGCACTATCACATTTACAAGTGCTGGACAGTTGAGTGGAGCTGGGGGATTTGACTTGTAGAACTGGTTGTCCTTATATGTTTGGTGTAGATTATTTGGAGTCCTTCTCTAAATTCTGTTTTTGTGATGTAAGATCTAACCATACTGCAAAGATGAAAATCTTTTAAACCAGAAATTATATCTTAGTTTCTGGGGA